>OX453284.1:1315000-1687500 GCA_949710005.1 Ricordea florida
CTTTCATGTGGTATACAGTTTTGACTGATTGATGTTGATTTCACATTATTTTTTTACAGGACTATGTAGTGCAGCAATAATTATCAACATATTAAGATTTCAATAACTCTTTCTTACATGTATTGATTTTATGAGATGACCTAAAAATAGCACGACCACATACTATACAGTTGGCACTCACTATTACTAAACCTTTATTTAAACTTTTTGTAGAATCCAATTGTTTACCCCCAATTTTTATTTTATGTAATGACATTGTATCTCACACTTCTGTTGATATGGCATCACTGGGGGTACTACTGCAACTGAAGAGAGTACATAAATTGAAACATGCACTATTCATAATGCTCTCAATTGTGGTTACCTAGGAATGAAATAATGACTGCAGTAGACAATAATATATCTAATCGGAAGATTCTTCTTACAATGAATCTCATGCAATTATAAGCAAAAAACATAAACAAAAAATAATTGGAGCATTCAACTCATCCTCGGTGTAAGAACATATTGTGTTTAACAAAGAAGACAAAGCAGCAGACTCGGACTTTTTTCAGACTTTTTTTTCAATTTGTGTTAAGTGAATATTATTGTGATACTTCATCGACTCTGTATTCCCTGTCAGGATAATAAATAATTTTACTTCTATTCCCTCTGGTGCAATCTCAGTGGCTGCACTGAAAGAGCTAAATGAAGGTCAATTTTTAAGCACTGTGTTGACCGGTAAACTGATCATGTAATTTGCACCAATAAAATAAAATATAAAAGCATTGTGACTTCTTCAAAAACTAGCTTCGCGAGGTTTTTGCGGGAGTCGTATTTCTAGTGGTAATAGGACTGAGTGGAGTCCAATTCGGTCTGTAATCATACGAGTGATAAACAAAATCGGACGACCGCATAGCGGGAGTCCGATTTGTTTAATCACGAGTATGATTGCAGACCGAATTGGACGACACAAAGTCTTATTACCAATTAATCATAACTTTAACAAAATTTGTGATGTTTAAACTCCTCTTTTTTAAATCAAAACACATGAAATTCCAAGATTTTTTATGCCAGAAGACAAAAAAAGCCATTTAAGCGCGCGCGTGATGGCGCGTACTGTCCAATTACTCAGTCGTGACGTGTACTGTCCTATTTAACTGTCCTATTAAGGCTGAAATCAGGGCAGTTGATAGCCAATCAGATTTGAGAATTTTGTTATAGTTATGATTAATGACTTTATTGGATGACACAATAACTGATAATTCAAAGAAGAACAAACAAAGCGAAACAGTCCCAAAGGACGTCTATTGATTTCCGACGATCCAAGAGGTCTGTTAGATATTGTGGACAAAGACCATTCAATGATTTGTATACAAACAGAAGATGCTTAAACACGATCCGATATGAGACAGGCAACCAATGAAGTTGTACTAAAACAGGAGTAATATGGTCAAATTTCCTTGCACCAGTGACATAACGAGCAGCGATATTCTGGAATTGTTGCAACTTCTTCACTTTATACTTAGGTAATCCAAAGTATAGATGATTACAGTAGTCCAACAGCGTAGTTATAAATGCATGTATAACCGGCTTCGAGGCGGCATTCACGTCAAGATATCTACGAATTCTAAACAAATTCCTGAAGTGGTTGATTGAACACCTACAAACATGATCATGCTTTCGTCTGTTTCTTCGTGTTTGGAACCCCTGATAAAACACTCGCATTCGTTTTTGATATATTACATAAAATGTAATCATGGTAATCTGCACCAAATCTTGCGTTTAATTCCTGAACACACACAAAATGCTATCCAAATTTATTCAAGAAACAAATAGAAATATGGAACCCCTGTACCGAACTTGAAGGTACACTAAACACTCACAATTCCACGTTTTATTCTGTTACAAACGGTAGCACACGTTTTCGCCCCGATTCCTTACAAAGAGTCTTGCACAACAACTCTACTCCGATTTCACTATGTCAATCAACAATTAACATGTATTTTGGTCACATCCGGTCACACTCCCCTAAAAATTGAGCACTGCTTAATTTTTACACTGTTTGTGTTTTGCTGAAACTAAACAATGTTCAATCATCTTCCTCGTCCGCAACGATTCGACGGATCCTCTCTCTAGCTGTCTCGGCTGCTTGCCTTCTGACTCTGGCATGTTCTGTCGGTTGGTCTGTTGCTTGTGGCACTCCCTTGTCGCTTGCCGCCGTTCCTTTAATCTCCAACGGGCACAATAGGTTGAGTGGTCTGTCAATGTGGTGGCCCTTGTGAAGCAATGATACTCCTCGGACGACTCCGTCCTTCCCCTGAATATGCTGTATAACTTTTCCCTTTTTCCAATGTCCTCGGTTTTTCTCGTCTCCGATCACCAGCACGATTTCTCCGATTTCTGGCACCTTCGCGGTCTTGCGGTTGATTCGGTGACTCTCCAACAAGCTGTGGATATATTCATGTCTCCATCTCCTCCAAGCATGATTTTTTGTCTCCTTCAATCGCTTATTCAGCGCACTTATTTCATCTTCATCCTCATCTTCCTCCAAGGTGTGGGCATTCTGACCCCACATCAGCATGTTTGGGGTTAAAACTTGCTCCTCCCCTCCATCGCTCTCAAGGTATGTCAAGGGTCGGTTGTTCAGGTTCTTCTCGATGTCGATAATAACGGCCTCCAGGTGTTCATAACTGAGGTTCGTCCGGCCCAATGTCTTGTAGAGAGTTTTCTTCACATCCTGTATCAACCGTTCATACATTCCTCCCCACCAAGGGGATTTGGATAGGTTGAATCGCCAGCTCATGTCTTGTTTGGCCAAATGGTTTTGTAGCCTTTCACTCTTCCTTATTTTATTGATCCATGTGGCTGTTGATTTGAACACTTTGGCGTTGTCTGACACAATGAGCTTTGGTCTGGTTCTTCTGGCGATAAACGAGTTCAGCTTCCTCTGAAATTCTTCTGCCGTCTGCGTTTTCGTCAATTCCAAGTGTACTGCCCTCGATGTGGCGCAAGTAAACAGCAGAATGTAACATTTTCCTTGCTCCTTCTTCGTGATCTTGAAGGCGATTGGTCCGGCAAAATCGACTCCGGTAGTCTCAAAGGGTTTGCTGGGTTCCACCCGGAAGGGTGGCATGTCTGCTGTTGTTGTGGGTCCATAAGGTTTCGTGCTGAATACCTTGCAAACGTTGCACTTGTTGACTATTTTCTTCACTTTGGATCTCAATTTTGGAATCCACCATTCATTCCGTATTTCTGCCATGGTATTTGCCACTCCCAGATGTTGGATTTCTGCATGAACGTGTTGGATCAATTTCTCTGTTAGCAGACAGTCTTCGAGGTAAGTTGGTCTGTATCCAGGAATCCTCCCAATGCATTGCAGGAGACCAGTATCTTTATCTTGCACCAGTCTCCAGCCAGGTGTCTCTGTATCCTTTGAAATTCCTCTCTGCGCTCTTCTAGTCCAAAGCTCTTTAGCTCGTCTGATCTCGTCAGTACACAACGCTCCCTTTCGTTTACTTTCCCTCCGTTTCTTTGCCAGGGCGTTAGCTTTGAATCGCATGGCCCAAGAAGTGATTCTCATTGTACTCCAGTACGGTTTGCGTTCTAACAACTGGTCCCATTCGTCAGGCTTGTGTTCTTCCGTGTACGCTACAACCTCTTTCAATGGCTTTTCTTCCTTGATCACCTCGGTGGAACGTGTTAATATTGGTTGGTCTGGCCATTCCTCTTCATGCTGCAACCACTCAGGTCCAATTAACCAGTTTCCTTTCTCCATCTTGTCCATTGATGCGCCTCTACTTCCTAGATCTGCTAGGTTCTTGTCCGTCGGACAATATTTCCAAGAAATATTGAGTTCTTCCGTTGTCTTCGCGATTTTCCGCACACGATTTGCTACGAACACTTTCCAATTCCTCCCAGGATTCGTTAGCCAGTAAAGAGCCACTGTACTGTCCATCCATATGATAATGGATGAAATAGGCCATCTATTTAGAGCTTGTTGAACATTTTTGGCCATATTTGCTGCCATTTGCCCTGCAACCAGTTCCAGTCTGGGCGTCGTTGTATTCCTTTTGGAGATTCTTGACTTTGAGGTCAGAAGTCCTTGTACTGTGCCAGTATCTTGCTTGACTACTGCTATCGTTGCTGAGGAACAGGCCAGGTTGCTTGCATCAGCAAAAAGATGGAGAGAGATGGATTTGACTCTGTTGGACTGTCTCACAATGCTTCTAGGAACCTTCACACTTCGGAGTTGAGCTATCCATTTCAACCATGCCTTGGCTAGCTTTGGTGATACCACTGTATTCCACCCCAGCTTCTCGTCACAAGCCTCCCTGTAAATGTGTTTTCCTTCAGCCAGGGTAGGGGACAGGATTCCTAGCGGATCGTACACCTTGCCCAGATGACTAAGAATGGTTTTCTTTGTAATGGGTGTGTCCTCGGCGAATGGCGGAATTTTTATTTCTAAAGAGTCGTCCTCTTTATCCCAGACCTGTCCAAGTATTTTGCTTGGGTTCGGCATGCTATCATCTTCCAACTCCTTTTGGTTTGACTCCCATTTATGTACTTCGAATCTTGCATCTTCCAGTACGTGAGTAGTTTCTTCTTTAAACCTTTCCATTTCCTCGATCTGTCCTCCTGTCTTCATAAGGTTGTCTACGTAAGTGTTTGTGTTTAACTCTTCCACTGTCTCTGCGAACTCTTCCGGCTGTTGATTGAGGTGGTGTTTTAGAGTAGCTCCTAAAATGAAGGGACTGGCTTCCGCGCCAAATGGTACTCTTGCAAATCTCAGATGCTCTTCCTTTCCGTTTAGGTTAAAGAGAAACCGGAAAGCATCTCTGTCTTCCTCCTTTATCCCGATTTGCAGGAATGCCTTCTTGATATCGCCCAGCAGTATGTTTTCAGACATCCTTGTTCTGATCATTATGTCCCAAAGAAGGGGTTGGAGGGACGGACCTGTGTACATGCATTCGTTTATGCTTGTGGCTAGAGGGTGAGGCTTGGCACTGGCGTCGAACACCATTCTTACTTTCGTTGTAACAGCTTCCGTTCGAACGACAGCTTTGTGTGGTAAATAAAACACCCGCTCCCCTGTTGGTTTGTTTGGGACTCTTTCCACCACTCCTTCTTTCAATTGTTCCTCAACGATCTTTGTGTATTCAATCTTCAACTGTTCATCTCGTCCTAGCTTCCTTTCCATGTTCTGTAAGCGTCTCCGGCTTTGTTCTTCATTGGTTTCGTCCAGCTTGGCTCCTGGTATCCAAGGAATGTTTACCTCGTACCTCCCGTTGGGTTTCCTTACTACGTTCTCTTTGAATTCCGTGTAGACATCAAACTCGTCATCTTCACCTCTGTCTCTGACTCCCAAGACGTCTAAGCTGTAAAGTTGCTCATAGTCACTTGACTCTCTGCTGAAGAAGCTCTGGCTGTCAGAGAAATTGCCACCATGTATTACCCAGCCAAAGGTTGTTCCTTCCACGATTGGTTCTCCTGGTTGTCCCTTGTACACTTGTTCGGTCCTAATTCGGCAATACGTACTGTCTCCTATGATCACGTGTATGGGATATTCATCTCCAACCTGTTTGTAGAATCTCTTGTCTTTGGTATGTTCATACTTGTCCTTTAGCTTGCTTATGTCTGGTCTTCTAATGGTTGTGAAATCGAACAACTTCGTTCCAGTGACTTCAATTTCCTCGCTTGCTTTTCCATCCAGTGACTCTATGGAGAGGTTGAAGATGGGCATGGACTGTCTCTTTGTACCGTTCACCGTGAGAATCTGTCGAACTTCGTGATGTTCAGGTTGGAGCTTCAACTTTTTGATTGCTTCGCTTGTGATGAAATTTCTTCCTGCCCCTGTATCGAGATAGGCCCAGAATATTTCTCCCTTTATCTTCACAGGTATTATGGCTGGCAATGAACATTCTTCGACTGAAGGGGAATAGCTTGTTAACACTGTTCCGTTTCCACACGATGCTCCATCTTGAGCCTGGTCACAAAGACTTGTGTGATGCCTTGACTTGCATTTGAAACAGCCTCGGCTGCGGCAATGTTTACCCCAGTGTCCTCTGCGGCCACAGTTGAAACATAATTTTCTTTCTTGGAAGAACTGCTTTCTTGCCTTCACTGTTTTCACGACCTCACATGCATCTCCCCAATGTTTACCCCCACAATAAATGCAGACGGGGTCTCCCTTTTCTCTGTTGTACCAATGTTTCTCTTTTTTGTGTCGCACTTCTTCATTGTTTACAGGCCAATCATCCACTTTATGTCTTCTCAACCACTGTTGTAGATTGTCGATCAAATCGGTCATGCTCCATTTCTCCCAGTCGTTATCCGTTCTCACTAGATCAGGTTTTACGTGGGGCAACTTCTTGATTGTGGTCACAACAAATCCTCTAAGCATGTCTGCCTCCCCCAATGTCTGTAAGGCGTCATGGTTCTTACTTAGACTCTCGTAGAATTCCTTCACTCTGTCGTAGTTTGTGCCTTTTATGATTGGCAGGTTAATGATCTCGTCCATGTGGGCGTTAACCACGAGCTTCGTTTGCCCAAATTCCTTTTCCAATCTTTCCCACGCCGTCTTATAGCCCATTGTACTTGGTTTTAAATTTGAAATTCGTTCTCTTACCTTTGGCGCGACCATCTCCAAGAGATATCCAAACTTCTCTTCGTCAGAAATTGGTTTGTTGTGTACTTGCGTTACAAACATGTTTTCGAATCTCACCCAGTCGGTAGGCGTTCCTCTAAATGGAGTAATCCTGAGCTTCGGTAATTTCGCTGTTGTAGCACGAGCGTTGTTCTCCATGTCCAATTTCCTCTGCGTGAGTTCAAGCTCTGCGTCAAGTTTTTCTTCCCACATCTGCCTTTGTCTTTCATGTATTTCTTCTTGATGTTGTTTCTCCTTCTCGTATTTCAACTGCAAGATTTCGCTCTCGGTTTGTTGGGCTTTCTGTTTCTCCCTCTTCTCCAAAATCTTCAGTAAGGTTTCTCTTTTGTCAACGAAAGGGGAATATTTTCCCTTAGTGTCCTTTTTCCACTGTCGCACGTCTCTTGGTGTGTAAACATCACGTTCTAATTTCAATTCCTGCATTTGAGACACGAGGTCATTAAGCCGATCAAGTATTTCATCTGTTCTCTTGCACACCGCTACCATTTCCTTAAAATCGTCGTTTTCGGTTAGTTCCTCTATATCTCCCAGGTAGTAATCAAGTTTGTCGATTTCCTTTTTGATTTCTTTTTCGACGTTTTTCTCCTCCTCGCTGAGATCTCCCAAGGTTGTCATGTTTATTTAGTCGAGCGACCAATTTCACCACGCTGTCGATATATTCCTCCTTTTGTCCGCGATCTTGTTTCCTCTGAATTCCCACGAAATCGAATCCTGGTCTCGGCACCACTAATGTACCGAACTTGAGGGTACACTAAACACTCACAATTCCACGTTTTATTCTGTTACAAACGGTAGCACACGTTTTCGCCCCGATTCCTTACAAAGAGTCTTGCACAACAACTCTACTCCGATTTCAAAATGTCAATCAACAATTAACATGTATTTTGGTCACATCCGGTCACCCCCTTGATCTTGCACGGTGTCTTGGAACATCACGATACCAAAAATTTTAAAAATACTACCATTTCACCGCACACAATTCCAAACAGTTCTTACGGCCTCGAAATAACTGCACGATCAATTTCAGACAGAAGAGAAAGTTTCACGCTCCGCAAACAAAAACAAAAAGATTCAAGAACACTTTCACATGATGTATAGCAACTGTATGTAATATTTGGAGAGTTTTTTAGATTTGCATAGTCTTTTAGATTTTTATAGTTTTTTTGGTAGTTTATGAGTAGGAAATTCTTGGAGTGCATGCATGTATAAATTTTACAAATTACATATTACTATACAGTATTCTTAACTAGTAGTGAGGCTATAGCTTCTTTAATTAAGTCACATATTTTGTAAAGATTAATTTAAATTGACCCTTGGGCTGCAATTTTAGTCTAAATAAACCATTATCTATCCATCTATCTATCTACAATTCCAAGCACAATTCTAAACAACGACTTAATAGCTACCAAATCACAACACACCACAATCAACAGCCAGCGAAAGATTCCAAAAAACACCAGCAAACAAATCCGCCTGAAGAAGACTAGCAGTGGCGATCAACATCCAGTGACTACATCGTGTGGCAAAAGAAGAATTTATAGAATTTATATAATTAATAATTATAATAATAATAATAATAATAATTTAATAACTTCTAGAGCGCCATTTACATGTGCTGATCAACAGCGCTTTACAATAAAAAAACTATCAAACTAATTACAAATAAATTAAAATATATGTAATACTTATACTAATAACAATAAAAACAAAACAATCTAATCTTAATACGCTTTGAAAGCTATACGAAATAAATAAGTTTTCAGCTTACATTTAAAAGCAGCTAGCGACTAAATATCATGCAGTTCAGAAGCTAAACTATTCCATAAACAAGGAGCAGCAGCAGAAAAAGATCTATCACCTAGAGTAGCAAGCATTTTCCCTTTAGGAGGGTGTAACAATAAACTTCAATTAGATCTAAGATTATAAGTCGATCTAGGTTTAATATGAATTAATTCTATAATATGCTTTGACGCCAAACTATGAATAGCTTTAAATGTCAAAATTAAAATCTTAAAATGAATACGATATTGTACTGGTAACCAATGAAGTTCACAAAGTGCAAGAGTAATATGCGAATGTTACATTTGAAACACTGTTTATTAATTTCTCGTTTCCCACGGACAACCTTATGTAGCTTATGTTTCCGTCACGCTCTTGTTAATTTCCTTTTAAGGCTTTAGTTACTTGTTTTCTCATATTACGCATGTATTACAGCCACGTGTCTTCTGCGGGCTACTGGTAATTTTCCTTTGGCTATCGGTCCTGCAAAGAATTGTCTATCTATTTTAAACTGGCTATTGACTTAGGAGCTTACATTGTTCGTTAAGTCAGTTTCTTTGCATGTATAGCTAATCGCGCATTTGCTGATTTCGCTTTTATTTGTTTCTATTTGACTTGTAGTTCGAACCACGCTCTATCAAGTTCTACTACACTAAATCACGCGCTACCACTTGTTATAGCTACAGTGACATTAAAATTATTGGAATCGACGGCGTGCGTTCGTTTTTAAAGGTCCTAAGGCTAAACGCTATCCCTGTGAGGGTAACATTTCCCCACAGGTCCCTACTTCATTATGCATGCTGTTGCCGTACGGTTTCATTCTCAGAAATGTTTGCACGCGCACTTTCCAAGACAATACAACTACAGCATGCATAATGAAGTAGGGACCTGTGCGGAAATCATTCCACCATTATATATTGAAAGCCTGTTGTTTATTTCGACTGTGCGCATATCGTGTAAGATACATTCTGTAGAGCAAGTAGCATATTGACTCTTACAATAAATATGATAAACACTGCAGCACACTTCACTCACCTTGGGCGAGATCAACACAACTCATTGTATCACAAATGTTCTGCGTCGTTTGGTTTTCTTTAGGCGGCTTCTTCACGATGTACAGCACAAGAAACACCACAGACAAAATAAAAAAGATCGAGGCGAGTACGACCAAGCATCGAACTTTTCCGAAATTACGAAGCTTATACTTGATGTTAGTCGGCTCGTCCACCAAGGAAACTGCTGAAGGCGTTACGATACTGGGATCATCCGCAACAAAAGATGGAAGCTGCTGCTCAGTTCTTTCCATTTTGTTTGGTTGTATCGCTATATTACCTGAGTCCTCGTGGAGTACGCTTAAGTGAGACACATTCTACAGTTCCGAGAAAGCTGACGAATCATGCTTCTTTTCCGGGAACTGTCTGACATCTATTACATATTTGGTGGTATATATGACGTCATTTGTTGCCTGACTGATCAGGTCGTCACGAAAGCACTACTAATAGATTTCTGGAGGATCGTGGGTCACTTTTTGCTTCAAATCGATTGCTATCGAGCAAGAGAACATACGGGACAGAGAGAGACACTCGGGGCGTCGGCTGGGATATGAAACTTCACTAATTTATTTATAGAAACGGATGTCCGCATGGCTCCATTCTAACCCAATCCTTCTAGACTTTTCAGTATTAAATGGTCGCTCGCGGCTCTTGCATATGTATCAGATTCTCAAATAATGGATTATTCAGCAGGGGGGAGTTGACAAACAAGAGTCCTTCCACGGTCCGTTGTGAGCATCACAAAGAGGCGTGGGGACCTCTCGGAAGACAGACTTCCGTGTACAAAAGTAACTTTTCTGAAGTTTTTATATGCATTGGCAGTGTCCCTCTCTTTCCCTAATGCGCCCTTGTGTCGAGCTATTATTGTTTCCATATTTCTTATCTTATTTCTCCACAACGCTAAAAAAGCTTGAAAATACCTCTAACACTGATTAAACTTTTGTTTAAGCAAACGGGACCGGTCTAGAACGATCTTAGACTAAAATCGTGTGATTTTCTGTTTAAGTAAGTTGTTGAAACAACGTTTCAAAAGTGACTCCTCGCAATTTCAGTTCTCGTTTGGAAACCATGGAAACAGGTTGCCAGTTTCGCAACCGTTCAAAGGGGTGAATCCTCAGGGGCAACCCTCAAAACCTTAATTCCTGCTTTCAGGAACAAAAAGTACTGAATATGACTCCGTTCTTTATACAATTCAGAATCAGCCGATTTGTCGTTGCCTTGGAATTCGAAATTAGGTAGGTAGGTAAACAATGCATAACTTGATAAGAATCCTGACCTTCAGGTTCATCTCCTTGGCAACGATTACCTCAACAAGCACCCAGGAAACGAGACTTGTCTCAAACCGTTTCCATCAATAAAAGATATTTCGCTTTAATGAATGTCTAAATGCACAAGGGAACAATGAGTAAATGTCAATAAATTAGCCCAATGCAGCTACGCATCGCATGACAGTAGAAAACCACAGGACAAGTTCCTTCGGACAGTGTCCTTAATTATAATTAGGCGCCTTCATCGACTGAGTAGACCACCTTTTAAGCACTGATGCCGCCTTTACGAAGCAAACTTTCCGACGTTCATATTCACGAGGACGTCTCGTGGCCACAGTTTGTGTTTCAACACTTTGAGTCATACGGCAGCAGAACTGCAATCGTAAGTCCTATGTAGTTATTCACGCCGTAAATGTTTATTTTAGATACGTTTACGAGTTTCTAATGTGCCGGTAAACTGTTGTAAAACGTCCACCTCACGAAATGTTCACATGTTTGCTGGACGAGAATCCAACAATTTAACCGGCGATAAAGAATTTTATGGCGAACCAACAGACAATAATACAGAAAATTGCCCAACTTTAAGTAGTGAGTTTCCCTGATGGACAATATGACAATTTACTATTCATAATGATTATACTTGTTAATCTCTTAATCTCGCCGAAGATTGGTTACACATCCCGAACCCCCTTTACACATTTCTGCATGGAAATCTTAACTTTGATTTCAGTGAACACAATGAAGTTTATGATGGCTACATGGTAGCTGAGGTGATGACTGGTTTGCTTGATTTGCCGTGACTTTCCTCGTACGTTGGCCGGATTAAACTCGTCTATGCTGGCGTCTAAAAGAGGGTTTGGAAACAAAAGCAGTGATAACGTATTTTCACGCAAATGTTTTGGGTCTCTAAATGCTGTGTTTGTTTAATTAAATTCGTCGATTGTTTAATACTCGGTACAGCAAAATCTGAAGCACAGTTCTTCTAAAGCTAATCTCAATAAAATGAACATCCATTCTATTTGCCCTCCACCTAATTAAAAACATTGTACGCGCGGTTACGATAATTAACTCCTGCTATGAAGAGAACTTTTATTTTCCGGCCAACTCGGTGAACCCGGCCATGCGGAAAAATACGACTTGACGTGAGGGTAAATCGTGTTTTTCCCACCAGACTAAAAATTTCCTCCCGTCGTATAATCAATACTGCTGGCCTTGAAATAAAGCTGTGATACGCACAGCACAAGGGTAACATAAGAATCAAACTAAAAAAGAGCAAACAATACTTAAGCCTGTACTCCGCATTTAAAGTGGTACTATGACGAAAATTTCAATTCTTTTTTCCCGGTTTTTTTTAGTGAACTACAATATTTACGACCAAAAAAAGATAAATTTGTAAAATTTGGATCAGAATACACTATTCTTGTGAAGAAATAGCCCGGGTAACCTTGTCAAAAACACGTCCGCCATTACTCAAATCGCCAACTGGCAAGCCCACTATTATTTTTATCAGCGGTCTTCTCGTGACGTCATCCAATCAAGACAACACAGCAACGCCACAACAACGCTATATTCGAGAGTGTTAGCATTGACAACGAGTACGAGTACGAGAACGAGTCCCTCTCGTACTCGTACTCGTTGCCGTTCTTACAAAAAATGTGTAAGCAGGACATACGAGTACGACCTCATGAAAAAATATTCGGGGATATTATTATCATTTTTCGGCGCCATTTTCGAATGATTTGTTAGCTCTTGTGTACTGTGAGTTCCTTGCTGTTAAGTTTCTCACGTATGTACGCGCGTATGGCTCTCAAAAGCATCCAGGAGTGCATTTTGCTTTAAGCTACACTCAAGATCTGCTAGATGGCGACGAAAATACTTTAAAGTATCTTCAGATTTTCTGCGGCTTGATCTCTTGGGGTTTTCTTCACCGCTTGGGTCCTTTCTCTTCTTTTTGCCGGCAAGGGTTTCCATAGCTATCTGTCTCATATCACTGGCCATGCTTTTTTCTTTTTCTTGCTTTTTATTCTCAGCTTCCGTCACTTCTCGATATTCATCAATTTGTTCCTTGATGTCTCCACACAACTGCATGATTTCATCATATTCGGCATCTACTCCCGAGGCTTTCTTTTCTTCTTTATCTCTCTTTTCGAATTCCTCCATAACCTTGTTAAAGTCTATCCCTGCACGATCGGTCTGTTGTCTTGAAATCGTGCTGCGTGTTGGCATTCAGGTTCTCTGCAATTACTCTTCACACTCTTCCTCTATCAAACTGTTTCTGGTTGTAGGGTTCTAGATGTAAAACTTCACGTAAAAGACAAGAATCATGCTGACGCTTCCATATAAAAAGTTTTCTTTTCCTGAAACATAAACGGAAATACTTTGAAATCTGAGACAGTAATTCTTAGGTTTATGTAAACAATGCGACCTATCGATGTGACAAACTTGATTCGTACGGACTATGAACTGTAACAAATAAAATAATGTGAATGAAAATAATCGAAGAAACAGTAATGGTATAATACTTACGTTTCTGGTTGAGTCATCTTGAGAGAAGCTGTAAAAAGAAACGAAAAAGTTAAGTTTATGAGCACGCTAGACGGAGACCATGAGAGCTTCTCATGTTTAAAATTTTGAGAAGATGTTGACAGAAAGGAATGAGGATCAATGTGCCATTCTAAACATAAAATGCCGCAAAATACCATCTTAGGCCTTCGATGAAGAGATTCAGTGCTTATTGGATACACATATGACAGAGATAACCGCTACAAAAGAGAAACTTTACCTGTGTAAAACTCGTTCCCCGCACGTCGAGTTTGTGTGGAAATCTCGTCGTGGAACGACTTGCCAGAACGAGTTGAGCACGTGTTCTGAGCAGAACGCATGCGTAGTATGGTCAATGGCAAAATCTCGTTCTCGTTCTCGTACTCGTTGTCAATGCTAACACTGTCTATTATGAAGGTAGATCGTGGACAAAATGTTCGACTCGTCGTTTCGTTATGGCGTTTCATCGTTTCTGCACACCGATGCTTCTAGTCGAGTCGGTGATTTCGGGGTTCGACTCGTCGAATTGCCAGTTCGACTCGTCGTTTTGTCAAGTCGACTCATCGCCACGTGAGTTCGTCTCGTCATCATGTCAGTTCGATTCGTCGTTTTACGAGTTCGACTCATCACTGACCACATCGGTTCGTCGTCGTTTGTCGTTTTGCCTTTTCGTCTTGTCGCTTCGTCGTTTCGTCGTGTCGTTTCGCCATGTCGTTTCGTCGTGTCGTTTTGTCGTTTCGTCATGTCGTTTCGTCGTTTCGTTATGTCCTTTCGTCGTTTCGTTATGTCGTTTCGTCGTTTCGACTCGTCCACTCAGAAAGGCTATAATTCGACTTTCATTACACGACGCGTTACGTGATTCCATGCACTTATACATGACGTATTTTTCATAATTTGTTCTCTCCCAACTGAAAATGGATTCTTTGACGAGCCATCTACGCAACAGAATAGAATTCATCTTGAATCGAGTGAATGACCATTGTCATGAAAGTGAAAATGAATTTGCATATCTAGTAGGATCCGAAGACGCATCATTGAATATCAACTCCACTTTGAAAAACACAGTTCTATAACCGACGGAAAATTAAACAGCTTTGAGGGTAGGCGTGAAGAATGCAGCGCGTTTACTTGCTGGAAGGGCAGCTGGTATTTGTCTTTTTCAACCCCCTGTTAGTTTTAGTATCTACTAAATGTAAATAATATAAGTTAGTATTATATGTGTGCCTGACCCGCCTTGATTAGTGTTGTGGCTGCTTAGGGTGTCAGCACTATTGTTCAAGTATGTATGTTAAGTAAATAAAGATTGTTGTTGTTGTTGTTGTTGTTAAAGAATTAGATAATGTCATGTAAGTATGAATACTCCCATTGTCATATTTGGGACTACAATGCTTGCATTACACTGATGTGCAAATGACAACTTCACCAGGTGATATTTGTTATCCAAGGTTTAATCATGTATGTTGTAGTATAAATATTACATGTTAATATTTTTATAATTGCATACATTAAAAATGTATTTTCAGCCAATACCACAGGCACATAACTTAAATAATAATAAACATGAAAAAATTACTCGATTCTGATTGGCTGGGAGCAGTGCAGTTCAAGTGTAACACCAGTGCAAAAAGTGTAATACCAGTGCAAAAAGTGTAACACCAGTGCAAATTACACATCGATTTTCTGGATTATGATATTCTTTATTTTTAAACGAACCGCTTTGAGTTCGTAGCGTTATTAGCTGATCTTGATCAGCCAATCAGTAAATAAAGTGTCAAATCCGCGTCAAATGCTTACTTCCTGTACGTTCGCAATGAGATCTTCCGGCACTTCCTCCAGGGGAATTTGATCATGTTTATATTATTAATAAGTAATCATACGGCTTTTCTCGTTCAATTTGGAATTAATTTGTACTTGTGAGTTTTTCAAAAAGCTGAAATTGAACTCGCCGAAGCGGCTCGTGCAATTTCAGCTTTTTGAAAAACTCATTCGTGCAAATTAATTCCAAATTGAACTCGAAACCGTATGATTACCTTTACTAAATGAAATATTGGTATACCAATGCTTAGAAAGAAAATACCTCAGTTTCTCCAATACTGCGGCTATTGGGAGTCAAACCCATGACCTCTGGTTTTTTCGCCCATAGAAATATCCTACATATTTGCAATGAAAGAATGTGATGTTACATGTATGTTTCAGTGTAAATATGATGACTCAGGTGCTGCATTGATATTCAATGATTTTTTCTTTCACAACTTGTGTGCCAAATATTTAGCCAAACACTGTAAAGTAGCCAGTCCCTGTAAAGAGGCCACTTGGCATTTTCCTAAGGATGGCTGCATTTACATTTATATACTAAAACTAACAGATGGTTGAAAAAGAGAAAAAGTAGGAAAAAATATAATTTTAAATAAAACGAATTTAGAGATATCAAAGACTTCAAAGCTGTTTAATTTTCCGTCGGTTATAGAACTGTGTTTTTCAAAGTGGAGTTGATATTCAATGATGCGTCTTCGGATCCTCTAGGTAGTCACACAGAAAAGTCGAGCAATTTGTTCAGAAGTAAAATTGTTCTCAAGGTATTGTTCCAGGAGTTCTATAGGAATGTCTATGCTGGGACGACCCCTGCATCCTGTAAACTTGAACAACCGCCTTTGAAATGAGCAAGAACAACAAACATTTGATGAGCTCTTCGCCATAAACATTCGAGCTGAGGGGGAGGTTAAATAACGAAGATGCACGAGCTAGAAGATACAAAACTCTGTCAAGGTGTGCTGCTAGATATGCAAATTCATTTTCCCTTTCATAACAATGGTCATTCACTCGATTCAAGATGAATTCTATTCTGTTGCGTAGATGGCTCGTCAAAGAATCCATTTTCAGTTGGGAGAAAGCAAATTATGGAAAAATACGTCATGTATAAGTGCATGGAATCACGTAACGCGTCGTGTAATGAAAGTGGAATTGTAGCCTTTCTGAGTGGACGAGTCGAAACGACGAAACGACATAACGAAACGACGAAACGACATGACGAAACGACGAAACGGCACGACGAAACGACACGGCGAAACGACACGATGAAACGACGAAACGACACGACGAAAAGGCAAAACGACAAACGACGACGAACCGATGTGGTCAGTGATGAGTCGAACTCGTAAAACGACGAATCGAACTGACATGATGACGAGACGAACTCACGTGGCGATGAGTCGACTTGACAAAACGACGAGTCGAACTGGCAATTCGACGAGTCGAACTCCGAAATCACCGACTCGACTAGAAGTATCGGTGTGCAGAAACGGTGAAACGCCATAACGAAACGACGAGTCGAACATTTTGTCCACGATCTACCTTCATACTATATCAAACCTTCAGTATGGCGATGAGTTTTTCTCCTTTCAATTCTCCATGTTCTTCGTCGGAAAGCGAGTCGGACAACGATTTTGAAACAGAAGAACTCTCAGTGCATCAAGCTGTCGGTTTTCTTCCTTACGACGAAGAACTGGAGCCTTTGGCTACGAAGGAAGAGGCCACTGAGTACGATGCGACAATAGAGCAACAACAAGAACTAGAAGGACACTATCAAGGACGCAATTTATCTTTTTACATGCAGGTTTCTTAGGTCAGTTGGGTATAGACAATTCACACGCCTGCTGTGGGACCATCTTGGAAGTTCAAAGCGCTATCCCTTGCCGTGTTGCGCGTACAGTGAGATACGGAAACAGTTTCCAAGTGAGGATGGAAATTATCATGGATTCGAAGACGAGAACACTCATGGTTAAAATAACGGTTTGTGCACACATAAATGCACATGTAGTTGTTTTATTCAAAAGCCTCACAAAACTAAATGCAACAAATAATGCTGTGTTTTCTTATTATTGTGTAGTTCCTTAAAATATTCATACCCCCCAAAGAAAGGAATCTTTAACAAGACCCTCCCCCACTGGAATTTCAATCAAGTTTTATACATTTCATTAGTTTTTTGGCCTTTGTGGACCCCCACCTCCAGGAATTTCCGAACTCATCTTCGGGGGAGTATGGATGTTTTCTGTAACTACACCTTTCCAATTTTAAAAATTGTCTGTGTGGGATGTTTACCATCCATCAGCATTGATTTTAATTTTACACCAAAGTGGACTTAATCATACATTCAAAAGATCTTCAGAAAGAATACTTGTTACAGAATACTTTTACATTGATTAATATTAACAAATCTTATTTGACAGCATTTTTAAACTTCGGTTTGAACTTCATTGTGTAATTTAGTGTGTTGATTATATAGTACCACTACTTACAAATGTGTGGTTCCAGAAAACATCCATGCCTCCCCCAAGGATGGTATTTGATTATGAACCTCCCACCTCTGCTGGAATTTCCAGTGTTGCTCCATACTTTCCCTTAAACATTTTGGCTTTCGAGACCCCCTATGGTACCCCTCTGAATTTCCAATGACCATCCTTGGTGAGGGTATGGATATTTCCTGGAACCACATAATGAGTAAAATTAAATCACATCTTCATTGCCATTTAACATTTTGTAAATAATATCAATGAACAAGAACCAAAATGCATATACCAATATATATTAATGGAACTGAATAAACATTTCCAATATTGTACTTGTTTTGTCGCCTGCAACCAAACATCTGATCCTTTTAGCCACCTTGCACATTGTGCAGGAATTTTTTGGTTACTTTTCTTAGGGACATGTTACATGTGTTTCTCCATGAAATATCAACACCCCTCTCCTTAAATTTAGCACTTTAGCTTGAGTTTATGCCTTCCTTTTTCAACCAACCTCCTCCCCACCCAACTACCTTTCCATAAAACTTTGTAAGGATCAGGGTATGGATATTTTCTTAGAGGTGTACTTTATTAAGCACTGTCATTGTTTTGACATCGAGGTCCATGGCCCCTAGTGGGTTTCCCACAAGTTCTGCAATGTGGGACCCTTCTCCCACTAGCAGTTCTCTCAGTCGTCAGTTGACATGGGTGGTTGACTTCTAGCCAATTCCTGTTGTAGCTCTTCCTCTGAAATTTGATAAGAAATTGATCATGAGATACTCTAGCTCCAATTCAGTTAAAAAATGCTTGAAAATACTCTTCATGCTAGTACAAATTGTAATTTTGTTGACTTCCATTCATAATATTTTTGAACCTCCAAAGGAAATTAACATGGTGCAATAAAAAAAATTAAAAATGTAAACAACTTTTGGTGTCAGTGATTGGAAGGTTTTAGAAATTAGAGTTCAAGAGAGCTTCATTTCACTGTAGCAGTTTAGATTATATTAATTAAAACTAAATATTGATGCTCCTACTGTACAGAACAAAAAACAGTTATTTTCGTGAACCTTCGTTTCACGGCATAATACCTGTGCATGTTGGTGGGCAAATGACCGTCTCTTTCTGTTTCCTGGCCTGATGCTTTAGGATGGCTTCATCCTTATTTTCCTTCTCCAGCATAGAGTGCAAGAGAGCAGGAACCTCTTGTTTCAGCTCATTCTCTAAGGCCTTTAGTTCTTCCCTCGGTGCACGTGGAGGACCGCATAAAACATCGACTGCTTTACACCATACAGGATATAAAAACGTCACGCTTTAGAGTTTAGTTTTGAAGTAGAGATAAAACGTAAACCAAGGAAATTATAACTGTTAGTTTACTTAACCGATAATAAGTCTTATAAAGTACTGAAAGATCATGCTGAAAAATAAGATTCTTGAAAAGTATGCACAGGTCAATTTACCCGCGAAATACCGTATGAAAAACACTCACCATTCGACGGTCACGGCTTGAAGAAGTCGGCTCTTTATCCTTCTTCTTCCATATTGTCGGAACAGAAAATGGCTGGAGGCGTTTCATCGAACCTCCGACATGAATCGCCCTGGCGAAACAATCCTCCGTAAAGTGCTCCGAGCAAACGACAAAACGGCCTGGAGGATCGAAGTTTGCCCGGTGAGCGGAGACGAATCTCTTCCATTGAGCTCCCAAACTTGGGATTACAGGGGAATTGTGGAGCGAAATTCCCGCTTTAGGGTTGGAAGTATTGCTGCAACCCTGCACAACACAACGACTAGACGGCATAATCTTTCCCAAGGCAAACTTACACAGAAAAACACGACGAACGCGCAGCTCACACTCCTCTTCTGCATACTAAAGTAGCCACGTTTATTTTGATGTCTTGATTGGATGACGTCACTTCCTCCCTCGACCCAACTCTCTCTTTTGAACTCGGCCATTTTTGAATTGAGTAATGGCGGGCAACCGAATAGAGAATTCGTGGTTAAAAAAGTCAGACTTCCCGTCGCAGTCAAAGCTTAAAATTTGGCGTGGTAGATACCTACAATACATACTTTCGAAATATGAAAAGAAAAGGTAAGGTGACTTTTTGATCATAGTACCACTTTAAATCTTGCAAACTGTTTACGTGTTTAAATGTTCCCTGTGGGGTCGTCATGACAACCGTGAAGAAAGTTTTCGTCGTGAAGGCTCCGTTTTGTTTCGTGCTGAGGTCCATATGACTGAAAACCGAGGTGTATAAAAAACATTTCCCACCAATCTAACGTCTTGATATTATTAATGGATAACCCACAAGAAATCAACCCTTGTCACGTAAATAGCAACTTAAAGACAGTATGTTCTGCATAAGAAGTGTTGCAATTTGTGTTTCCGCTAAGCAGAGAATTGCCACCACAATATTAAACTGCCCTGATGTCTCTATAACTTGTAACATGTTCAGTCTACAGCTATAGAAATTGCTTTCAAAACGTCAGTCTAAAATTGGAACTTAACTATTTTACTCCCAAGATCTTAGTATTAATTGAATAACGACATCAAGTGCTCAAAGGTATAAGGTGACACTGAGGACAATGTCCAAAAGTGTGGTACAACTTGAGCCATAAACTCGTTTTGTGGCCACATTTTTTATGAGTTAACTTGCTTTTCTACAGAATTGTTGCCGGTTCTAGGCCTTCCATTAGAAAGGCGCGACCTCAGGCGAGCGGAAAAATGAGTGTCAACAACAACCAATTAACATATGTAACCTTTTCACGAACACATCCAGAATCCACTCTCACAACACACTCTCTCTCTCTCCTCTGCCTCAAATATATTTATATAAAACGGTCAAGACTTGAGATACAAAGAATAGCAGCACTCTTACAACACACTCTCTCTCTCTCTCTCCTCTGCCTCAAATATATTTATATAAAACGGTCAAGACTTGAGATACAATAAATAGGAGCACTCTTACAACACTCTCTCTCTCTCTCTCTCTCTCTCTCTCTCTCTCTCTCTCTCTCTCCTCTGCCTCAAATATATTTATATAAAACGGTCAAGACTTGAGATACAAAGAATAGGAGCAAAACTTTTGGAATGAGATACAATGCTCTTTGAGAGAACTACCGAAATCTTCACCCAAAAACAGAATACTGCTCAGTATTTATATTCTTGACTTATAAAGATTCATTTAATGACAAACGGTCTGGTTAGCACCATATGTCTGATGATGTAAAGATGTCAGTTGAAGGGCTAGCACGCGCTTTAAGTGCTGGCCTGAGACATTTAGTGTTGGTCAATTCAGGATCATTGAGGCCTGGGCCAGGCCCTCTGATGGTAAATGGCGAGCGTCAGGGAGAGAGCTGGGAAAAATGAGGGGGCGGTTGCGAAGAGAATCAAAGTAGGACTATGGTGAACTCGTGGATATGTTTACAAAACAGAGAAAAAAGAAATAATTTAAAAATTACCGAGGTGTTTTTTCAGAGTTGTGATTGAATGAACTTGAAGATAATTTTAATAATCTATAATCACAACATAAAAGTGACTAGGGAGCTGAGTAGCTTTTTGAAATAAACATACAGTGAGTACATGACGCCAATCATTTGACTACACTAGGCATCAGTTATAAGGCAGGTGGCAAGCATACACTGTTGTTAAAAAATTTGATAACTTAACATAAGGGTACAGGATTAAATGGCACCGAAACCAAATGTAGTTCTGGTATCCTGCTGCTCACTGTCTGTGAGTTCAAAGTTTCTAACACATGTAACAGGGTCCTTCTGAATAAGGTCTGAATTTTGTTGCCATGACATTGTCAATTTTATCATCATTATAGTTTTTGTTGTCTACAAGTCTATTCAATGTATTCAACAGAAATATCCACCTTGATTCTGCAGCTGATAATGAACAAAACCATGTAGGATAGCCCAGCTGACGAATCATACCAAACAAATCTTTCTTGCATTTTTGCAAAGTATGTTAGTGATGATCTTAAAATCCTTAAGACTCTCAATCCTTTATCAAGTTGAATTAGTTTATTTACATTACCATCTCATTTTAGGTTATCAGTGGTATATATATTCAGCGTTGCACTTAAAAAAATTCACACTTGCCATCATTAATACAGCAATACATATTTGTTTTTATCCTTATAACTTCTTGTTTTTACAATGTAAATATGAGTCACACAACAGTAAGCAAAACAGGTAAGCCTATTTTTCCAACATGTCTACTTCAACACAATCTAGTTCACTTCAAGGTAAATTCGGAAATCAATACACAGAAAACTTTTCATTGTAATGGCTTGTGGTGTATTGTATATAACATAACACTTAATACATTTTCTATATGACTTACTGTTTTCGAACCCTTCAATGACTTTCTTACATTGTAACCTTCGTGGTTCTCCGTCACGGCAGCCGCCTCCATATTTACAAGTAAATGTTGACATACTTCTTGGCCGTCCCAATACTTCTACAAATCCATTCCTGTTAGTACTAACACTTAAATCAGTAGAAAAGTCCTACATGCGATGTTTCTTATCCAGGTTGGCCACAGAAGTTCTTCGGTTTCACATCATGGATTCGTCAATTTATTCTGTTTTCAGTAGTAGTTTCGTTCAATAACGAGTACTCATTTCGCTCATATAAGTTCTCATTCAAGTGCTAATTTCGCTCTATGAGTTCTCACCAAAGCTTACTACATTAGCAAGAGATTTTCTCATCTTCAGATCACTTTCGAGCCAACTGAAATTCATATACTGCTTGTAATCTTGGGGGCGGTCGATGGCGGTCGATGTCGGAAAAGCGAATAGTTATCATCTGTTCACGTTTAGCGCCTGGCCGAGTAAAAGGCTCATGAAATTCAGTCTCCAATTTGGTCATTGTCGTAACTGGAAACATTTAAACTCCTTTTGATTTTAGTAAGACCGCTAATGAGGCCCTGTTAGTGAGGTTCTTTATGTCGCTCGTCTGAGTTTCAAACCTTTTCACGTCGCAATTTCGGAAGGTCGAAGGTCGCTGTCGTAATTTCCCGTGAGCGGCTCGTCGTTCGTCGCCATTTCAGGTCCTTTATGTCGCCGTTTCAAGGCCATGTTGCTTGTCGAAATTTACCCCTAACAGGGCCTCGCTAATCGTCCTCTTAAGCTACAAAATCATTACAAACTCTGGCAACGGTACGATACACTTTCAGCGTGAACTTTCATCAACAGACTTCCGTGACTTCGGTCACGACAATTGTCGTCTTCATATCGGTGCCCCCGAGTTCTATCCGACTAATTACGAAGTGTGTCTACACTGGAGTGAGTGAGTGAGTGAGTGAGCGAGTGAGTGAGTGAGTGAGTGAGTGAGTGACAATTTGCATATCGGAGTCCCCACAAAAACTCGCAAATACGCTTCGCGTATCCACGAGTTAAAAACGCCCCAGTGCCCTCTAGTTTTTCCCCGCACGCCCCTCACCATCTGATAGACTGGAACAGACTAAGCTTTACCCAGCGTATAGACGGACACTCCTTTCTGCACTGAAAATGCCGAGGAAAGTGTGCAACTACACCGAGGAATGGTCCTCTGTTTGCTCAGTTCCGAGAGCCTCTGTATATATGTAATTAGTATATACTAAAACAGTGGATAGCGTTGAAGGCGCGCTCTGATTGGCTAGTCAAACTCCGAATATCCTGTGCTATTTACCTCCGAGCAACTTGCGAATTTTTCGCTCTGCCGCGCGAATATGGCGGCCGGGTTTGTATGTATGACAAGCGAAGAAATCATCCAAATTAACAACGAAGCAGTCCCTGGAAACTCCAAGAAAGCGACTAAATTTGGCTTGGCCGTTTTCAGAGGTAATGGCTTATGTTTTTAACCCGGAGTTTAGCGGTAAAAAGCAACGAGAAAGGGTTTGTTTACAAATGCAAATTAATCTTGCATAACCAAATTTGATGTCGCTTGTTTACTTGAGAACCAAAGTTGAATTATATTTTTTACAGAATGCTTTCAAATACAGAAAGGGTTTGCAATTCCATTTGACGAAATGTCGCCACTAGAACTAAACAAAATTTTTTCTCTCAGCGAGAAAACGAGACGTACGGCAGTAATTACAACAAAAAATCCCTAACGGCGATCGGCGCTGCGTTGGATTGTCATTTGGGAAGTCCTCCATTTTCCAAGCCCTTTTCTTTTTTGTGTACACTTATCTCACTGTTTTAGTATATACTAAAACAACTATTCACCTCAGTGTCGGTGGCTAGTGGTGGATATTTACCTCGCCGCTTCGCGGCTCGGTAAATATCCACCACTAGCCACCTCCACTTCGGTGAATAGTTGTTAATTATAGCGGAGCTCCACAGCGGCTCGAAGAGCCGCAGAGCGGAGCCCCATAACTACCGTGCGAGGATAGAAATTGAGAAAACCATGCGTTTGAGTTTTCATGGTCATCGTGACTAGCGGCATGGTTCGTGGGCGCGTGCGCCTAGCGACGACGACGACGACGACGACGACGACGATGTTGCCCCAACATGGCAGCCATAGTCATCTGGGATATTTAGAAGGTCTTAAACCGAAAGGAGGCTTTGTTTTTCGCGCGCTTTTCGCGGCTTGCCGCGGCTACACAACCTACAGCCAGCAGTCTACAGCAGTCTACAATGTTTTGCTGAAGAAACGGATTTTATTCCATAGGTACTGAGATTTACTCCTTATAAATCTGTGTGAGAAAAATAGTCTGTAAAAAACTAGAAGCAATTTGATTGGTTGGACCATTTTCTTCACTAGTGAAAAAAAGTGGTCCAACCAATTCACTATTCATAGAAGTGGGATCAGTTTTGGCGCCATCAACTCGGCAAAAAGTGAGCAATAACGGCTTCTTCCTCAGCTTCTTCTTTGAGAAATTCTAGGTTTGCAGATACAGCTTCAGTCGAGGACTTCATACAAGATCAAGAAAATAAAAATACGAATAACAAATCCGAACAGCCCGTCGCTTCACTGAAAGAATTCTTGACGTTGAAAGGCGAATCAAGGTCCGTAGAAGAAATTCCTTCAAACGAGCTCAATTCAGTTCATGAGTGAATTTGTCCGGTAGCAGTGGGAAAGAAGGAAAACAAAGATTATGGGCCAAGTTCGCTCCGTTCTCTCTTTCGCAACGGTTATTTGAATAAGAAAGCTACGGATTCAGCATCTCAAAAGAAGTGGTGTTTGAAAAAGCAAGAGCCGCATTAAACTGATCAAAACAAAAAGGTAATTTTACATTGTATTTCCCGTACACAAGACATTCCTGAGTCATTCACGAGTCGTTTTAAAACGTTTTTAACTGTCTTTGGTTCTTATACTTCTAGCGACATTTCCAACAGTGTTTAAAGTAGAATTTTCCAGTTCGTGCAATGTTTGTATCATTTTAGAGAAGTAAATTTTGAACGCATTTTTAACTTGACTGTCATGTTTATTCGGTATGCTCCAAAATAAAGCCTGCTAAGTGCGTTTTACACCTTGTTGTGGTATCTTGATTTTTCTAGCCCAGCGTGATGCATGATCAGTTAGTAGTATTTTGTAAGGAGTAAATCTCAGTACCTAAAAAATAAACAAATTACTTCATGGTTAGTTCGCCCGTACCATTTTTCTTCACTCGTTGTGAAGAAAAGTAAACTCACTCGTTCGCTGCGCTCACTCGTTCGTTTTCTATTCTTCACAACTCGTGAAGAAAAATCGTCCGCCCTCACTAACCATGAAGTAATCTCTATATTCATAGCGGTTTTGGAGGAAAAATTTTCTTCCTACAAGTTTTCAAGCGTTTTTGGAGGGACATAAGCATAAAGCTGAGTGTCTATTTTTCCTTTGTTAAAGAGCTGCCTAGCTGCTTTTGGTGTTGCTTTAAAACTATTATAATTTTGCTGACCGGGTAATGGTTCTTCCGTTGAGTCGCGAGCTAGATGTTTTTTTTTTGACGATTTAGTTGAGCTATCGAATCTTCTTTAAGTAGTTGCGTACACCAGGCGTATTTAATAACTTTAGTGACAACATTTTCAATGTGTGAGGGTCTGTGTGAGGAGCTCCGCTTTTAGGCTTGCCTAAATCTATTTAATAGTAAGACGCATTGATCACTGCTATGAGTGAAAGAGTTTAATCAGTTGCATAAAACGTGGCGTTGCTGTCTCTAGAGTTGACGGAGTAAGTGACTGATGTTATACTTACAATCAGCTATCAAAATTAAAAAGAAAATGTGCCTTTACTGGAAATAAGATTATCTTTTTTTGGATTTCCTGTAGGTTGACGGAGTAAGTGGTCGATCTTATACTTTCGATCAGCTATCGCAGCTGACAAGAAAATGTGGCTCTGCCCTCAACAAAAAAGGTTTCAAGAAAGGCGACGTTTTTGCCATCCTCCTTCCAAACATACCGGAATTTCCCATCGTGTATTACGGCGTGATTTTCATCGGCGGCATTGTCACTACTGTAAATCCTTTATACACAGTCGGTGAACTAACACATCAGCTACAAGATGCCCACGCAAAATTTATCATAACAATCCCCATATTTGCTGGAAAAGCCCAAGAGAGCGCATCCATCGTTGGTATTGACACAGTTTACGTCGTCGGTGAGGTCGAAGGTTGTGAACCGCTCTCAGATCTACTCGAAGACAGTGGCGACGACTTTCCAGGAAGTGTCCAAATCAACCCGAAAGACGATATCGCTTGTCTCCCATATTCCAGTGGTACCACGGGTTCCCCTAAGGGCGTGATGTTGACCCATTATAATCTGATAGCCGACGCCTCTATTGTTACTCACGACAGTTTTATGTCGATGAGCAACGATTCTGTGATTCTTGGACTGCTACCTTTCTTTCACAGTTTTGGACAGGTTATTTCACTGTCATGCGCATTACGTAATGGTGGCAAGATCATTTGTGTCCCGAAGTTTGAACCTGAGTTGTTCCTTAAGGTCATTCAAGATCACAAGGTTTGTTATGTTGACATTGAAAATAAGACACGATGTCTATCATTTGCATTCCACGAACTTAACTGTGTTTATTTTTACAAAAGGACTGTTATAACGTTTTTTTGGAAAAAAAAATTGGCAATAAAAAATTATTTATCAAATCTATCACGCTTATGCAAACTGCCACAACGAATTTGAAGTGCAATTGCTTCAAGGTTTCAGTGTCATAAAACCTGCAACCTTATACTAATAACGACTGGTGCTGTATTGTACAGTGGCTTAGAAAGTTTAAAAGAATGGACAAACTGTATAGTTTCATCCACAAACGGAACCGTTAGTGGAAAAACACCGCATGTCTGAATATCACGGCTCCATCTGCAGTCTAAGGCGTTTTAAAAACTGGTGTCACTTGATAATTAAGGCAAGTTTCCACAATAAAGTTCTTTTTAGTAGCTTTCGTCATTCTGGTTACAATACATTGCGTGAGTCGGATGGGTTTGCATCTTAGCCTCTATTTCGTTTTCCTATTTTCTTCCAGGTCACCCACGCGGCCCTTGTGCCATCGACAATTCTGTTTTTAGTCAAGAGCCCTCTGGTTGATCAGTATGACATCTCATCTCTTGAGGACATAACATCCGGGGCCTCGCCCCTCGGAGAAGACCTCTCATTGGCCATTGTGAATCGTCTTCCCTCACTGAAGTCTTTAAGACAGGGTAGGCACTTTGTAAAAGGGTCTGGCTCATATAACCTTTAGATTCGGTGCATCAGACTCACACCTTATTCTGTGTTGAACAGGTTATGGCATGACAGAGTTAAGTCCTGTTTCCCATGTGTCTCCATTTGATGACATTCAGTACGGTTCGGTGGGAGTTCTGTTACCAAATTTACAGTGTAAGGTAAAGTGCGAGGTTTGATTGGCTACTATCATACCAGGAAATATTAACTGATTAATTAATAAATAATTAAGGTATTATTTAAATTGCATTTTTATGTTCAAATATAAGTCAAGTTTATTGCCACCTCTTTTTAACAACTTTTTTTTATATGTATTGCATCAAGGCAGAAGTATAAAACTATGCTAGCCTCGAAATCTTCATTTTGTCTTCCTTCAGCCCGTACTAACCATGGTAGACTTAGTATTTGCTGCATTTGAGCCTTTTTGTGGAATAGTGTTGAGGAATCAATAAAAAATCTCACTCTTAACAAATTCAAACGTTCAACCAAAAGCACTCTTCTAAATTCACACTAATTTTCCCATATCCTTCTTTTTTTTTTCTCTTGATATTTACTAGATGTTTCAGTGTCTGACATGTTTGTCCTAACTTCTGTCTCACTCTATTTTATAGTTGTATTTTATATATTATTCAGGCGGAATTTACAAACAAGAGACCTACTTGGTACGCCATGAGTATCGTAACGAGGCGCGGTGACCTGTCGGAAAACATGTAGACTTGCGTGTCCAAAAATAACTTTTCTGAAGTTTTCATACCCAAGTGGCTGGACTGGGAGTGTCCCTCTCTCAACCTCGTTCCCAGGGCTTTTCCCTAGAAAGAAAAATGGTCCACTATTTTTCTTTCTAGGGAAAAGCCCTGGGAACGAGGTTGTCCCTCTCTGTCCCTTATAGACTCTTGCGACTAGGCTAATGTATTTAGCTTAGTGACCTATATTAATGCCACGAGTCTTGATAGACTTGCCATAGTCCACGCTGATCTATGGGGAGCCTTGCAACCAGCGCCCTGCCTGACTAAGAGCCTTTTTGAATCTACCTAATTGACTTGTTGACGGTAAGCAGTTTTCTTCCTCTTCCGTCACGTGGTCGCATGGCAGACTTTAGTTTCAACTCCTTCAGGTCATCGACATAGAGAGCGGCAAAGAACTGGGACCAAAGGAAAATGGAGAAATTTGTATACGAGGCCCTACAGTTATGAAAGGTGAGCGGAGGACTATTTTAGCGATCCATGTGTCAGACACCTTTCATAACTTAACAGATATTATAGACTAGGATTAATCGGAGCTTAGAAGAGTGCGTTCGATATGTTTGTAGGCGTACAGGCAGCAGTTGAGGGAAAAAGGGTGGATTATTCGTGCGATAGACAAATATGATTTAACAATTATTCGTCGAAGGCGAAGGGATTCTCGGTGAATATTCACCGAGACGAAGTCGAGGTGAATATTCACTGAGAATCCCTGAGCCTGAGGCGAATAATTGTTCTAGTATAATTACACAGGTGATTATTTTAAAAAAGAAGAGAAAAGCATTTTACAACACGAAAAAGTTCTATTTCATCAAAAGCGCGCGAACGACTGGCAGCCATTTTGTTTGTCGAGGTGATTATCGGCTGATAATCCGAGATAGCGAACCAATCAGAGCGCGCTATTTTGTATAATCACCTGAGTATTTATGCTAATGCTGCATATTTGAAAATGAGGGTTGCGTACAGAGAAACCTCTATTTATTAACTGTGTATCATTATGAAACAATTATCATAAATTAACATATATTAGATAAATATGAATCCCCCTTCCCCCCAGGTATCAGGGAGAGCATTATTTGTCTAGCTCACTATTTATTCCCTTTTTCTAAGGCTACTTAAATAATCCCGAGGCTACAGCACAGACTATTGACGCTGAGGGTTGGCTACACACAGGCGACGTTGGACAGTATGATGAAAACGAACAATTCTACATTGTTGATAGACTAAAAGAACTTATCAAGTACAAAGGATTTCAGGTATTAGAGCCGTTTCTAAGTTGAATATTGTTGTACAATGGTTTTGATTGTGTTATTAACCTGTGTGATTCTAGCTTCCTTATTTAGGAAAGAAACTATACAGTACCACAATCCTGTGCTGTGGCACTGTTTGTTTAATTTACGCTGTGGATCAAACCAGGCAGTGTGACCACTTTTTGGAAAGCTACTGAACAGTACTGTACTGTGGTACTGTTTGTTTTACTATACAGTGTGGTTCTAACGTTTTCATCTGTAGATCATACCATGCCGTGTGACCATTCTTTGAAAAGCTATTGAACAGCACTGCACTGTGGTACTGTTTGTTGTACTATACAGTGTGGTTCTAACTTTTTCATCTGTGGATCAAACCGTGCAGTGTGACCATTTTTTGGAAAGCTAGCTACAAGGGCTGCCGAAGTTACTCAACAGTATTGTACTGTTGTAGTTTCTTTTTTCAATTTTTTTTTTATGAGATTAATTAATTCTATACTAAAGGCTATTTTCCTGCGTCACTTATTCCCCAGGTTCCACCTGCCGAACTCGAAGCTCTCCTCATTTCTCACTCGGCCATAGAAGATGCAGGCGTCATCGGAGTCCCAGATCCCAGTGCGGGTGAACTTCCAAAAGCCTACGTAGTGCTGAAGGAAGATGCAACCATAACTGAGGAGGAGGTGGTGAAATTTGTCCAAGAAAGAGTAGCACCTCACAAGGCCTTAAGGGGCGGAGTGGAGTTTATTGATAAAATACCAAAGTCGGCCAGCGGGAAAATACTGCGGCGAGAACTGAAGGAAAGAGGCGAACCACTGAGAGAAGACAGCCAAATAAAAGGGGACGAACAGAATATTTTGAAAAGTAAATACCCAGATGTGGTGATCCCAGATAACCTATCGTGGACGGAATTTGTATTCGAGAATTTTGACAAGTACGGAGACAAGATTGCTATTGTAAGTAAATTAGTAGGTTGAGATAAATGCCTTTCTCCTACTTAGCTATGTTTGTCCGCCAGAGTAACAGCTGTCGTTAGCAATAAATCATAATGAACTTTATTTAGTGTCAACTGTATCTAGCACAAACGTGCTAATTGGGGACACTGTAAAACACAAATTAAATCAAATAAAATCCTATCAACTGAATTATATCAATCAAATCAAATCAAATGCTGGTTTTTGTGGAATGGGGAAAACTGGAGTACCCGGAGAAAAGCCTTTGTTTTGTTTGCTCTATTGTTCATTCCTTTCGGTAGCAAACTAAAATTATGAGAACTTACTCTAAGCCTAGACTCGTTGAGAGAAAAGGGTAAAAGTTATCTAACTTTAGTATAACTTACAATTGATCGACATGTAAAAGTGTTAGATTAACTGGTTGATTATTCTCTACAGCAAGACTGTGTTACAAACCGTTCTTACACTTATAACCAAGTGAAGGACATGAGCCGAAGATGCGCGTCGGCCCTCAACAAAAGAGGTTTCTGCAAAGGCAACGTGTTTGCTCTGTTCATGCCGAACGTTCCCGAATTTGCCATCGTGTATTTTGGTGTTTTGCAAGCTGGAGGGACAATCACTTCCATAAACCCTCTCTTTACGACCGAAGAGTTACTTCAACAACTTAGACTCGCCGGAGCTCAGTGGCTTCTTACTGTGCCACCATTACTGCACCGAGTAAAAGAAACCGAAGAACACCTAGGCAAAGGTAAAATCCTCGTCCTTGGCGACACTGAAGGGTTCGAATCAGCATCGGTGCTCTTGGAAGACGATGGCACTAGTGTACCTGATGTCTCAATCAATCCTAAAGAAGATATTGCAGTGATTCCGTTTTCAAGCGGCACAACGGGATACCCGAAAGGGGTTATGCTGACACATTACAACCTGGTCGCCAACGGCTGCATGATGCGATCGCAAGGCTTTGTGACGTTTGACAAATCGTCCGTTGTTCTAGGTTTTCTACCGTTTTTTCATAGCTATGGAATGGTGGGTGTCATGGCGATGGGACTGCACTTTGGTAGTACCATTCTTTCTTTGCCCAAGTTTGACCGAGACAAGTTCCTCAAGATTTTAGAAAATTGTAGGGTAAGTTTGCTAGATATAATTCCACCCGAGAAAGGATTTTACACTGAGTCGTCAAGTGCTGCCCGCCCTGGCACTCCAACATTCGGTAGTCTCAGAGACACGCCTGTATGTACGGGGAAGCGTGCTTTAATTTATATGAGCTAGGCGTTCCTGTATTCTTATCCAGGCGTTGGCCACTTGTCTTTCCCTTAGACTTAATACCTACTTCACACTGTATCCCCTCCCGGCCTAAGAGAGACATTTATTATGATCTTTTCAAACAAATTATCATTCTCTTTAGGTGACACACCTGCCCGTGGTACCACCTGTGGTGCTTCTATTAGCCAAGCACCCTGAACTTGATAACTATGATTTGTCGTTTCTGACCGAGATCACATCAGGTGCGGCTCCTTTGAGAGAGGAACTATCAGTAGCCGTCATGGACAGGTTGCCACTGCTGAGTAGGGTTAGGCAAGGTAGGCGTGGTAATTTGCTTGTATGTAATATTGTTGCGTGATGATCTTGCACTAGAGTTGATGCAAGTTTGTGAGACTTTAGCACAAACGCTATGATTTATAGTGAGGGTAGGGAAAAGGGTATATCTGCGAATTAATCTGCATCAGATACATCTTAGCCCTAACATTATGATAATAATAACCCTCTTTATTGATCATCGAAACTGATCTTTTTAAACATTATTTATTTACTTATTTTACAACATTGCATAGTTTCATTACATTGTATTAAATTACATACCAGTGCGCTATTACTAACTTGCATTGTTACAACTATCACTACTCAATACATATACACTGAAACGTTCTTGCATTCAGTTTTGAGTATTACTCTTGTTGGTAAATTAAATGCTTCTTTATGTCAATTGTCTCGCCTCTTTTTGTTGACTCTGTGTTGATAGTGCGGGACTTGGTATTGTTACTTCTAGGACTGTTTAGCACAGAGAACCTTAATCGTTTGCTTCTGAAAAAGAAAAACACAACAACAACAACAACAACAAAAATAAACAAACACGAAGAAAGCCAGTTTCCAGCATATCTTGTTTATGGTGTATATTGGTCACGTTTTATTTGCCTTCCTACCCATACTAGGTTATGGTATGACGGAGCTAAGTCCGGTTAGTCACATGACACCGTTGGAGGGCCCCAAATATGGTTCTGTTGGAGTACTTTTACCAAATTTACAGTGCAAGGTGAGATAACAGCATCTGCAAGGCCCTTGCCAAAACATTTTCTTTTCATAGATCCCTTAAGCATTATTGTTAACTAGTAATAGTGAATTTGAAGGTTAATCGATTTATGGCTTCATAAATGATCCCTGAAATAGGCTCGGCTTAAACGTCTGCCTGACGTTTGCTGGGTATTATATCTGTACTGTCTACATGTATACTGTTTACTGTATACTGTCCACATTTATACTGTCTACATGTATTCTGTTTCTAGAAGGGAGGAGCAGTATAAATAAGGAGTCATTTGGTCATTTTGAAAAAAGACCATTTAAAAATCGAAAGGCATGACTGTAAGTTGCTGGTGACAATTCGAACTCCTTCTTCCCGCGTCTTCAGCAATACCCAAAAGTTAGCAAATGGCCGTTGAAGAAATATTTATTTGGCAATAAAACGAAAGAAAGCGTCACGAATTTCCCCCTCTCGAGGACTATTACTAATGGTCCTCTAGTAGCGTAGCCAATCAGACTGCAGCATTTGCATTAGTCCACTTGTTGAGGTTATTCCTCAACAAGTTTATAATTCCAGTAGTCCGTATCGATTACGATATCCATTCGGGCAAATACCAACGTGCCACGGGATATCAAGTTTCTGTTTTTGCCATGTGCTCGTGAGAAAAAATCTATCAAGCTAATAGTGCGGAGACGCTCATCGTGTTTTTCTTGCGGGTTGCCGTAATCCAGCGAAGAAAGGTGAGACGTACGGTATTCCGAAATCTGTGTAGCGTTAGTATTAAAACAGTAAAGAAAAAAAAAACAGGAAAAAAACCGAATGTACCCTTAAAAACAAGCTTATGTTTTTTAAGCCTCCCCCCTTAACAGGCAAAACAATTTTGGGAGCCCCTCCTCCTTGTTGAAAATTTTTGGATGCCCCCCTTATTTTTCCGCCAGCCCTCCCCCGACCCAAAATTAATGAACGATCCGATATTCTCTTTAATTAAGTACTGCACGCACGTTTTTCATTCCCCTTGCCTCAATCAGCTTTATTAGTACTATATTAATTAGGACTGCAGAGTAGTGGTGTCCAAATTCCTCTTTTACGATTTAAAGCAATTGCAAGCTTCTCTGCATTTTTTCTTGTACACAGGTTCTTGATCTGGAGACTGGCGAAGCCCTCGGAGCAGGACAGGATGGCGAAATCTGTGTCAGAGGACCAACTGTTATGAAAGGTGCGCAAATAACGTAATAGGTAAAGGAAGCGGCGGAGGCCTACTCTGGGACCTTAAGCCACCGTAACTTTGGGCGACTAAAGGCGATTTAGGGCGACTTAAGCAGAATTGACAGAAAAAACATGGCGACCGAAGGTTAAGACGACTTAAGGCGACTTAAAGCGATTTCAGGCGACTTAAGCAAAATTGACAGATAAGAACATTGCGACTTAAGGCGACTTAAGATCCTAGAGTAGGTCTCAACTGTACCGAGCACAGAAGTCAAAAGCTTACCAGTTTTCCGACGAATGGTCACATTGTACAGCTTCATCTATACCCAGTGAGAACAAAAGCTATCATTGTTAAACAAACAGTATCAGAGAACACTACTGGTAAGTAGTTTTTCAAAGAGTATCACACCTCGTAGTTTGATATTCATCGATATAAAAAGATAAACTTTTGGAACCTCTTAGTGTTATAAAACAAAATAAACTGAGTTCCATTTAGTATTAGTAAAATCTTCTTGTAGGCTGATGCAAATGCCGCAATCTGATTGGCTGAGCTACTGCAGACTATCGTCCATTAGACAGCACTTGGTTAAAGATCGTTTTCAAAATGGCGACGTATTTTCGCTTTAGCAAAGTACTCAGGAAGATTTAATATTTTGGTATTTTTTTCACCGACACATGATTCGTTTATTATCATTTTTACTAAAACAATTAGATTGTTCGCTCTCAATTCTATGAGGTGATATCACCTCATAGAAATCGAGAGCTAAAAAACTAATTATTAACTGTATAGACCTCAGCGTTTGAGAAGCATTAAAATCGTAGGCTTTGCGTTCAAAATTTCAGCTCAGTTTTATCTTCTTACGGTGGTATAAATTATCCCACCAACTCTTATGATAACGCCAATTTCTTGTGTCCCACTTCTCCACCGACGCAGCACCAGTTTCTTTAGAAACAAATCCCTTTATAGCTACTAACCTGGCAGGGGTTCAACTGGAATGAATTTACATCTTAAGCACTGAACTATTTGTTCCCTGTTTGTGTTGCACCTACCTTTTCTGATCGCGTGCATTGTACTTTTCAATCAATGCAATTAATTTCTCTTGATGCAATGTAAGTATCTGGGCAACTGTGCACCTACCCCTCCCCTAACCCAACATTAACACTAAGTTTTTAGCGGAGCTCCACAGCGGCTCGAAGAGCCGCAGAGCGGAGCCCCATAACTACCGTGCGAGGATGTAAATTGAGAAAACCATGCGTTTGAGTTTTCATGGTCATCGTGGCTAGCGACATGGCTCGCGGGCGCGTGCGCCTAGCGACGACGACGACGACGACGGCGACGACGACGTTGCCCCAACATGGCGGCCATAGTCATCCGGGATATTTAGAAGGTCTTAAACCGAAACGAGGCTTTGCTTTCGCGCGCTTTTCGCGGCTTGCCGCGGCTACACAACCTACAGCCAGCAGTCTACAGCAGTCTACAATGTTTTGCTGAAGAAACGGATTATTCATAGCGGTTTTGGAGGAAAAATTTTCTTCCTACAAGTTTTCAAGCGTTATTGGAGGACATAAGCATAAAGCTGAGTTCTTCCTACAAGTTTTCAAGTATTTTTGGAGGGACATAAGCATAAAGCTGAGTGTCTATTTTTCATTTTTTAAAGAGCTGCCTAGCTGCTTTTGGTGTTGCGTTAAAACTATTATAATTTTGCTGACCAGGTAATGGTTCTTCCGTTGAGTCGCGAGCTAGATGTTTTTTTTTGACGATTTATTTCAGCTATCGAATCTTCTTTAAGTAGTTGCGTTCACCAGGTGTATTTAGTGACAGCATTTTCAATGTGTGAGGGTCTGTGTGAGGAGCTCCGCTTTTAGGCTTGCCTAAATCTATTTAATAACTTATTATAACTTGTTGGGTTAGGGGAGGGGTAGGTGCACAGTTGTACAGATACTTACATTTAGCCGTACTTTTCAGGTTATCTGAACAACGACGCAGCAACAGCACAAACAGTAGATAAAGATGGTTGGGTTCATACTGGAGATATCGGGTATTACGACAATGAACAACATTTTTACATTGTTGATCGCGTGAAGGAGCTTATAAAATATAAAGGCTACCAGGTATGAAAGGGGTTCCCACTTCTTTCAAACTCGCAACTGACCACATTCTATCTAAGCTTGAGCCTCTAGTACTGTGTCCAAAATCAATAGTTTTCCAAAGAACAGCAAAGAATCACGTTGTGTGGTTTCCTCCAGAGATGATCAAGTTAATGGGAACCACGAAACCATTGGAACTTTATACATAGTATTGTAAGGCGAGCTACAGTACTAACTTTATACATAGTATTGTAAGGCGAGCCTGGTACAGTACTAACTAGTGGCTATCGGAAGAATTGGAACCACGGATTTAGCCGTAGACCAAACGCTAAGGAGTCTTTTTATGACTTTCAAAACATCGACTATTTGGACAAAAATACGATGTTTAGGATATAAGATCACCTCAAGGGACGTTGTGCTGTAAGACAATTATTAGTCCCATAGTCAGAAGCCCACTGAGTAAAGTATCATCAGGAGTTGCATGGCAAAAGAAACAATTTTACAGTACTGCGCTGTTAACTAGTTCCTTTAATGCATGTGTAAGCAGCATATTTCATTATTTTTGGCTCACGATTTTCTAGTGAATCTGTCAATTCATTGTGTGTGAACCAGCTATTCCTTAACTGACTTTTATCATTTTTAGTATCATTTTTTTATCTGATCTTATTCTCTTTTAACGCTTCTCAGGTTCCCCCAGCAGAACTGGAATCTCTTCTTATTTCCCACCCTGACATAGAGGATGCGGCTGTCATTGGGGTCCCGGATGACGAGGCCGGCGAGCTGCCAAAAGCCTTCGTGGTGCGAAAGCCTGACAGAGCGCTAACGGAGAGAGACGTGGAAATTTTCGTCGATGAAAGCGTCGCGCCTTACAAGAAACTGCGGGGAGGGGTAGAGTTTGTGGATGCAATCCCAAAATCCCTCAGTGGCAAGATACTCCGTCGAGAATTAAAAGACAGGGTGAATGAAACGAAGCCAAAAGACTGGTCTTCTACTCGGAGGAACTCGAGGAAAAGCGAGAGGCACGGACACACCGAAACAGCAGCCATACGCAGACAATCTATGGCAACTAATACGTCCGCTTGTTGTATTATTATTTAGGCTAACTGTACCTTTACAGTCTTACAAAACATTTATAGATACACTTCCCAATTAAATACACAATACAACTCTATACACTACTGTTGTTAAAGCGTTTTTTTGTCATCTTTTGCTTGTTTATACACCCACGATGTACTCCATATTCTCTAAGTTTCAGTTTGGAAACGTTTCCATTTAGCAAGAAATATCTTAAAGGTCACTAAAGTTCTGTACTTGATTAGCATATGAAATCTCTCTGATGGGTCCGGTGCTGAGGACTGTAAGTGCTCGAATATCACTACATGAGGTGATGAAGATAGGAATAACGGAATTTCTTTGTTTTATAATGACGATAGTTAATTTTGAGCCTGGAAAATTTGTGAACGATCTATTTTTTAGCATTGTCACAAGTAAATTCGGAAAAGGTCGGTCTTGGAGGGTCGTAGGCTCTACTAACTCCCATTGGGAAAACTTTGATTTCCTTCTTCCGAGTTTGGCAGTCTATGGCAGTGCCCAATTATAGTTCTTTGACGGAAATGTTTGCTACAATAATGAAAAAATATGATTTTGTGGGGTGGAATAACGGAATAACGACTTCCTCTAGAATTATTCATTTCATTGTCTAATATAGATAAACTTTTTCAACAGAATAATAAAATTCTTTTAACTGGAACAATGGAGTAACAAAAATTTCCGAGCAGCCTGAATAATGGAGTTAACACCTGATTATTCCTGTTCACCCCCTGCCACTACTACGTAGGGCTGTCCACAAGTTGCTACAAAAAGTCCAAAATGTTGCTCCAAAAAGTCCAAAAAGTTGCTCAAAAGTTGCTCAAAAAATCCAAAAGTTGCTCAATAAAAATTCACGTTGGTATACTGTTAGTAATAAATTTGTAGTCAATTGGATCGACTGTACCGCGGACATTTCTCTTCTTTACTGCGGGATTGCTCTGTACGTTACTTTCTTGGGCAATACTAGCTTTAGCTGCTTCACTTAAATTATCTCCGGCATTCGCAGCTATTGTTAATGGGCTCTCTGAATCAGAATCACTCGAGCATGAGTCTTCATCCGCCATTTTGTTCACATTTTAGATTTCACAACCGCTGACCACATAAATAGCAGTTTGCCACAGGAAGACCAGAACTTCATAATTGATTCATAGTTCGAAAAAACTTACTTTTTGTCCTTATTTGATAATTTTTTTTGAATTCACGTTAAAGTTAAAAAAAGAACAAAAATTGCTAGAAAATGAAAAGTTGCTCAAAAGTGAAAAAGTTGCTCGAAATCGGAAAAGTTGCCCAAAAGTTGCCGAGCAACTTGTGGACAGCCCTACTACTACGGGCCAAAGATTTTCAATAATTTGTGGTTATTTTGCCGACTTTGGCGATTGGTGAATTCACCGTAATATGGAAGCGGACCTCAGAGTCATTTTATGGTTCCATATCTTTTCATGTCACGTGCTTGGGTAGTGCAGTTTGAGTCTGATACGCTATTTCAATATCCACATTTTTGACGGCGTGCGACTCTCAAGAATGTCAAGAGGCGTCGTGGCCAATTTAATCTAAGGGCTATTCTAGCAATTGTCTACTGACTCGCGATTAAATAGTCGTGGATGTGGAACACTTGATTTTAGTCCCTTAACATTATACCAGAATAACTGCTGACAGCCGTAATAAAAAATACATATATATAATGTGTTATATACCTAGACTTTCACTTAACAAAACGAGCACTGTGATTGGTTGATTCTTGGTCACATGCTCTTGATCAAATTCAACCTGGATACAATTGCGCAGGTGTTGCCCGCGCGCCAGTTGTACCGTCTTTGTTTGTATGTTTTGCTAAGGGAAAGTTTAAATATATAAGGACGGACCATTAGAAAAGTGAGGGGGGGGGGGGGGGTGGGGAAAAAACCTCGTGTTAGTAACTAGGTAAGGGGAATTTCAACAGAAGTGGAAATTCCTTCTCACCATTTAAGGCGTTTCCCTTAGTAATTTGTTGCGAGATCTTTTTTCTTTAGCTTGCTTGTTGTTGTTTTTTCTATATTTAACTAATTACATTGTATTGTGACTCCTTAAGTATTGTAATGTGTAAGTCATAATAAAAAAGGTAACTAGTTAAAGGAAAATATGAAACTGAACGTCAAATTGCTGCTAAGTATAATAATAGGAAGATGCTAGAGGCTAAGTGGAACATACCCATTTTGAATTGTCTTTTGCTAGGTACATAATTGTGTAACCTTAAAAAAGAATCTGTGAAAAGTAGTGTAAAAACTGCAGTCTAAGGAAGTGTATTGTAAGCAGTATCCGTTTTGTTTTGTAAGTAGTGTGGCTTCGTGTTGCAATAAAAAATAAAATAAAATTCAATACGGAGCAAACTGAAAAAAAAAACAACCTTAGGTAGGAGGCAATCATGATCACGTTAGGAAAGTAGAATCGGAGGGTAGAAGAAGGGAATTTCAGCTAAAGCTGCAGATTCGCTGGGGGCGGAGGAAAGATATGTAAGCAAGGACTGGAATACTGTGAAGGCTTTGTACATTGAATCATGTGAAGAAGTGTTAGGGAAAGTGGAGAGGAACAGAAAGGAATGGCTCACGGCTGATACTTGGAGGAAGATTTAAGAAAGAAAACAACTGAACACTAGAAGTAGATAGGGCCAGAACACGACGTGGAAGCCGCGGAATACTATGCAGTGCAATATGGAGTCAAAAAGAAGCAAGTAAAGGGAGCTGCTTGTCGAAGAGACAAGAGGGGCTATATAAACCATGTAGTCACGGATGTTGAAGAAGCATGAATTCTTAGCGGAAGAATACCTAACTAAACATGATAAGCCACAAAAATGATCCGCAACAAGGATGATGGCATCTTTGCCAAAGCTGACGACCAACTTGCAGGCTGGAAGGAACACTTTGAAGAGGTTCTTAATCGTCCCCCGCTCGAAATTCAACTCGTCAACTCAATTGTTGTCGGTATCCACTTACAGTATTATAACAAGGGCGCATTGACAAACCAGATCGTACCGGTAGATAGTTTCTTTGTGTTGGATAACGATGATGAAAGAAAGATGTCACTGTGTCGCACAAGCAGGAGTGCACCCCGCTGTGCATGATTTTGTTTAGAGATATTTTTTCAAGTGTAGAGACGCAATAACTTTAGAAGCATCAAACACGATTTCTCTGATTGGAATAGATATTATTAAACAGTTTAAATTCCAGTGAAACGATCGAGAGTGTGTATTTTGTCCCTTGTCCTAAACAGGGTCTTAAAATAGAGGGTGTCATCCTACATAGAATTAGGCTTTTTGGAATATTTTGTCCTAAACAGGTTTAGGATTTCAAACCCTCAGCGGCACCCATACACCCAAAAATGGGTCAAGTACCCCCCCCCCCCCCCGGAGACATATGACACGTGACTTGGACCTTTAAAGTTGTTTCGAAACACGGATCGGGTATTGCCATGGCGTTGAGAAGCAAACTCCCAAACGTACCGATTCCAGACAACGTTTCATGGCCCGAGTTCGTTTACAAGAACTTTGAAAAGTATGGGGATTCCACTGCTATTGTGAGTAAGAAATTAATAGCCACGTTGTTTGAAATTTGCACATAATTTCCACGTAATTTATATATCGCAGTTGATTCTTTCGATTACAATCGACATCGTTTTGGTAATCTCAAAGAATACAAACTCAATATTTAATGCTGTTGTTAACGGAATATCGGACTCTGGGAATATTATAGATCGTTAATTGCACCGGTTTAGTCGAAGGTCCGTCTAGATATTACGGAGGTCGTAAATATCTAAATACTTAACACGATAAATTCATTCCCACCCCTATAAGTCACTAAACTGTGTGCACACTGTTTTGCTATCGAGTTTTCTTCGGATTGGGGGAAGCGAAAGCCCCGGGCGAAAGCATTGATTGGCGTCCATTCTTCTTGTAGTGGCGGTCACGCTCTAAGATTTAGAACGAGAGAAGGACAGTAAGGTTTAGTGACGCGTTCAAGGTTCTTCTTGCAATAATCTGGCCTGGACTAAGAAAATTCCATTTCAATATATATTTATATTGTTTCGTCAACGTTCGCTTATTGAGTTCTTAGGTCACAACGATAAAACAGAGTTACTGTACTAGGCGTATTAAATGATGCATCATGTGAGGGTCACGCAACAATCCTCAGCATATTTTAATTCGTGTAGTGTCTTCTTGCAATCTATTAAATTTCAAGCAGCGACTTACTTTCTTTTGCTTCTATTTCGTTTCCTCCTTCGTTAGGGTGCTGTTTGTGTCGCAATACTGTAATTTGTAAATACTGTCCTTTTTTTCTTTAGGACCGATAAAATAGTGAAGCCATATGTGTAGGATTTTAATGTTGATCGAGGAGGTCTCATGTAAATAGTTGGCTCATCTCCGGTGTAATATAATTTATTCACACAACTGACGTAAAACAAAGGACGCAAACCATTTTTAACCATGTACCTAACCCTAACTAACAAAGAGAACAAATAAATTATATTACACCGGGCATGACCCAACTAAATTGTGTCGTCATAGCAGGCGTTTTCCTATGTTCGTTCTGGCACGGCCATTACTTCTGTTTGTGCCGAGTACCACGCAAGAGTTTTGCTAGGCCTGGTAATGCAGATTTTCAAACCAGGCAAACTTAACGACGACTAGATTTACTTTATAGGTTTATAGTAATTTGCCTAGTCTCTTTGTCAGGGGCTGTCTTGAAAGTCACGCAACGCTCCTCTCCCTCGTCAGTGGAACGTTGCGTGACGAGCCGATCAACGGCTGCGAAGGAGACTATGATTTGCCCAGGGGCTTAGCTAGGGGGATCCTGGGGTGCCCTTGAACCCCTCCCCCCTTTGCTCTTTGTGAGATAATTGTTTTATGCCCCTAGCATTCAGGTGGCGAAAACACGCCAATCCGAAGAATCAACATAAGTAGTAGTATATGGCCGATTCTAACGCAACTTTGAAAAATTTTAAAAAATCAATTTTTTAAAAAATTGTTGATTCTAACGCAACTTTGAAAAATTTTAAAAAATCAATTTTTTAAAAAATTGTTGATTCTAACGCAACTTTGAAAAATTTTAAAAAATCAATTTTTTAAAAAATTGTTGATTCTAACGCAACTTTGAAAAATTTTAAAAAATCAATTTTTTAAAAAATTGTTGATTCTAACGCAACTTTGAAAAATTTTAAAAAATCAATTTTTTAAAAAATTGTTGATTCTAACGCAACTTTGAAAAATTTTAAAAAATCAATTTTTTAAAAAATTGTTGATTCTAACGCAACTTTGAAAAATTTTAAAAAATCAATTTTTTAAAAAATTGTTGATTCTAACGCAACTTTGAAAAATTTTAAAAAATCAATTTAAAAAATTGTTGATTCTAACGCAACTTTGAAAAATTTTAAAAAATTGTTGATTCTAGCGCAACTTTGATTTTCAGAAATTTTGTGTGAAAATTTAACAGTATTTATCAGAGATTTTATCAGAGATTTTATCAGAGATTTTATCAGAGATTGCAGAAAAAAATTGATAATATTAGTTTAAAAGAATATTTTATAGTATCAAAAAATGGAAAAGAAACAAAGAGTAAATCTTGTAGAACAGCTAAAAAAAGCTATAAACGAAAATGGCGAAAGTTTAAAAAGACTAATAGTAAAACAGCTAAATAAAATTATTAAAGAAAAAGGTAAAAAATTGTCTAAAAATGAAATTATCAAAGAGTTGCGTAAAATTCCGGAAATTTCTGCAGCTCTTGATAATATGACAGAAACTGGAAATAAAACAAAGACACAAATCACTAATCAATCAAAAACTAAAAAAAATATACCTATCCAACCACAAAGACCAATTCTTGATGAACCGGTACCTGAGATTAATATTCCCATTCTCAAACCCTATAAAACCACATCACTTAAAAATTTAGAAAACAAAGTTGCCAAACCGATAAATAAAGAGATTAACAAGTTCGCAGATTGGATACTATCCTATATACCAGAACATATCAAAAAGACTGTAAACAAACGAGTTGATGGTTTGAAGGAAAAGGTTAACCGAATATTCACTTTAAAAAGACTGGTTTCCAAACGCATATCAAGCAAACGACTCAACCCAAAAGAAAATCAAACAGCATTGAGGGGATATCTGAAAACCTACAGGATAGATGGACAAAAAGAGTACGACCCAAAGACATTTATCAATAAAATCAAACTAAAAGTTATAGATCTAATTAATCAGAAAAAGAAGTCTATCAAAATAAAGTTCATCTTTAGCTGTAAATTCATAAAAAAGAATCCTGCTACTGGTCAGATTGATGAAAATTCAGGATACTTTCATTCAAATATGAAAATCATAACAGAGTCAACCGATATTTCTGAATTATTTAATATGATGACAAATCGCCAAATTGAATTGATTGAACAGTTTCAAAATCAAGGTTCTGGATGGCAATTCGACCGGGTGGAATACTTTGATATTAACATCGATCCCTATGAACCTATTTCAGGAAGTTCCTATATTCCATTACCATCAAAATTAGCAGAAAAAAAGGCTATTATAAATGTTAAGAATGAAAATGATCATGAGTGTTTTAAGTGGGCAGTTACTTCCGCCGTGTTTCCCAAAGAGAAAGATCCACAAAGGCTAAATAAACAAATGAGAGAGAACTCAGAGAAGTTTGACTGGACAGGAATTGAGTTCCCCGTTGAATGGAAACATATTGATAAGTTTGAAAAGCAAAATACTTATTATACGATTAATGTAAACGGATTTGATAAAGATAAAGGCGAAGTATACCCTCTTAGAATAAGTAAGAAACAAAGCGGTTATTTGATTGAATTAATTCTAATATCGAATGATGAAGGAAATCACCACTACTGTTGGATAAAGAATTTTAGTAGACTTGTATCATCACAAATAAATAATAATCAACACAAACGTGAATTTTGTCGCAGATGTTACAACTCTTTCCCCACAGAAAAATCATTGGAAAAACATCTTGAATATTGTGCCACAAATGAAGAAGTAAAGATTGTTATGCCCAAGGATAAAGATGGAAATCCTGAGTTTATTAATTTTAAAAACTTCAATAGAAAAATGCGAGTGCCCTTTGTTGTATATGCGGACTTTGAATGCTATCCAGAGAAAATATACACCTGCTCACCAGATGAAAGAGAAAGTTTTACTAATAAATACCAGAAACATAAAGCATCAGGATTCAGTTATCTCATAAAATCTTTTGATGATAAAATATTTCCACCCGAGCTTGCACAACACACCGCCAAATCCCCAGATGATGATATCCCGCAGATATTTGTAGATAATTTGGAGCAGGATATTAAAAAAATTTACAATAAGACAAAATATCATAAGAAGGTGGGGTATATGACAGAAATGGATAAAAAAGAATATGAAAATGCTACTCGCTGTCATATCTGTGAGAAAGAATTGGGAGAAGATAAGGCATTAGATCACTGTCATCTTACAGGAAAGTATAGAGGAGCAGCTCATAATGAATGCAACTTAAATTACAAGATTCCAAAGTTCTTCCCAGTAATATTTCACAACCTATCTGGATATGACGCTCATCTTTTTATCAAGAATCTTGGTAAAACAAAAGGCAATATAAACTGCATACCCAATAATGAGGAAAAGTATATTTCTTTTACAAAACAGATTGTGGTTGATACATTTACAAATAAAGAAGGCAAGCGTGTTGGGGTAAAACGAGATATTAGATTCATAGATTCATTTAAATTTATGCAAACAAGTCTGGATAAATTGGTAATTAATTTACCAAAAGAATCTTTCAAAAACTTAAATATTTTCTATGAAGGCGAGAAATTAAATTCATTGTTGAGAAAAGGCGTTTTTCCATATGATTGGTTTGACAGCTTCGATAAACTCAGCTCAACTCAACTTCCACCTAAAGAAGAGTTCTATTCAAAACTCAACGATGAAGATATAACAGAAGATAACTACCAGCATGCTAAAAAGGTGTGGGAAACCTTCAATATGAAAACAATGAGGGAATATCACGACCTATATCTTGCGTCGGATGTATTACTTTTAGCAGATGTATTTGAGAACTTTAGAGATGTTTGTAGTAAAAACTATGGATTGGATCCCGCTTGGTATTATACAGCGCCAGGACTAGCTTGGGATGCAACATTAAAGATAACAAAGGTTAATTTAAAGTTGCTGGCCGACATTGACATGCTGCTTATGATTGAAAAAGGTGCGCGGGGTGGGGTATCCATGATATCTACTAGATATGGGAAAGCTAACAACCCCTACATGAACGAATATGATTCAAAACTACCTACAAAGTATATTTCATATCTCGACGCAAACAATCTATATGGTGGGGGAATGAGCGAAAAACTACCTACGCACGGTTTTAGATGGATGAGTGAAGAAGATATTAAAAACTGGAAAAATATCCCATGCATACTAGAGGTTGATTTGGAATACCCAACTCACCTTCATGATTTACATAATGATTACCCTCTCGCTCCAGAGAGACTTACCATTAATAAGGTTGAGAAATTGATTCCAAATCTAAACAATAAGGTAAAGTATGTTGTTCATCATGAAACACTAAAACTTTACGAAAGTCTTGGATTAAAAGTTACAAAAATTCATAGAGGCATTACATTCAAAGAGTCAGCTTGGTTAAAACCATACATTGACTTGAATACAAACCTCAGAGCTAAAGCAAATAATGATTTTGAGAAAGATTTCTTCAAACTTATGAATAACTCCGTATTTGGTAAAACAATGGAAAACATTAGAAAAAGGGTGGATGTGCGATTAGTTACGAATGAAAAAGATTCGAAAAAATTAATATCAAAACCTAACTATCGACATCGCACTATCTTTTGTGAAAATCTTGTGGCTATCCACATGAATAAAACAAAGCTAGTATTCAATAAACCTGTTTACTTGGGTATGTGCATTCTGGATCTAAGTAAAACAATAATGTACAAATTTCACTATAATTATATTAAACCTAAATATGGAGAAAAAGCAAAATTGTTGTTTACAGATACGGACAGCCTTGCATATGAAATAGAAACAGAAGATTTCTATAAAGATATTAGCCCCGATGTGAGAAAAATGTTCGATACCAGCAATTTTCCTAAAGACCACCCGTCTGGTATTGAGACTGGTGTTAATAAGAAAGTTGTTAATATGTTTAAAGATGAGGCCGGCGGTAGGCAGATAACTGAATTTGTAGGACTACGAGCAAAGCTTTACTCCTACAAGATGGATGAAGGTGAAGAAGAAAAGAAATGTAAGGGAGTAAAGAAGGCAATCGTGAAAAAAACCATAAGATTTAATGATTATAAGGATTGCCTTTTCAATAAAGAGCCACAGATGAGGCGGATGAATGTATTAAGAAGCCATAAGCACGACGTTTTTTCAGAAACAATTAATAAAGTTGCACTGTCTTGTGATGATGATAAGAGAGAAATTTGTGAAGATAATATAAATACTTTTGCCTACGGACATTATCTTTGCAAAACAGAATTAGGAGGTAACTCAGTATCATAGGGTATAACCTGTAATTCTTCTCTAACAAACCCACGTCTTGGTCCATCTGCCAAATAATATAAAACTGGTTGATTTGATGAAACGACGCTGCGCGTAATATCATAAACTTTGATACTCCAAATAGGATCTGTAGCTCGTCTTTTTTCACCATCCTCGAGTTCGCCAGGAGATAATAAATATCTAACTTTAACACTAAGAGGTAATCTAACCTCATCAATACCCACAACTCGTTGATAATTTTTAGGACTAATATCAACCTCTTTCATTTTTATAGCTTTATCAGGTTCTTTACCGGTTATTCTCGTTGGTGTATTATTCAAAGTTTTCAAAATATCTGGTAATCTTTTAACCCATACTCTAGATCGGGCAGAGCCCTCCCCGCCTTCAGCGGATCTTTCATCACTAATCATTTCTTGCGCATATTGATGACTAAATAATAGTTCGCCTAATATTCTGTTTGCTCTTTCAACAAATGCTTGAGCTCTATGGTTTCTAGCTTCACTTCTCTGTATTTTAACATTATGGTAATTCATAAGTTTTGTAACCCCGCCCATAAATTCTTTTCCAGAATCAACCATTAATGTTTTAGGATATTTTAACTTTCTGGAATATATTTTTTCAAAAGCTTTGGATATCTCTTGACTTTCTTTTGAGGTTAATGGTTCTGCATCTTTGTATCTCGAGGCTACATCAATCACAACCAACGCATATCGATATGTTTTTCTTCCAACTCTATCATGCGGTAAAAATAATAAATCTGCTTGGTGAATCTGATTAGGCTTATCCACAGTCCAGTGAGGTCTAGGAATATACTTTGGGGTTGGAAGATATATTTGCCATATTGCTTGTTTCTCTAGCCATTGTTTTGCTTCATTTTCGCTTACTTTAGCCTTTTCGGTTAATTTAGGAATTGCGGAATATCCTTTCCAATATCCTTCAGTTGAATAATATATTTTCGATAAGTCTGAACGCATTTAAAGATTAACCAAAGTATCTTATAAATCAATATGACGTCTGAAAAAATTAACCCAAACAGGATTCCTAGAGTACCACTAGGTTTGAAGGCGGAATCAACATTGAATAGAATTACACTAAACCCGTCATCAGCCAATCCTGGAGAAACTCTATACATAAATATTCCTAAACTTTCTGAAAATTTAGTGATTGTACCAGGAAGCGTATATCTGGTATTTAAATTGACTGTTGAGGGGCATGAAAATAACACCCTAGTGAATAATGTAGGTAGTAACCTTGTATCCAGACTCAAGGTTCTTTTTGGAGGTGAAACACTACAGGACACTCAAAGATACGATGTATTTCAAACATACCATGACTTATTCTTATCAGATGAAGAACGAGAGGATAGATTAAGGCAAGGTATTTCTTCTGTAAACATGAGGAAGCTAAGGTCAAATGCGGGTGATAAGGTAGACACAGATGCAAAGGAAGTAGCCCTTGCAGCAGTACATAACACTAAGTACCACATCGCACTAAATCATCCTATTCTCAACGATCATGGGGTTTTCTACCCAAAAGCGTTAGATCATCAACTAATATTTGAGATTACGCTAGCCCCAGTTCACGATATTGTTGTTTATTCAGATACAACAAAGACTCCAACTTATAAAATCACAAACCTTGAGTTGGAATATTCTTGTATATCAAGCGAATACTTAGCTCGTGAGGCACAAGCAGCTTATCAGGTTGGTAAAGGATTCTTTTATGAGAATGTCACTCTACACAAAACTTTCACCATATCCAGACCTACTGATAGAGTTATAAACCAGCATATTAATCTACCTAGAAGGTCAATTACGGGGATATTATGTTTGTTTATGACGTCATACGTTGGAGGGGCCAGAGACTCTGAGAATTTTTTCAATCCAGGCATCACTTCAATCAATATCGATGTTAATGGCGTTCCAAATCGTTTTTACTCAAAAGGAATGGTGCCGTCAGATCTTTGGGAGTCAATAAAGAAACGTTTCAGTGATTCTGGCTCCTCCCGATGGTCGGTAAAGGAAAAGGATTTTTATGGTAATAAGTTTGCTCTGTGGATCGATTTGAGAACACATCCAGATAATAGCATTCATGGAGGAGGTCTGGCATTAAACAACGCACAAGACGGAATAAAAATAGAAATTCAAAGAATAGCTATTGGTTCTGGTATTATGACTTGTTACATGTTTGTTGTGGCTGATGCATTAATGGAGGTTATGAATTCAAACTTAAGATCAATCATGTACTAACTTAAAAACCTTTAGTTATGATACAAAAATGGAAGAATTACGAGATAAAATTCCTTTTCATTGTATAATAACTGGCCCAACAAATTGTGGGAAAACAAAGTATCTCATTGAACAGCTTCGAGGGCCATTTCGAAAATTGTTTGAATTCATTGTTTTAATATGCCCAACTTATTCTAAAAATAAAACATATCATAATTTTGCTCGAGGAGATAAACGTTTCTTTGTGTTATCACCAGATGCTAGTAACATTGATGAGATTAATGAATTGTTAACTGATTGTCAAACTTTATTCTCCGGAACAAATACACTAATAATTTTAGATGATTGCGCTGTTTCGAACGACTTGAAGAAAAGATCAAACAAGTTTATAGATTTAGCATTCTCCGGAAGACATCATGGTTTATCAGTTTGGGTTCTCACTCAACAATTAACATCGATATCAAAACCATTCCGTGAAAATGTTGCCTGCGTTGTTACTTTCCATAATCCCTCGCAAAAAGGAATGAAGATGTTTTTTGAAGATTACGGGGGTGATTTGGATTCTGAAACATGTAAAAAATTTGTGCAACTCTTGAAAACTGAAAAATATTCTAGACTATGTTTATGTTTACGATTCCCGTTCAAATGTTATTTGGAAGTTCCAAACGGAGCGTAGCGAAGTGCGGAACTCGACCAAAGGGAGCAACCTGAAGTTATCTAAAAGAATCTTTGTATTATTAGAAAATTATAAGATGGCAGAAGTTGAAGATTATATAGAAGAACAACCTGAGGTAAAAGACAATGTAAAATCTGATGATATTGAAATAAAACAAGAATCACTAGCTATTCTCGCATCCTTGGGTACAACAAAAGAATATTTAGGAGTTGATATGAGTTTGGGAGATGTAAAAAAATTATCAGTAAAAGATGTTGAAAAATATTATAATCGTTATCAGGCTGTATTAGGTAAGAAAATTAGCGGAGGATTGGTAGATTCATCTCTTCAATTAGTTTCTAAAGTAATTTCTTATGTGGTTCCCGTGGATGATATAGAAGCTCTTTGCGATGATTTTAAGAATGATGATTTGGTTAATCGTGAACTAACAAACATTGTGGGGCTCTTAGCATTGAAAGCGGGAAGACTGGCAGCACTTGCTAGCGGGCTATTTCAAGTAGCTAAACACGTTAAATTCAACAAAAATCAAGTTGCAAGTACGGCTGAGCATAAAATACAAGAGGTTTCAAATACAACTGAGCAGACTACTAAGCAAGATGCGGGTGGGTCTGATACTGTTTACTGAGCATGATTTAAAGGCTTATTAATGAAATGTAAAATAATGTCTGACCGAACTGAACGAATCGAGCAAAGCTCTCCCCTGCAAAGCCGGAGTGAAGGAGGAACAGAAGTTGAACAAATTACAATGGATCCTACACCTGAAAAGAAAGATTCAAAAAAGAAATATAAAGATCCTAAAAAAGTCGAGTCTGGTAAGAAATTGGCGGAATATAATAAAAAAGCGAAAGAAGCATTGGCTAGGGAAATGAAACGCGAAAAGGAACAAGAGGAGATTAAAAATAAAGAAGAAACGGGTGAATCTAAATCATGGCTTCCGGAGTTATCTTTTACTACTGTTTTATCCGTTGTTGGATTGGGGTTTACAGCATTTGATATGTTTATGAGATACCGACAAATCCGTAGGACCAGCTCCGCTGAAAAGGAGGATAATAAAAACATAATACCTGCTTGTCCTGCGGTATCTCAAGTTCCAACACAACCTTTTCAAGCTCCTCCCATAAAGATTCATAATCCACAACCACAACCGATAGATCGGTTAAAAATTGGAATGATGTAATTATAAATTATTTTTTACTACAAACCCTAAAGATATCTAAAGGTTTCTTATTGATGTAGTAAAAAATCATGTCAACCGAAAACAAACTTGTGAAAACTGTTACTGATTCCGCAGTACTTATAGGATTAGCGGCCGGAGTTGGTTATGTGGCTAAAAAGATGATGAAAGAATCATTTATGAACGACCCATCCTCAAGTATTACAAATTATGCAAAATGGGTGGTTGTATTGTCGGGTAGTATGTACCTAAAAACATATTTAGAGGATCAAAAGATTTTACCAAATTAAAAATGGCAACAATAGCAATGATGGTTGGAGGAGCTGTATTAAATGCAACTGCCTTTGTTGGTGGATCATATCTTGCAAAATATCTATCGGGTGATAAAACCGATACAGAGAAAATAAGACACGATAAAGCATTAGAAAAATATCAAAAAGATTACGCAGAATATCAGGAAAATAGACAGAAACTAATTGATTGGGAAATGAAGAAAAAAGATGATAAATATCAAGCATCAAAAAATATTTCGAATACAGATGAAGCTTTGAAATTATATTCCGCTTCGCGGGGAGGGCTACGCCCGAATAGTCAAATGCATGAACCAAAATTCTCAGATTATTATAGACCAAGCGATAATCAAAAGATGGGTGAAATGGCATATGTAGGTGGTGGTATGTTGGCATTGGGTTATATGGCAAGTAAATTCTTTTAGGTAATTGTATGTGATTATTTTCTTTGGACGTTTAAAGATTTCTTACTTTTGAGTAAAAAATCATGGCAGAAGAAGTAGAAGAATTACCTGGTTTAGATCCGGCCGGACTAAACGAGCCAAAAGATAATGGTGATGTTGATGGAGAAAATATGGAAATGGATCCAATATCATCCACATCTCGTCTAATTGATAAAGATTATGCTGGTTATGATGAATATAAAGATGAAGAAAGGGGGAGGGCTGAATGGGATAAACAGGTTGAAGAAGGTAGTAAACTGAGTGATGTTTTAAATGAAAGAGATAGGGAATATGATATAAGGAGAGAAGCGGGACAACAACTAAAACGTTATTTTCCAAATTACAATCCAAATGATAGTACATTCAATCCAATATTAAAAGATGATGGTAGTATATGGGGGCAATTAACTTCGAGGAGGGATAATAAGCCCCATTTAATTATTAAAAGCAATGGTGATTACACCAAAAATTTAGACTCGCTTCCATCTGGAATAAAAAAATCTCTAGGTGTAGATGCTATAACCCAAATGGAAAAAAATTATGGACTTATTGAAGAACTAGAAAAACTAGCTGAAAAAAATAAGGAATTAGAAAATTCGTTAAAAGGTTTGTTTTCAGTTTTAGATTCGAAGTCGTATGAGATTAGCCGATATGAACAAAAAGAAAAAGAATTTCGCCAATTTATAGAGAAACAACAGGTTGAAATAGCAGAAAAAAAAAGCCTTTTTGATAAAACCTTAAAACAGAATATAGAATTAAAAACTAAGTTAGAAAAAATTTTGGATGAAACAAAATTATACAAAGATGAAATAGACAAATATAAAAAGGGTCAGTTAAATTTATCAATTTTAGAACGTAGAAATGAACGATTAAGATCTGAGGTTGTTAAATTAAGAGAGCAAAATAAAAGGAATATAATCTCAATTGAAGAACAAAAATCAGATATTGGGGTAAGAAATGAAGAAATTATTAAAAATCTACCATTACGAGAGCGGGTAAAGTATATCTTTAAAAAGTATGGTTTTACAGTATTTACAGTTGTAAGTGCTGTAGGTGTGGTTATTGGTGTTATAGTTTCTAATCTTTCTAAAGGTCTATCCACATTAGGTAAAGGAGTTGGTAATGGTTTTAAAGCTATTGGTAAGAAACTGGGTGAAATATTGCCTGGAATGGTTGGTGCAATTGTAAGCTTTCTGTTCAGAACAGCGGGCGAGGTTATTGGGTTTTTAGGTAAGAACGCTTGGCTTTTGATAATGGCTGTGGTTCTATATTTTGTGGATCAAGTTAAAGGAGGAACAAGTGAAAAGAAGAGAAAGTAACAAATTTAAAGATATCATGTTGATCAGTAAAATACAATATGGATGACTACAATAGAATTTATCCACAATTACCAACGAATGGTGATCAGAATAATTTCAGGCTACAAAAGTCATGCGAAGTACTACAAAATCTTGAGAAGGAAATTAAACATTACGAGGATGTTAGGAAAAAATACAATAGAGTGAGGGGAATTTTTACAAAAATAAGTGTTAGTAGCGGAGTGTTTTCAGTTATCCTATCTGCGAGTGGATTGGGTACCTCTCTTACTGGTTTTGGTGCTGTTGTTGGTATACCATTAGGGGTTGTGGGGGGTATTTGTGGGGGAATATCGGTTGGATGTGGCGCAGCATCAAAAAGACTTTCACATAAAGTTAGTAAACACGAACAGACTGCTTCTATAGCCAAATCAAAATTAAACACTATTAACGATTTGGTTTCAAAGGCTTTGAAAGATAATGTTATATCTGATCAAGAATTTTCTATAATTTTAGCAGAGTTGGAAAAGTTTCAAAAACTAAAACTAGAAGTTCGTCAAAAATTTAGGAGAGATACAGAAAAAAACTTAAACATGTCCCAGATAAGGAGAGAAGTTCGCGCAGATCTATTAAAAGAATTAATCACTCCAGATCATTAAAAATTTCATATGAAAAAACTGATGTGGGTTGTAATTGTTTTGCAGGCATTAGAAATACTAGTGAAGATTAATACTTTACATCTTATTCTTAATCTAAAGATCAGATTATCTGAAACACAAAGAATAAGATGTTATTAGACGATTTAAAAACCCGATACCCAAACGCCAACCTTGATAAATTTACATTTGTGAATGATTCATATGGGGGATATATTAAATGGAAAGTTAATGGGTCAACAGTTATGTCAAATGATGATCCTACTGGAAAAACATGGACTGATGATCTTCCTACTAATTTGAAAACATTATTATGGGGGGATTTAGGGATAGAAAAGAAACCTAAAGTTGGCTCGTTTCCAAAGAGTTTAACCATGACTAACAAAAGCTATCCTATACCAGCTATTAACTTTGATGACTTTACAACTGATTTAACAAAAATGTTAACTTTATTAGATATATACGTTTCAAATACAAAGAAATTTGCTGTAAAGATGAGAAACATATTTACATCTCAAGTTGTAACATTCAAATTTGGAAAGAAAAGTAGAAAATGGTTAAATGGACCAAATATGAATTATTGGCCCCAGCAACTTAACTTTGCGGCGTGGTGCGCAACATCTGGATGCGGTATAAGTCCTTTTGAAAATCTAAATTATCCCAAAGTAGTGAACAGCTTCATAAAGTTTCATATATATTTCACAATAAGACGAATATTGTATGAAATGAAACTACCTTTACCCGACGAACAACCTTTTGTGATAAATAATAATCCATATAGTAAAGTTGCATATCAACGATTGTGCGCCGAATTTGGAATTGCGAATAATTCTGACTTTAGATGGAAAGGCGGAAGAAATGGAGGATTGGGAGATATATTCCTTGATTACGGCGCAGGATATCATGGAAAAGGAGGCGGTTATCAAAATGTGCATATAGTAAGAAATTATGATAAAGAAGCAGATCAATGGCCGGGTGAAGGTGGTAAATTCGCTGATGAAGGGGGTAAGAAGGAAAGGGGTGATCTGATCTCATTCATTCGTAATGATGACTTTGCTGATTTCAAATATGCTTGGTTTATACCAACAAGCGGACATGGGCTCACTAAAGCCGGACTTGGTAGATTAAATCGATCCGCTGAAGCTTTTGTTTACTGCATATTGGGGGCACAAGTCAACACTAGAAACGCAATTTATGGTAGTGGGGGTGGAGCTATTGAGACTCAACAAGAATTTTTAGCCCTATTTGAAAGTAGCGTTATAGAAAATGATTTTTCCAAATCTATTCAAAATTATCAACAATCTGTTCAGGAAACTAAATTACGTCTTGATCTGGCTATCGCTCCTGGCGTTTGGTTGATGCCAAGTAATATGATTGTCAATACAGAGAGCGTGGTTGGATATAATAATAAGTTGGTTAAAGCTACAGAGGATATGAATTTTGGGGCAAATAATGCATTAAATACTGAAACAAAATCTGTTGGAATAAACCATAATTTAGGTTCTTCAAAGGTTTCTTTACCTCATAAACCCGAAACAAAACCAAAACCTATAATTAAAAAAGAAGAAACACAAACAGATTCAATTAAACCAGAAAATAAATCAACTCAACATGAAGATAATCTGATAGTATTTATGGTTGTTGGCGGCGCAATAGCTTGGTTCCTATTTCGTTAATGTTTTGATTACAGAAATTTAAAGATGAATATGATGTAATCAAAACAAAAATGTTAAGTATTACCATGTACGAGTCTGAAACTAGAATTTATTTAGATCCTCCTCTGAAAAATCTTCGGGAGATACAGCTTCTGGATTGCAATATAAAAACTAAAAGATTAATTAATTTCAAGGATAAACAGATAATATTCAATGATAAGAATCAAGGCTTCATAATAATTCAACCCGGCACATATTCTCTTCGTAATATTCAATCAATCTTTCTTAATGATCCTGATGGGGAAAAGATAACAATAATTGAGACTGATACTGTTGACTATCTATATTCAAATAAGAACTTCAAAATTAAACTTACTAGAGGGTTGGGGTTTGGTTTAGGAGTTCCTGAAGTTATAAATCCAGGTAAATTATACCCCATAAATATTCAGATTAAGGAACCGCTGAGACTTATGTGTAGTATAGTTGATAATAAATCTTCATATATTAATAAAACTAAAAATGGAGAACTTGTTAAACTCTCACCATCTCACCTACTTGCAAACATCCCCTCAAAGGATTATCCAACAATTCCAGTTCGAAAATATGATAGTCTTATAAACCAATTTGATTTAACCATCTTAGACAATGAATGGAAAAAAATTGATCTTAAGGGTTCCCCCATAACTTTTAGTTTAAGATTTAGATAAATTTTTGTTATATAACACATACAGGCGTTATACAACATAATTAATTAAAACATATTTTAAACTTTGCTGAATTATTTAGAAACATTTATTTCCATTCCTTCAAGCATATTTTCATTCATCGGTGAGATTGTAAAGTAAGAAGATATCCCATCCTTTACGTGTTTTTCTATTTTTCTGTAAAACTTATTTTTATCTTCAATTACTATATGTAAACTAATCTCAAATGAAATAAAAAATATTTCTAAATTGCTGTTAATTTCTTCTCTATTATTAATTTTAATTGCTTTTTCAAAATAATCTTTATTCAATTTAATTTTTTCTTCAATATCTTGAAGTTTTACTCCTTTTTTAATAAATTCTCCATAATCTCCCAATCGAAAACAAATTTTATAACTAAAAAATGCTAAATTATATGGCCCTAAATTATTTTGTGCGACAATAACTAAATTATCATTCTCTGTGACACAAATTAAAAAATCTTTATTTACTTCATCAAAAAAATCTTTTGAACACTTTTTTTCTATATTATCGTATTTAATAGTTAATAATTTTATATTCATCTTTTTATTTTATTTTTATATTTTCAAATCATAAATTAATTTTATTATATTCTTCAACTCTACATTCTTTACAAGAAGCTTTTTGTTTCTTATGTTCACATATTTGAGACCCTCCACACTCTTTACAAAACGCTTTAATTTTTTTATGTTTGCATATCTGGTTACCGCCACACTCTTTACAATAATCCTTAAATCTGTTGTGTTTGCATATTTTAGAACCACGACACTCTTTACATTGTTGTTTTATTTTATTATGTTTGCATATTTGTGACCCCCCGCACTTTTTGCAAACACATCTTTGCTTATTGTGTTCACATATTTGAGACCCCCCACACTTTTTACAGTGATATTTATACCTTCCATGAATACAGTAATAAAAATAATGTTTTTTAATTTTCATTTCATTATAAACATTATTTTTTCTAGGTTTTGCACCCTCTTTTTCATAATTTTTTTCTTGACTTTTTACCTTTTCTTGTGTTTCTGTCATATTATCAAGAGCTGCAGAAATTTCCGGAATTTTACGCAACTCTTTGATAATTTCATTTTTAGACAATTTTTTACCTTTTTCTTTAATAATTTTATTTAGCTGTTTTACTATTAGTCTTTTTAAACTTTCGCCATTTTCGTTTATAGCTTTTTTTAGCTGTTCTACAAGATTTACTCTTTGTTTCTTTTCCATTTTTTGATACTATAAAATATTCTTTTAAACTAATATTATCAATTTTTTTCTGCAATCTCTGATAAAATCTCTGATAAAATCTCTGATAAAATCTCTGATAAATACTGTTAAATTTTCACACAAAATTTCTGAAAATCAAAGTTGCGCTAGAATCAACAATTTTTTAAAATTTTTCAAAGTTGCGTTAGAATCAACAATTTTTTAAAAAATTGATTTTTTAAAATTTTTCAAAGTTGCGTTAGAATCAACAATTTTTTAAAAAATTGATTTTTTAAAATTTTTCAAAGTTGCGTTAGAATCAACAATTTTTTAAAAAATTGATTTTTTAAAATTTTTCAAAGTTGCGTTAGAATCAACAATTTTTTAAAAAATTGATTTTTTAAAATTTTTCAAAGTTGCGTTAGAATCAACAATTTTTTAAAAAATTGATTTTTTAAAATTTTTCAAAGTTGCGTTAGAATCGGCCATATACTACTACTACATACAACAGGAGCGCATCAATATTGGTGAATCCTGGCATACAATAAATCTTTACACACTTCTGCTGCCTTATTGCTAGATACTGCATTTGGATATGCCGCTTACAGGAACATGCTCCAAGCTTAAACATTTTTCTGCCTTATCTTAAATATTTTTGTCGAATAGAAAACAGAAGTCCATCTGATATGAAGATATGGGAACCACTTTTGCCCTTTTTGGAGCACGCGACCTGAATTTTTCGAGGGGGGGTGTGGTTTTTTTTTTTTTTTTTTTTTTTAATAAATAAGAAAGATAATAAAAAAAAATAAAAAAAAAAATCTTTTCCATTGTTAGATAGCTACATTTAGTAAAACACGGCGTGGATGTCGACATGCCAATCTGGTAAATACCCTGGGTGTTACACGGTTTAACCCCCCCCCCCCCCCCCTTTGAAAAACCTTAGCTAAGCCCCTGTTTGCCCACACTGTTATTTTTGAGAGATTTGTTCACCAGCCGATAAAGTTGTGTTAAAGACATACGAGCTCATGAACGAATATTATGCATAATACGCTCTAATCGGAAAATTCAAATGATGCAAATGATGATCGCTAGCGGTATTCCCATCGTAAAGCGAACAGCAAATCACGCTGAAAAAATCTTGAATGTGTATTCTGTAAACAGTTACTGCATACATTTACATTTTGAATGAATGCAGCTGGTATAGCAAGAAATAAATTGAAGCCTCCACTGTTTTGAATATTTCAGGGGTGGCTTTCCATTCGTATATTTCTGGCACGACCTATATACCTATATACGTATCACAGCGCATTGAATGGACTTCATTATATTTTGTGACGGGCTTCGAGTATCTCATGTGTATTTTAAAAGTTTGTTGTTGGTTCCCTCTCCCTGTTGGTTCCTCCTCCCAAGGCCAGAGCACAACACCGATAACAACGTCCCCCACTTTTTGATCAGTGTGTGGGTTCTTTACCGCCCCACAAAGTTATAATGAGATTGTATTCTTTCATTTTCCGCTCCCATGTTTTAGTCACGCCTCTGGGTAGTCCTATCGTCATATCTTCATATGATAGACTCCTTAGATCCAAAACGTTAGAACGAATTTTTTTTTTCCATTTCAGGTGGATGCCAATTCGGGTCGATCTTACACCCACAATCAACTGCTAGATGTAACGCGCAGACTTAGTTCTGCTCTGTTCAGGCGAGGCTTTCGTAAGGGTGAGGTCATGGCCATCTTCCTTCCTAATGTAATTGAATACCCAGTCATCGTGTTCGGCGTGGCATTTATCGGTGGTGTGGTGACCCCTATAAATCCTTTAAACTCCGACGAAGAACTTAGCCGTCAACTGCGAATGTCCGGAGCCAGCTACATCGTCACCATTCCCTCGCTGGCGGAAAAAGCTAAAACTGCTGCCGCTGTGCAAGGAATTCGCACACTGTTTGTCATTGGAGAGGCACGGGGCTGCGTGTCTCTATCCTCAATGCTGTCAGACGATGGAACTGCGTTTCCTAAAAATGTGCGAATCAATCCCAAAGAGGATTTAGTGGCGATACCTTTTTCAAGTGGAACGACAGGTCTCTCTAAAGCGGTTATGATCACACATTATAATTTGGTGGCAGGCTTAAGCATTGTAGCCAAGTTACTGGGAAGCGTTTCACAGCAAAATATCACCCTACTTCATGTCCTACCTTTTTACCACAGTCTTGGTTTGTATTATATTTTGGGGATGCGTATGTTTCTGGGAAGCAAGATTGTCATACTTCCTCGCTTTGAAGCGAAAACGTTTCTTCAAGCCATGCAAGATTACAAGGTATGCTACTTTTTCTTGTTGCTTCCCCGTTGAAATTTGGGCTTCCTTATTTACGTTGTCATAAATCACCTTCGATTTCCGGATGTGCATGCGTGTATCAACTCATTTGATAAATCATTTTATATGTTGTCACCTTTTCCTGAAACTAATTCCTCTATGTCCATAATGTTCGCTTGATAAAAAGTATCTTATATACAAGACTATAAGGTTAAAAATTGTAAAATTCAAAAGTTTAAACCAAACGATTTCGGCTGTTTGCCATCATCAGGGTTAAAAATGTGCGTGCGGACGGTCATTTTCCAACCCTGATATTGGCAAACAGCCGAAAACGTTTGGTTTAAACTTTTTAATTTTACAATTTTTAACCTTATAGCCTTGTATATAAGATACTAACTCCTCTATATTTTCAATTCATGGTCACCTGATTTCCAAATTTGTACCTACTTCTGAATGCAGTTTATTAGTCGTCATTTCCTCTTTACAGGTGAACTCCTTGACTGTCGTTCCACCTCTTGTTCTGTTCTTGGCCAAGCATCCCTTGGTGGACAAGTTCGATTTGTCAAGTTTAAAGAACGTCGGCTGTGGCGCAGCTCCCCTTGGTAAGGACTTGGAATGTGCCCTGAAAAAGCGACTGAGTAGTGTGGACAGCGTAGCGCAAGGTGAGCAAAAGTATGGAGATTTAGATCAATGTGAGTATCTGGGCAACTGTGCAACTGTGCACCTACCCCTCCCCTATCCCAACAAGTTATAATAAGTTAAATTGTTAGCATTAATGTTGGGTTAGGGGAGGGGTAGGTGCACAGTTGCCCAGACACTTACATTGATCCGAAGATTTTACCCACAGGATAAGAAGTTAAAAAATAAGCAGTCTAGAATTGGATGAATCTACAGAATCACCAAGCTTGCAAAGTAGACGTTTCAAACTGTGCTATGTAGAGAAAGGCACAAAAGGAGTTTGGAATGCGTTCTATTTAGGCCACGGGATAGACAGAGAAATCGGAAGATATCGGAGAAACGGGAAAAACGAAGAGCATCCAAGAGATTGCGATTAGTGACCGAAAGGTTCTGTTGTTACTTCGGACTTACAAACTTGATAGCACTGCATCTACGAGCTTCCTATGGAAGCCGTAGATACGATGTACTTTTTTTGAGATCTTTATTATTCGCAACTGTTATTTGGCTCGTGAATGCAACATTTCAATAGTTAGTCGCCACCAAAACCATTCTCTACCTCCTGCATTTATGTACTTTGATAGAGATTGAAGTGGGTAAAACTCTGGGAGAAATGAGTTTGGTATCAAAATTATCACGAAACTAGATGGACTTCACGTGGTGACGACATCCAACACGTCACCATCCGCCATCTTGATTTTTCACAAGTCTGGTGGTATATCGTGAAAGAGAATCTCCTTTTTTCGTCTATCAAGAAACAATGGCCACCCGTTTGGATTTTTGAGAAACCAATTGGCTCTTTTGAGAAAGAAAAACCCTTATGCTCTGCCCTAGAAGAAAATTGCGCTCGCAAACGAGCAGCCTGTAAAATTAGTGGCGTTATCCCAACCTGCTGGATCTTTTTTTTTATCACTTCTAGGCTTTGGAATGACCGAACTTGGTGGCGCGTCTCATGCTGTTTTATTTCAAGGAAAGGGAAAGCCAGGATCTATTGGTGTTCTCATGCCAAATTTGGAATGCAAGGTGCGTGTTGTGATTGATGGGGAATAAGATGAATGGCGACTGGTTAAGTATGGAATGATCGGTAATTGCTGCATTCGGTGATGATCAAAGAGTGTTTTAATACTTGTTCTTATTAACAGGTTATTGATCCAGAAACCGGCGCCATTCTTGGAGCAAACCAGGACGGAGAAATCTGGATCAGAGGACCAATTGTAATGAAAGGTAAACAGCAGTTTGCAAATAAAAAAAAGAGTAAGAGGTTTTGACTGATTGATTTGTATCCAACGTTATGTTGAGTTATACTAGAAAGTTGACCGGGATTGGGGATCATCCAGCGTCAATACCTCACACTCGCTTGAGACGTAATTTTAGTACTTTAAAATACCATCTTTTTCAGAAAAATTGTTGTCCTTCACCAGCCTGTCCTCTTTGCGATGCACCTATTGAAGACCCTAAACATTATTTTCTGTACTGCCCAAGTTTTGCTACTCTGCGTGAAAAGCTGTTTGCCTCCGCTGCACAATTACTTGAAAATAAATGGCATTGTGCTTCCGACAAAAAGGAAAATTAATTGGTTTTTAAATGATATTTCTCACGATGATTTTGACACTTATGTTATATTTTGACACTTATGTTATATTTTGACACTTATGTTATATTTTTTCAGTATGGTCAATCATTTTTTTCCTTGTCCAACCGTTTCGGTTAACTTCTGTTTCTCTGTGTGTTTTGTTCGATCGTTTCCGTTTTTTTTCCATTTTTGCATTATAAACAGCATAAGCTCTCTAGATCAGCTCTTTTTGCTCTTACAGCAAATGTTTTAAGAAATATTGTTTAATTAAAAACAACGTTTAGCGGAAGGCAAAGTGAAGGGTACAATTACTGAAAGATGGAGTTACAGTTGAAAAGGAACACTCAGGCTTTTTCGAATGTGTTCTGTTTCCCATTTGTCTAAAAGTTCCGAAAAGTCAGTTTTTTTCCTCTGGACTCGCCGAAGGTTCCGCGAAATTTCCGTTTCCTTTACGTATTTTAACGCGCTTTAACACAACCACGTTCCCTCGAAAATCGAATTGCACCTTCTAGGTAGTTCATTTTTCTGTCCACGTTTGTATTGTGTCTCTATCGCGTTTGTTTCCATCGCCTGGTGTCACCTGCAGCTATTCTGACACAGCAAATAAATGATCTGCATTATCATCTATTTGTTCACAGGTTACCTAAATAACCCCGAAGCCACAGCGCGAACAATCGACAGTGATGGCTGGCTTCATACTGGAGACATAGGACATTATGATGAAAACGAACAATTCTATATTGTTGACAGACTAAAAGAACTTATCAAATACAAAGGAACTCAGGTGATACTACACCTCACTTGTGTTTCCTCACTTATAACTTAACCTTTTCAAAATTTCGGTCTTTCCACTTCCAGAAAAAAATCGCTTCATATTTTCCCTTTTCCAGGTTCCTCCGGCCGAGCTGGAAGCGTTATTGATTACCCACCCCAATATTGATGACGTAGCAGTCATTGGAGTCCCGGATGTAGAAGCTGGGGAGCTACCCAAAGCTTTTGTAGTGCGCCGTGGTCACCTGACACCCCAAGAAATTATGGATTTCGTGGCGAAAAAAGTTCCCCCACAGAAAAAACTGAGGGGTGGGGTTGAGTTTGTTGACCAGATTCCAAAATCCGCCAGTGGAAAAATTCTACGTCGTGTGCTTCGAGCGAAGCACAAAAAGTCAAAATTGTGAAATGCAATTGTATTCGACAGCAAAAGGAACAGAGAAAACTAGAGAGTTCTGCAGTGGACTAAATTGTTAACTTTATAAATGCATATGAAAGACACATACGGCCAGCAAACTTTCAAGAAATATCTAAGCCTTTCAAAGGTATCTAGTTATTTTCAAAATACAGTCATATTTTTTGGTCTTCTTAAGAATTTATAGACACTGATTTTACTACTGACACCAACTCTTCAGAGAAAAAAACGAAGGTTGATTATCGTAATTTTACAGTTTGAAATACTCAATCTACGAATGCCTGCAACCTTTAGAAACTTTATTATTTCCTGTTCTCTGCGCGTTTGTTTAAGTGGTCATCATACATTTACTTTGCATACTGTTCTAGGAAGGGGCATGAGTTAAACGATCATTTTTCATCAACTTTGATTAAATGATCAAAGTTGATCTTTTGGTGATCATTTTTTGTATTCTCATTACATGTTTCCGTAAATTTGTATTTATATTATTAGGGCAAACTTAATGTTAAAATTTGGGGCAACTTTGTGATGACCTATCTCTACTAAGGCAGTAAGTCACATTCCTCAAGTTACATGCAGAGCACAGATGAATTCAAACCGCGTGAATGTAAGATGAGAGCTGTACAGGACCAGGAGCCCATGACCCGAAATGATCCCGGCCCCGAAATGATCTCCATTTTTTCCATGCTGGCCCCGAAATGATACCCAAATAATTATTAGAATGACACCCGGAATCGGGGACCGTAGAATGTGCAAGATAAATGGGACTGATAAATGTATTCATCTCAATTAACTATTATGTCACTTAGGGTTACCGTAAACCTTCGCAGGTGTCTTAAGCCAAAAAATTATTACCGCGCTGTCTTAAATACAACCACTACAAATTATATATCAATGTCAAGGTTATAGAATGCTCTATTCGATAAAAATTGTTTCGCTTCAATTGTTCTTAATAGTAAGGCGAGCGCGACCTAAAAGCGCGAAACGACCGACGTCCCTTTGAGCGAATTTATCGGGTATCAAACTCAACCGCGTAAACAAAACTACTGCATTATATCATTCACAAGGCATCAATCATCAAAACCGTGTCAGGGATTTCCGTTTTTTAAAATTGATCTCCCGCAATGGCCATTGTTGTGAAAGGTATCGGCAAATTTTTGATCATCAAAATTGACAGAAAAATTGCGAAGCAACCAATGGGAATATCAAAAAAGCCTCACACGGTGTTGAAGATTAGTGCCTTGTGATTTATATAATGCAGAAGTTTAGATTCTGCGGTCGAATTCCATACACGATAAATTCGCTCAAAGAGACGTCAGCCGTTTTGTGCTTGTGGGACGCACTCTCCTTGCGGTTTGAAAAAATAAAAGCGAAATAATTTTTGGCGGATAGTGCATTTAATTAGCTTTTTATTGATATATAGTTTGTGGTTGTTGCGTTTTAAGCAGCGCGCAGATGATTTTTTTCGCGAAGGACACTCACGAAGGTATACGGTAACCTTAGGTTATTGCCAACATCAACCAGAGTGTCTGTGAAATTGTAAGGGAAAACAAATTACCATTTTCGGAAGAAGGTAAAATCCCGTATGAACGGGATGCATAATTAAATAATATTATCTACAGCTATTCTTTCTCTCAGAATAAAGCTAAATAAGTCCATTTTATTGTAATGTCCTTCTTGGGATTCGCGATATTTCTAATCCGATTCCTGTTTCCGATTCCGGTATTCAATTCCAGTGTAAATTTCCGGGTCCAATTTTAGGTTCCAGCTCCGAACCACGGCACAGCTCCCTCATGCACTGTAGCTTTGAAATCGAGCCTGCCATGGTGTACTATATGAGGGGTTATCCCCGCCATTATTGTCTTTTCATTTTATAGTAGCGTTTTTCTTTTTATTGCAGCAGCTGTCATTTCGCTTTAGTTGTTTCTCTTCCGCGAAAGGCACATTTTGTGAAATTACGCATCAAGTTCCATCAAATACGGTTATGCCGAATTCTTCCATTTCGAAAATTCTGGGTGCTCAAATTGGGCAGAATTCAGGAAGCCAAATTTGACCGAATTTGGTCCCTCGAATTTTGCGAAATTCAACTCACTGAGCTCTCAAACATAAATGTCAGCGGTTTTGCTTAAAAAGCAAACGGAGCGGTCACTCAGCATAACGCGAAAGCGCGCGAATGTGTGGGTGTGTTGTTGTTCGTGTTTTGGAAGTTCTGGCCGGATGATGTCTGTGAACGATAATACGAATAGGGCTGTAAGTCTTCTCAGAGAAGCGGCGAATTTGCTTGCAGGAAGTCGAGAGACAGCTGATTGTAATCAAGACACAAATTCTTCAACTGTAGGAAGATCTCTAACTTCAACTGAAACAGTAGTGACGAACTCTGCATCTAGTTCATCAAATCATGATCAAAATCGCGTGATAGAAAATTTCAGGTCACTTTTTGCTGGCTATGGATCGAATAGCCCTAGTACATCAACTTATCCCAAAAGGCCAGGGGCAAAATCACTTCCTCCAGCGAAAAGAAGCGGACCATCTGGGGGAGGATACTATCGGGTTCGAGAAACGTGGACGCGGGAATTCCTATGCATGGCGAACAAAGATGTTGAAGTAGTACCGACTAAAGCAGACAAGCTAACCCTGCTTACAGCAGGTTTGGGCCGCAAGAAACTAGTGTTTGGGAAGTGTTTGAGACGACGCGCCAACCTTCAAAAGAAAAATGGAAGATGCCTGGCGAGTTACTGCTTATAAAGCCTCCTTCTTCAGGGTACACTGTTCCATTTCTCAGGGACGGCGCTGGCTTGGATCAGGCTATTATTTATGTACGACCGATCCAACAAAATCTTGACATGTCTGAGGTGAAACAAGAAGTGAGTTATTCATTCAACTACAAATAACAAAGCAGTGACTATCTTTTCCCAAGGGGATTTTCAACTCTTGCGGTGTGATTTATTTGAGTCTTCTTCGATGTACATGTTGCACATGTGACCCTTGGAAATGTAGTTGGGTTATCCCCTAACAGTCTACAGTCTTTTATGCTTGACTGCAGTTATAATAAAAAAGTAAACATTGGCTGTGTTAATATTTTTCCTCATAAATTTCAAGTGAGTCCCAGTCAGATTTATTATTTTAACAATGATTTAATAATGATGATGATTTATTACCTATCAGGATATAATTTGGGTAAATGAAATAAGCTTCCCTTTCCAATGAGCACCTCCCTCCACCACCTATCCTAAATTTTGAGTTAGTGGCTTAGCAAATAATATTATAAAAGTAGCTTGATTCAATGTCTCCTTTTGAACAGTAAAGTTCTCTTAATTTTTAGGGAGAAGAAAGCAACACACTAGCACTTGTTTCGTGTTTGGGTTGTGGAAAATCAGTCCCAATATCATCACTCAGAGATCATTATGAAAAATGTTCAGAACAAAGGTTTGTGGCAAACAGGCATAAACATCACAACTATATATATAAATATATATTTCTTAAAATCTAACAATTTTTTTTAATAGATACAACTCTTGTCAATAACTCCTACACAGATATTCTCCTTGTTATAAGAAAAATACTTCCCTTAGCACCAGCATTCTTGGGAGTGGTATGCAAGGGGGAAAAGCTTCATCTTTATAGTCCATGCTTGCTCATACCTTTCTCTAAATCTATAATGCATGAGCAATTTGTACTCGCTAACATACCCAGAAAAGATACCAAAATCACATATCGTTTTTGTCTCCAATTAGTGCTAAAATACTGCGCTTAAATCTTTATGACAATTTAATAGAGGTTCACTCATTCTTATGGGAGTGGGTCACTTCCCCAACATTTATAAATGAAAATTATGCAAGACAATGTGCAAGGAGAGATTTTCTTCTTGGACACAGGAGGACTCTTCACATGGAAAACAATCTGTCATATTTTACTCTACAAAGATATTGGCCTGTTTTAATGAAAGAAGAATGATTGATGATGATTAATAAATATATATGTTTTTACTTGGAGCTAGATTCCTTTGACAAATCAATAAAGTTTCTATTCTATCTCGGATGATCCTACGGCAGCATTCATTCTCCTTCTATGTAAACAAACTCTAATTGTCCATGTTCCTCACCTAATGAGCTTATGGTTACCATCGATATGCCAAAGGGCTAGGGGTCCAGCAACCTGGTAACTACGCCGTCGAATGACATGAATTCCAAGAGCTCGCAACAAAGTTCCTTCGGGATTTGTTCTTCTCATTGCTGCTCGAATGCGACTTTGTTGGACAATAATCCCTCTTGCTCTTAAAAACCCTGTCATCCGCTTGTAGCCCGTCTGAGGGAAATCGGTAACGATACTGTTGATAACTGCATCCAATTCTTGGTCACTTAAATTGCTATAAGAAGTACTGATATTCGTCTCTCAACAGTTCGTTCTCTAACACCCAGAAGCGAAGCTATTTGTGGAATGTTAAATCGACGTTCTACGAGAAATTGTAGCTGTTCTTGAGGAACGTCCAACTTTGGCCGTCCACGCTGCCCAGTAAAAATACAACCTGCCTGAAATGCATCTGTACTACAGTTAGCGTTGGTAACCGCTTCTCTCGCTTCACGAACAAGGTGGATGATACGTGCGTGAGCTCTGGTACCTTCAGTGTCCAAGTATCTCGCGAGCACATTTAACACCCAATCTAACCTGAAAACTGTATAATCAAACGTATCGGAATCGTGGTTGCCACCCTCTAAGAATCTCACTACATCAATAAGATGAGTACGAAGGCATTCGCGCACTTCACCACAATCTACAGTCGTGGCGGCCATGTTTTATGCTGAGTGACCGCTCCGTTTGCTTTTTAAGCAAAACCGCTGCCATGTATGTTTGAGAGCTCAGTGAGTTGAATTTCGCAAAATTCGAGGGACCAAATTCGGTCAAATTTGGCTTCCTGAATTCTGCCCAATTTGAGCACCCAGAATTTTCGAAATGGAAGAATTCGGCATAACCGTATTTGATGGAACTTGATGCGTAATTTCACAAAATGTGCCTTTCGCGGAAGAGAAACAACTAAAGCGAAATGACAGCTGCTGCAATAAAAAGAAAAACACTACTATAAAATGAAAAGACAATAATGGCGGGGATAACCCCTCATAGTACTAAATACATAAATGGCGCCTCAAAAAAGCAGATACCCCGATGTTGTTATCGCAGATAAACTCTCTTGGCCTGAGTTTGTATTTGAAAACTTTGAGCAGTACGGAGAAAAAACGGCAGTGGTAATGTAGAATTTTAAAATGTATTATTTTTAGTGAAGAGATTATAATGGCGACGTGGCGTAGATCGTCAACTGATTAAACAAGGGAAGAGGTTCGATATAGCCACGTCAATAATGAATATATATTCATTGTTTGTGTGGTTATATCGAAAAAACTGAGATGATAATGGCTTCGTTCTATTTTTAAACTACGTTTTTAAAATATATTCCTCTGGAATCCAAACATTCCGACGCATTTACTATCAATGCCCTGGCGTTTGGTATCCCGGCGGTCATTTCGCACCACGTTCATTTCGCTCCTAGTCACTTCGCACCCATCGAGAGTCAGACAGTTCCATGGAATGGTCACTTCGCTCCATATTACAGTCAATTCGCTCCATGTTAAAGTCGATGTTAACATGTTGAGTAGAGAAAAAAATCGCCAGAACATGATTTACAGATCAAGAATTCTGGGGTCATCCTCGGTGTAAAAACCTGTGAAGTTTTTCTTTGTTATTTCACTATTATTTTCCTAGTCTCTATTGTTTTGTCTCCTTTGTTTCCTTTGTTCTACGTCATTCGTGAGCGTAACAGGTTTTTACACCGAGGATGAGCCGAATTCTGAGTAGAGAACAACAATTGCCAGAACATGAATTACAGATCAAGAATTCTGAGTAGAGAACAACAATTGCCAGAACATCAAATGCAGATCCTGAGCTTAATTCCCTGCCGATATGTACATGTTGTCAACTTACTGTTTCATACTGGTCATAGAACATGTATGGAACGAGTTACTCATGTTTACGTTGGTGACAACAGGTCGTAAGAGGCGACACGATGTCCGCGCCGGTAACGGCTGAACAAGGATCAAAATTAAGCGACCATGATGGATGTTTGATCTGATTATGATGGTGAACGAAGTGAATATGATATGGAGCGAAGTGACCATTCCATGGAACGATCTGACTCTGGTTTGGTGCGAAGTGACTTGGAGCGAAATGACTGTGGTGCGAAATGACCGTAACCCCATCGTTTCGTACACCCTGTATGAAAATGAATATGAATGAGAATTATGCACATTGATGACTGAATAAATTGCTAAAGATCACACGGCCGCTCGGGGACACGAAATTTCTCTTCGAGTGCTGAAAATTAGAGAAATATTTTTCAACATGAGAAGAGAAATTTCGTATCTCCAATCGACTATGTAATTTTCTACTTATTACGTAAAAATTAGTGATGTACGCATAATCAATCATACCAGTGGCATGACACATGTGGAGATATCATTTTTATCGATTTGCTACCACTCGGTATAGCCCTCAGTTTTATAGAATTAAACCCAGTTCGTCTTGATATATATTTATAATATATTTTAATGTCCAAGGTTTACATGTCACCAATTCAGTGCAAGATAACCACTGCATGAGACTAAAAATGAAAGTATTATATCAGTCAGAACCGTTCATGTTAATACTCCTTTTATCCAACTGGACATTGTTCTTTTAGCTTGATTAAATTTAAAAGATTGAATGTTAGTACCTTAATGTTGGTGCATAACTTAATGTACTTGACTGCTGCTAATTAGTCGAGCACGGCCGAGTAGAGCCGGGTTACCTTCGTATTTCTCCACAAAGCTCTGAGTCACGTGCAATGGGGAATATCGCAGACACGGAACAAAGACTCAACCTTCTTCCCACGATGTCGAAGTCGATGGCGGATATGTCGAATATGTTGACAAATGGTGTCATCTTTTCTACGCATAAACATCTGCAAACATACAGACCCACACACCGTTCGCGGTAGATGTACTAAAAAAGATGGTGCGGTGTGTAATGCCAGCATATATTTCGAAACGGGTCGTTCCGCGAACTGTAAATAACAAGAGAATCAAACAGAAAACGTGGACAGAATGTGGTTGCTACAGACAACAGAAGAACATGTACTGATAAAGACAAGGTTCCTCGTGATCAAACTCTAGGAAACGACAACAAAGATGCCATGTTGGACTGCAAAAGTGGCTTTCATCAGAGTAAGGATAAACGTAATTGTCGTAAGCTTATTTATGTGACTTCTATCGTGATTATTACTGAGCTTACATTCATTGTTTTTGCTCAAACTGAGTACATTATCCGCTGTTATTTTTCTATTTGTTTTATTAGTTTTGTCGGCTTTTGTGCGTATATTATATTCGCACGTTGTACGGGAATGTTTGTTTCGTTATCAAACAAGAGGCTTCAAAAGCCTTCACTGGGTTGCCTTTGTGAACCCTTAGTACGCAAACGGCTCAATTTTTTGAAACTGTTTTGTCAATCCATTTTAGTTTGCAGTGTCAGTTGTGTTCAATAAGAGAAGTGTACAAGGAGTTAATCAAAGGCTCCTATGAACAAACTCATGAATGTATTCGGTGACACATGAGGAGAATTTTAGATTTCAGAACTCATTCAAATAATTTAATCAAGAAAGGCCTGTAGGGCTCTGCCATCTCGTGTTCCATTTACCAATTAAAAAAATAGGCAGCCAAGGCCTGCATACAGCTTCACATTCTATATAGACAAGGGTATCTTTGAAAAAAAGAAAAGAAAATCGATTCAGTTTAAAAAAAAGAACAGAAAAGGAAAGTCAAGAATACCCTCACTGGGGATTAAACTCTGGCCATCTGCTCCACAGTCCGGAATGCTATTCATTAAACCATCCAGAATCACCTGATTGCTGTCGGTATATTTTATATTTTACATGTTATAGATCTTTCGCTCGTACACTCTACTGAGTGAAGCTGTAAAAATTATATCTCATTTTTCAACGTTCATGAAAGGTAGTCCGTCATTCCCGAGGCTTTATCTGGAAACCGATATTTAAAATAGAGATGCCGTTGTAGAATTGACAAATTTGTGGTAAACATTGACGAACGTGTTTTATTTTATGGGGAAAGTGAAACCTGAAACGTGACACGACAGCACAAACCCAGTCGTGAATACTTGGCATCTTCCCTTCCTCTGACCCGTTTTGGAGGTTCAACATTTTATTTGAAGGCGTGAAGTTCACCAGAAATAGATAAGTTCCTTAATTGGTGGGTATGTGCCGGTTTCGGTGTTGTCGCAAATAATGATTTCGAAATTCAATGAAGCTACATACCACCGGACTGTTTTTGCTCCAGTTGATTATATATCGGGTTTTGTAGTTTTTGTACAGTATAGAGGATCCAACGCTATAAATATAAATGAACACTTTATGAGAATGCTTCCCCCGATGTTTTCGATTTGATCGCTTTTAGAAGTCAAGTTAAGACGAAGTATCGTATTTTGACGTGCGTAACCAGCTTGTTATCTCGGATTCAAAATAATACCGTGATGTCACAGCGAGCCACACTCTTGCTTTCCAAACTTCACGCGTGGATCGACTCATGAACTCGATGGACGTGTTCTGCTAAGCGTGAACCAATTCTTAAAAAATAAGCTCTACATTTCCAACAGAAAAGATGTGAATCCTTTCACCGAGGGAATCGCTAACACCACAGACCTGAACGTTTAAAGAAGAAAACACTCTCCAGCACGTAAACACATCCAGGAATAGCAAACATAGACACTAATAAAGTCATTTAGTGAATAAATCGAGTTGACAGCTCGAAAAGAGAGCAGCTCTGCACAAGAAAAACACTTAGGCGAATGGAGTCCACATGAAACTTTTCACGTTCTCTTCACCGTCGTTCTCTGTTGGTGTTCCTCAATGGTCAATTCTAGGGCCGCTATTGTTTACCATTTACATCAATGATCTACCTACCGTCCTTCGGAACAGTACTGTTACATTATTCGCTGATGATACGGCCCTTCACTGCTCCTCAGAATCAGCTTTTGGTTTACAGACCATGCTAAATGAAGACCTTGTCAGACTAGCAGAGTGGCTTCACGAACACAAACTGACATTAAATGTTTCGAAATCTAAATTCATGCTCATCGGTGGCCCCAAGAAGCTTTCTTATTTCAGCGAGGTGGCATTGTCAATCAATGACAGAAGGCTGGATCGAGTAAATTCTTATAAGTATCTGGGTGTAATCATCAACGAGAACCTGACTTGGACAGATCATATAGAAAACCTCCGTAGCAAGGTTTTGCAAAGGTTGGGATTACTACGAAGAATTAAGTATTTTCTTCCAAGAGATATCAGAGAACTTTTGGTTAAATCAACTATAATACCTCTGTTAGACTATGCGGATGTCACATGGGGAGACAAAGCTAATTTGACTCTTATGAAGAAAGTCCAAGTTCTGCAAAATTTAGCTGCCAAATTCGTACTCGATATGCCAAGGCATTCATCTGCTACTGAGGCGCTCCATCAGCTTGGCTGGGATAATTTAATGGAAAGAAGAAGACTTCATAGATTAATATTGTTTTTTAAGGCCTTGAATGGCTTGATTGACTGGGATTTTAATCTTTATAGCTTTAAAGACATTCATAATTATAATACTCGTGGAAGAAATGACATTTGTAGACCCAAGTCATGTCGTTCCTGGGGCCAAAATCGATTTATTAATCAAGCTGCTCACGAATGGAACATTTTACCCGACAAAGCAAAAAGCACTTTTGACATTTTAACTTTTAAAAGACTTATCAGAAGTATTTAATAAGTTTTTTTTTAATTTCTTATATTCATTTTTAAATTTAACTTTTTACATCTTCTATTTTTAACTTTCACTTTTTAAATCATTTTATCGTATTTTTTATTTATTTTAAGCAGGGCCCCACTGAAAACCACCTTTTTGTGATGTGGGCTCCCTGTTAAAATATCTTTATTATTATTACTTCAATCAGGTTGTTATGGCGATGTTCATGCCGAGCCAATCACACAGCGGCGGCGTCTTTTCTAACCCTTGTATAGGCAATATTGCGCAAGAATTGCAATTTCTCACGGAGAAAAAAATAGCAACCCCATTTTGCCATTGCCATGTCAACCCAGTAATAACGTGGGGGCAGATGAATGTGGTGATACATGAAATTGGGTAAATCAAACGAGTTGATTAAGTAAGTTATACCACCGTAAGGTAAAAGGGAGGTGCTGACGTTTCGAGCGTTAGCCCTTCGTCGGAGCGAATGTGGTGATATATTGGCAGCGTTGGTATGGTATGGTAAAACTTTATTTATGCAGGGTGGCCCATTCAGGACAGTGGCTGGTATCCAGAGGGGCCCTGCTAAATACAATTTCTAAAAATATAAAACGTCTAATAGTTTAAAATAGTTATAATAAATTATCATAAATTAGGTGCTATAAATAAAATGGGCTTTGACAAGATTTTTAAAGGAGGAGAGTGATACAGCTTGTTGGATTTTACAAGGTAGTGAATTAAAAAGGGCTGTGCCAGAAAATCTAAAAGTACGTTTGCCAAGGCTAAGTTTGGGTTTGGGTAGATGGAGGTCAGCCTTCCTTCAAGTGTTGTAACCATGTACATTGTAGTTCCTAATGAAATAGTTACTTAAATACTGAGGAACAAAGTTATGCAAACATTTAAAAACTAAAACACATTTATGGATTTTACGGTTCGTTTCTAAGTCAGTCCACCCTAAAACATTAAAAGTATCTCTAGAAGAGTCACGCTTGAGAATGATACGGGCAGCACGGTTTTGCAACCGCTGCAGACTTTTGCTGGAGCCAACAGACAGTTCACCCCAAGCAGTATAACTTAAGATTGGCTCAATAAGGGTATTGTAGACACACTTCGCTGCTTTAAGAGTGAGGCAAGATCGTATGCGTGCTAGAAGTCTCTGTCAATTCGTTCCACCCAGCATTAAAATATACTTGGCAAATTTCAGAAACCTCAATAGCTTTTCTCGATATCAGCGTTTCAATTCACAACAACGGCCTATCAACTAGTGTGTACTACAAACCTACAGACTCTCATAGTTATTTGTTGCACTCATCCTCTCACCCCACCCATGTTAAAAACTCTATTCCATATTCTCAATTCCTCAGACTTCGACGTTTATGTAGTGATGAGTTGGACTTTTCCAGCAAATCAGAAGAAATGCTCCAGTTCTTCAAGAACCGTGGCTACCCTGACTCAGTTGTGAAGACAGCTCAACAACGCGCTCAAACAACTGACCAACACTCAGTACCACAAACGTCACAAAAGGAAGAGAACCAGAGAATACCGTTCACACTCACTTTTCACCCACTCAACCTACCTGTTAAGAACATCATTCTGAAGAACTTCAAGTTACTTCAGAATGACAACGAAACAGGCAGCATCTTCTCACTACCACCACTAATCTCATTTAAACGAAACAAAAACGTAAGCGATTTTTTAGTTAGAAGTACACTAAAATCAGACGAATCACCTGGTACATTCAACTGCACACGCAAAAGATGCAAAACTTGCCCTTTCATCCATAACACAGACAAAATAGCAGGACCTAAACGATCGTTAAAAATCACCGACCATTTCACATGCATTTCCGCCAATGTTATCTATTGCATAAAATGCACCTTATGCAAGAAGATATACATCGGCGAGACCGGAAGGAGATTAGGTGACCGTTTCCGCGAACATCTGCGTGACGTCGAACGAAATGACAAAGATGCATCTAAACCTGTAGCGCGACACTTTAATCTACCTAACCACTCAACTCACAACATGGCGGTATGTGGCCTTTCCATGCATCAGGGCAACACGGAAAGCCGTAAAAACCTAGAACAGAAGTTTATCTTCCAACTCGGTTCTCTTAATCCCCACGGTATCAACGAACGTTTCTCATTCATTTAATCATTCATCTAATTTATTCACTTCCATTCACACACTGCTATGGTTCCACCAATAGCACAGCTCCAAACTTCTCTATATAAATTGCACGTAACCCACAATCCTCTCATTCGCTCCGACGAAGGGCTAACGCTCGAAACGTCAGCACCTCCCATTTACCTTACGGTGGTATAACTTACTTAATCAACTCGTTTGATTTATCCAGTTACTTGGACCTTTGTTTCGTTTCGTTATACCGAAATTATGGGTATATTGGGTAATGTAGAGGTAAGTATGATCGCCACTGGAAATGAGACTTCCTGGACTTCCGAAACGTCCGCCATATTGAAACTGTTCCCAGATGACCCTGGGGACTGTGGGAACCTTGGGGCAAGATTCATTGACCCTTTGACAGGAAGTCAGGATTACAATTAAGATTATGAGCGGGGTAGCCGGATAGCTTTTTACGGTAGCAGGAGGTTTTTTCACGGACATAAGAGGGGAATTTACATTAAACAAATCAAAAAAGGCTTCAAGCGTCACATTAATTAATGAAATCACGATTAACGATGCAAGAAAAAAGACATTTACGTTGCACGAGAAAGTAAAAGGGTGCGATACACAGGTGATTTTTCCTAAAAAAGAAAATAAAAAAAAGCACTGTACATCACGAAAATAATTTATTTCATCAAAAGCGCGCGAACTTCTGGTAGCCATTTTGTCCGTCGAGGTGATTATCGGCTGATAATCCGAGATAGTGAACCACTCTGAGCGCGCGATTTTGTATAATCATTTGAGTATTTATACTAATACAAAGTAAAGCTGAATCCTTGAAACAGCAGATTAAGTTTTATTTTTTCGAAAAGCATAATTTCCAGGCCTGGTTCATACTCTTCAGTATTGCCCAGATAAACTTCAGCTGCCTTTAGTGTAAAACGGATTTACCTCAAATTTGTTGCTGGACTTGCAGTGTAACTACTCAAACCAAGGCCACCCCAAAGAAATTTCATACAAATTATCAGGAGCCCATCAAAAAACAGATCAGGAAACCAATTAAACGGATAGTAAACGGCTTTCCCTTGTAAGCGTAAAAGCGTTCGTGTACCGCCGACCAGTTAGCTCAGTTGGTAGAGCACTGGACTACCGTGCGGGAGGTCGCGGGTTCAAAACCCCGGCCGGACCAACACTCATGGTCTTAAAATAATTGAGTAGAAAGTGCTGCCTTTGTAATGGCATCTGCAAATGGTTAGACTTTCTAGTCTTCTCGGATAAGGACGATAAACTGTAGGCCCCGTCTCACAACTCTATTTGTAATGTGGGACGTAAAAGAATCCATGGCACTGTTCGAAAAGAGTAGGGCGTGTTCCCGGTGTCATGGTCTATTGGTCTGATTGTAATGCGCATATGATTATTAATTAACAACTATTCACCGAAGTGGAGGTGGCTAGTGGTGGATATTTACCGAGCCGCGAAGCGGCGTGGTAAATATTCACCACTAGCCACCGACACTGAGGTGAATAGTTGTTTTAGTATATACTAAAACAGTGAGATAAGTGTACACAAAAAAGAAAAGGGCTTGGAAAATGGAGGACTTCTCAAATGACAATCCAACGCAGCGCCGATCACCGTTAAGGATTTTTTGTTGTAATTACTGCCGTACGTCTCGTTTTCTCGCCGAGAGAAAAAATTTTGTTTAGTTCTAGTGGCGACATTTCATCAAATGGAATTGCAAACCCTTTCTGTATTTGAAAGCTTTCTGTAAAAAATATAATTCAACTTTGGTTCGAGAGTAAACAAGCGACATCAAATTTGGTTATGCAAGATTAATTTGCATTTGTAAACAAAACCTTTCTCGTTGCTTTTTACCGCTAAACTCCGGGTTAAAAACATAAGCTATTACCTCTGAACACGGCCAAGCCAAATTTAATCGCTTTCTTGGAGTTTCCATGGACTGCTTCGTTGTTAATTTGGATGATTTCTTCGCTTGTCATACATACAAACCGGGCCGCCATGTTCGCGCGGCAGAGCGAAAAATTCGCAAGTTGCTCGGAGGTAAATAGCACAGGATATTCGGAGTTTGACTAGCCAATCAGAGCGCACCTTCAACGCTATCCACTGTTTTAGTATATACTAATATAGAATATGCGCAATATAAATGGAGTATATTATTATTATTATTACTGTAGGTTATCCCATTCGCGGTCACGAATAGTAAATAAAAGGTGTACTCAAATAAGCTTATAAAATCAGTGGAAAAAGTTTCAGAAAATTTCAGAGTTTCTCTATCTTAAATATTAACTACCGTAGAACTCTCTCAATTCCCCTTTGAGTGTTTTCATAAGTTTATGTAAACATAAAGACTTTTTAAAGTCAAGCTAAAAAGCTGCAATCGGACTTGATTTTAAAGGTGCATTCCTTGGGTATGATCCCGATGTGACTTTGTGATCCGAGATCAACCGCATCTCCAGGCATCAAAGGAACCAACAAATCTTTATCCAGGGTGGATTCATCGGTTCCTTCGATGTTTCATGATCCATCCGTTCTCACATCACAAATCCAACTTCCTATCATATCCAACGACCGCATCCTACAGGTAGCTTCCTTAACGGTAGTCTGATGCAAATATGGGTAGTGGGCTCATCGGAGCACACATTTAATATATCGATTGAAATTAAAGAGTGGCAAGTATTTGAAACCTTTCTGGTGTACAAGAAATTGGGTAAATTAAATGAATTGATTAAGTAAGTTATACCACCGTAAAGTAAAAGGGAGGTGCTGACGTTTCAAGGCCATTCGCTCCGACGAAGGGCTAACGCTCGAAACGTCAGCACCTCCCTTTTACCTTACGGTGGTATAACTTACTTAATCAACTCGTTTGATTTACCTAATTTCTTGTGTTTCAATTCCCCACCGACGCAGCACCAGTTTCTTTAGAAACTATCCCCATAACACCTTTCTGGTGTAGTTTAGATATCATAAGAGTTTTGTTTTCTGATCACAGGTTGTTTTGATCACGCCAACAGGTTATGGGTTAACAGAATGTGTAGGAGCCACGTTTAAGAATTACGATCAAGGCATTGAGCCACATTCCTCTATTGGCGCTCTCCTTCCAAACTTGGAATGCAAGGTAAATTAGACAATAACCTGTTGGCAAGAGCTCTTAATTGAAGTCTGCATTGCGTAATTTCGTATGTGACGATTTGGTTTCAAAAGATGAAAGTGGTCGGAATCAACTAGATTTTTACGTGGAGTTCACCGTTCGATTTATTTTTACTTTTATTTATTTTTCGTTTTACCATATTTCATTTCTGAGAAATAAGGCATGCAAAAACCCTAAGGGTATGTCAAACTCCTTTGGTATTTTTCTATTCCTTTTATTAGTCAAAGTAAATAGTTTCAACTGGACTTGATTTCTAGTGGTGCGTTCCTTGGGCAGGATCCCTATCTGGATTTGTGATCCGAGATGAAACGGATCATGGCGCATCAAAGAAACCGATGAATCCACAATTGACAAGCAATTATCGGTTTCTTTTATGTGCTACGATATGAGTGATTTCGGATAAAGGAATCCAGATCCGGAACACACCAGAGTAACACACTCTACGGGTTTTTTTGCGTACCATATTTCTCAAAAGAAAATGGCAAAACGAAAGCACAGAAACAGGACATGTACAGAAGCAGGACGTTTCCTATTACTATTTTTGATTTTTACGACCAATTACCGCATACGATAATTTCACTTTGGAGGCTTCAATTTTTTCTTTTGCACAGGGACCCCCAAGTGCTGATTGGTGCTGCAACTAAACTGGCAATTGACTGTTCTTATATTAATGATAGAAATAATAAAAATACCAATAATAAATAATAATCTTAAAACATGGTTTCACCCCGGAAACCGTCCACAAAGTGTATGAGTTACCTTTCCAGATCAAATGTGTCATTAAAATAACAATGTTTCAATATAAGATTATACACAACATTCTCGCAACTAAAATGTCTCTTTTTAGAGCCAAAATGTCTGACAACGATCGTCAATGCTTGGCTGATACACACTCCCTAGATTATATGTTCTTACGCTGCGCTTCCGTTGTAGCCTTTTGGGAGACCTTTCAAAACTGGCGGACAAATAAAACGAAACGACAACTAGTATTACCAAATAGTATCATTTTATACAGTGTTTTCGACAAAACGGAACAGGTACTCCTTGAACTATGTGCTTCTAATTGCGAAATGTTCTATATACTGCAACTGCCTGCACGATGAAAAGTTCTCTTTCGACAGTTTTCTCATAGTTCTAAACGGAAAATTAAAAATACAGAAAGAAATAGCATTTAAAAGCAAGTCTCTTACTACTTTCCAAAAATCCTTTCAACATATTATTTAAAATGCATTGATGACGTGTTTTCTTTGTTTTCTTAACTGAGTTTTTTTTTTGTGTGTGTTTTTCCGGACATTACTGTTTTGGCTATGTAAAGAATGATGTAAGTAGTCTTAATATTGTACTGTAATGTAAGTATGTATTGTGCTGTAATATTACTGTTTTCCTCTTTTTATTTTGTTTTGTTGTGTTTGTAAATTAATAATATAAAAATGTATATAAAAAAATTAATAATAATAATATTACTTTTGATAACATTATACATGAAAAATTTCTTCTGTGATTGGCAAAGAGCAGTGCAGTGTAAGTGTAATCCCAGTGTAAAAAGTCTAATACCAGTGCAAAAAGTGTAACAGCAGCGCAAATTACAAATCCAATCATTTTCGTGTATATTTGTAAAGGTAATCATACGGTTTCGAGTTCAATTTGGAATTAATTTGCACGAGTGAGTTTTTCAAAAAGCTGAAATTGCACGAGCCGCTTGGGCGAGTGCAATTTCAGCTTTTTGAAAAACTCACAAGTGCAAATTAATTCCAAATTGAACGAGAAAAACCGTATGATTACTTATTAATAATATAAACATGAAAAAATTCGCCTGGAGGAAGTGCCGGAAGATCTTATTGCGGACAGCAAGTGAGCATTTGACGCGGATTTGACACTTAATTTACTGATTTGCTGATGAAGATCAGCTGATAACGCTACGAACTGAAAGCGGTTCGTTTAAAAATAAAGAATATCATAATCCAGAATATCGATGTGTAATTTGCACTGGTGTTACACTTTTTGCACTGGTGTTACACTTTTTGCACTGGTGTTACACTTGAACTGCACTGCTCTCAACCAATCAGAATCGAGTAATTTTTTCATGTATATTATTAATTAAAAGTAATCTAATGGTTTTCTCGTTCAATTTTGATTTATATGCACAAGTGAATTTTTCAAAAAGTTGAAATTGCACGGAGCTTCTGTCACTACAAATTCAAGGGGATATGGCTCTCCTTTTGGTTTCTTACAGATTATCCATGTAGAAACCAGTGCCATATTAGGGGCAAATGCAACTGGGGAGATTTGTATCAGGGGTCCAACAGTCATGAAAGGTAAGGCGCAGAATAGTAAACATGATTTTACACAAGAAGCTCCAGTCAGCGGGCGGGTAAGAATTCTGCCATATATGGGCTATATACGTATGCCCGCTGTAAATGGTATAATTTTCAAGCAGTTTAGTCTGAGATAGGGTCCGAAAATCAGAGAGTTTGGGTTTTAGTATAGGAAAAGAAACTGATCAATTTGTTGAATATTATAGTGTAGACTAGGAGTACCAGAGGTTGCTACCTCTCAAAAACTAAAATCAGTAAATTTACCCTCATCTTCGTTTAGCAGGAAAGAAAGCGACGATAGAAACACAATTTTATACAGAAAGGATTTTTGGAGTTTATCTAGTATAAGGTAGCAAATTTCACCTGAACTCGATATAGTGTATGCATTGTAGGCTAAGAGTTCCAGAGGGGGGGTGAGGTGGAGGGGGCCTAACCGGACAGCTACTCTTTTGTACTTAATTAAATTAATTAAAATTTATTCAACTGTATTTTTTTCCTTTCTTATACAGGTTATCTAAACAAGCCGGAAGCTACTGCCAAAACTATCGACAAAGAGGGCTGGGTTCACACGGGAGATGTTGGCTATTACGACGATGAGGGGTATTTTTACATTGTGGATCGAATAAAGGAGCTGATAAAGTACAAGGGATTTCAGGTTGAGTTTGATTCAGTTGCAGATTGCGTATTACCATATTTTTATTGTAGTAGTCATAGTTAAGATCCATCCAAGATTGTATAAACGTTGTAGGCACGAAGTTGCAAAATTGCTGGACTTTTACAGGTATCAAACACGCCATTCATTGACGCGTATCACAATCCGCCTAGGCAGATGTTCGTGTACGTGGGAGACCTGTATTTGGACACTCATCTTAAGTGAGGTGTTGAATTGATTGCATGATCGGTTAATTGATTAAATGTTCATTTAATCGCGTTGCGGAATGGCGGAAAGTCAGGGTGGTGGTGTTTTGGCCGTTGCAAAAATTTTGCTCGGATTTATCAACTTCTGTTTTTCCAAGATACAGTAACAATTTCCAAGATCCTACATCCATTGTATAAACCTGCTCTGCTTCGATTGATCGATGCACGTCTTTGCGTATCACCGGCTAAGATTGAGGCGCTATTGACTGTTTCTGAATTGTTACTTGCAGGTCCCCCCGGCCGAACTCGAAGCGTTATTGATTTCTCACCCGAAGATTGATGACGTAGCAGTAATTGGTGTCCCGGATGTGAGCGCAGGAGAGCTGCCAAAAGCGTTCGTGGTGCGCCGTGGTCACGTTACAGCCCAGGAAATTGTGGAATTTGTCTCTGAAAGAGTTGCACCACACAAGAAACTGAGGGGTGGGGTGGAGTTTGTTGATCAGATTGCCAAATCTCCCAGTGGAAAAATTCTGCGACGTTTACTTCAAGAGAAGCACAGAACTTAAAAATAATGAAGTACCTCATTGTCATCATAATCATCATTATCATCATCATCATCATCGTCATCATCATCATTCGAAATCCTAATATAGTCCTTGTGTTTTTTATTGCATTCCCATTCATTGCTTATATTCACTTGCTTTTCTTATTTTTAGCTACTTTTCTTACTGCACTTACACACTAACCAATCACAACTGAGTCCGTAACACCATGGTCTCAGATGGATAGATGCTAAGATAGATAGTAAGAGATAAATAGATTAATTGATTTATTTCGCCAGGCAATATTTTACTTATAATTGGAAAAAGACATTTTTTCTTGGCGGGTTATCACCCGACGCTTATTTACACCTTGTAATTAAGCAACTCCATTCTTCGCGGGTATAAGTGGAGCTTCATAGCTTTGCCCAATCACCCCTGAAGACGATCGTAGACAGGAATGAAACGCCAGGTCAGTGAATTATAACTGTTTAAGTTACATTCATTATTTCAAACCAGCGTAGCATCAAACTATGTCTCATTGTCCACCTGGTTGTAATCTAAACTTTTCCTTTAATGCTTCTTTGGATTTACTTCGTTTACACTAATCGAATTCCCCTTCATTTGCAAACAAAATTCTAATTCATTTTGCATGTAATAATCAGTATCTGCTGTCCGACTTAAGAAAAAATTTCCTAGATGTTGGAAGAGCATTCGTTGGTCCAGACAGAAGTAGATATTGGATTGTCTTAATTTCTTTACAACTGAAACTAAAGAATCTAAGTTTACCACAAGTAGACATAAAGTCGTTGGCACGCAGTATTTCTTTGGTTGATAAGTATGTAGAGAATACTTGGGAGCAGGGTTGGCGCAGTGGTGAGAGCAGGGTTGGCGCTGTGGTGAGAGCAGGGTTGGCGCAGTGATGAGAGCACGGTCAGCCCAGTGGTGAGAGCAGAGTTGCCCCAGTGTTGGGGAGCAGGGTTGGCGCAGTGGTGAGAGCAGGGTTGGCGCAGTGTCGGGGAGCAGGGTTGGCACAGTGTTGGGGAAAAGGGTTGGCCCAGTGTTTGGCACCAGGGTTGGCGCAGTGGTGGGAACGCTCGCCTTCCACCAATGTGGCCCGGGTTCCATTCCCGGCTTCGGTGTCATATGTGGGCTGAGTTTGTTTGTTCTCCACTCTGCTTCTAGAGGTTTTCCTCTGGGTACTTCGGTTTACCCCTCTCCGAAAAACATATTTGATTTGATCTGAATTGATTTAATTTAATATGATTTGATTTGATTTAGTTTGTGCTTTACAGTGTCCCCAATTAGTACGTCAGTGCTAAATACAGTTGAAAATAAAATAAAGTTTATCATTATATACTGGTTTCTGTTTTTTGTTTGTTTGTTTTTGTTGTTGTTTTTCATCAATTCGATGGTTCATGTACCTGTCATTTCATGCAATTTTTTTCTGAGAACATGCGCTTGTGAGATTACTTGTTTAGTTAATAAACTTATCGAGTTCAGAGATCGACTCCAAGACAAGCCAATAAAAGGGGTCTTCTAAATTTACGAGGCTACTTTCTCGCCGATTCGTTCAACTGTCACGTGCATTTATTCATTCAGACTGGGGACGGGGAAGTTTGACACCTTAAATAATACTCAAAAGACAAGTACCGTTAAATTTTTGACAAAGTAAAGGAGCCAGATTCATTTCACATACTTGAACAATGAGCAAATTTTCCCAACAGGAACCACGCAGCCGATAAATACCGTACTTATAATCTGTTTTTTTCTGCCACCTTGGAGAGGGATTTCATTGGTTTTTTATACCCTATATCACGGGGCTTTAGCATCCTTTCGATTCAACTTAAACCGAATCCCTGGGGTGTCCCAAGGCTCACTCCTCGGGAAAGTGCATAAGATTTGACCATGTATAATCATCCTGTAATAACATTAAATGACCATCGCAGTTATGTACACAACTTAAGCAGCTGTGAATTTTAAAGCCTGAAAAAAAAAAAAAAAACTCAGGCCTGAACGGGATTCGAACCCATGACCTCTGCGCAGAGGTCATGGGTTCGAATCCTGTTCAGGCCTGAGTTTTTTTTTTTTTTTTTTTTTTCTTCAGGCTTTAAAATTCACAGCTGCTTAAGTTGTGTACATAACTGCGATGATCATTTAATGTTATTACATATTAATCCGCAGTTCAAATATATGGTCTTTCATATATTCATTTGCATTATAATCATCCTGCTGACTACGAAGAATTAGCCAACGCGCCTAGGTCAATCAGAAACGGAGTATTTAAGCGGAATTAATACTGGAACCAAATTATAGATCAATAAAAGGGATTGTTATTCTATTACTTTTTCTTGTTTACACCCCGTTATATAAAATGTCTCGGAAACTGGCAACCATAAAGGCTGGTTTTCACTAGCGACGGAGCCAGACTCGGAGTCGGAGTCGTAAGAGCGCTTATGACCAGTGAAAATTGAAAATACGGAGTCGTAAGCGGAGTCGTAAGCTCGACGGAATTGGAGTCGGAAAAATCAGAACGGTTTCATTTTCTTCCGATTCCGCTTATGACTCCAACGCTTATGATCAAGTGAAAACTAGATTGTCGGAGTCTCAAGCAGAAGCGGAAGGACAAACCAATAGTATGGTCTGAATTCTAGCATTGTGATTGGTTTATTCTTCCGCTTCTGCTTCCGACTCCGACAATCTAGTTTTCACTAGATCGTAATCGAAGGAGTCGTAAGCAGAATCGATCTTTTTCTTCCGATTCCGTCGATTTAATTTTCACTAGATCGTATCGCTCTACGCTTATGACTACGACTCCGACTCCGTTACTAGTGAAAACCAAACTAAATCCCCACCTTACAATGCCCTTTGGACGGCAAATCCCGGATGTTAGCTGTTTTCCGTGCGAAAGGTGCGCATTGGTCACCTGGGCTTACCCCAGGTGCCGGCTTTGCGACCGAGCTTATGACAGCAGCCCATCGAGATAGGAAATATGGCGCTTCTGAAAAGCAGATTCCGCGACGTTCTTATTCCGGATCAAATCTCTTGGCCTGAGTTCGTGTTTGAAAAATTTGAGCAGTATGGAGAAAGAACTGGAGTAGTAAGCTTAACTTTGAATGTTATCCTGTCAGAACACCTTGTCACAAAATCACACCAGCTCCTTAGCCAGCCACTTCGGGTGGTGCACGTGCAAACATTTCTTGTTTTGGAAGAGTAAAACAGCATACTTACATCGTGCATGATGAAGCATGGTGTGAAAGGGAAATTTAGCCTCAAATCTCCCAGATTTTAAAATCACAGTTATGAAATCATTCTTGTTGTAGTGTATATGTTTGGAAATGAATAAAATTAAATGTACAATAGATTTATGTAAGTTCCGTTGTAGTATAATTTTATTCTTGGTTCAAATTTTATTTTCCTTTGTTTTAAACTCATTATCATACATTACCTTACCAGAAAACAAAGGAAAATAAAATTTGAACCAAGGAAAAAATTGAACTACAACATATATTCATGGTGTATTTCTTACCCGGCACTAATTTGTCTAGGTTGATGCATCGTCTGGCAGTAAGTATACTTTTATCCAGTTGAAGCAGATGTCACTAAACTTTGCATCAGCTCTTACAAAGAGGAGTTTGAAGAAAGGTGAAGTCCTTGCAATTGCGCTTCCAAATAGCATCCACTATCCAATAATTTATTATGGGGCACTGTTTGTTGGACTTACTGTGACGACCACTAATCCACAATACAAACTTGAAGAACTTGTGTATCAGCTAAAAGATTCTGGTGCAAAGTACTTGATAACAGACCAAGAAAGACTTCCTCTTGCAAATAGAGCAGCTCTACAAGTTGGACTCTGCAAGGTTTTTACTTTGGAAAAAGTAAAAGGTTTTGAGTCCTTTCCTGAGCTGGTCCAAGATGGTGCTGATTCCCTTCCAGGTGGACCAAACATCAACTCCAAACAAGATGTGGCTACTTTGTTGTACTCCAGTGGAACTACTGGTCTTCCTAAGGGATGCATGTTGACACATTACAACCTTGTTGCACTAGCGGCAATACTTGGACTGGACAGCTTTGGTAATGTATCAACACATTCTGTGACTTTTGCTTTGTTGCCATTTTTTCATGGCTATGCACAAACTTTCATCATGGGAATGGCATTGAGCAAAGGGAGTAAACTCGTGGTGATGCAACAGTTTGAACCAGAACTCTTCTTGCAAACATTGGAGTGTTACAAGGTAGTGAATGTCTGGGCTATCTTTCCGTATCATGTACCTGTTACAGGTTAAATTTGATTTCAGGTCAAATGATTCAACCTAGGTTGGTTTGTAATTCTTTTGTGTCTGGCATTCATTATCATAAATATAGACAAAGAAATTGCAACGCAATCCGGGTTAAATCAAATTTAACCTGTAACATACCCATATTTCATTATGCATGCTGCAGTTGAACTGCTTAGGGTATACAGTAGTTAATGTCATCACAGACTAACATGTACCAACCTTAAAGTTTGAGTGTTGGGTATTAAAGGGGCACCCTTTGCAAGTCTTGTGATTTTTGTATGAGCTCAACAAAGTATTTTACAGTGCAACTACAGCTTGAACCAAAGCCAACCAAACAAATTTTCATACAAACTGTCCAGTCAATACCAAGTATCTAAACAATAAAATATCTACAAATGTTTTAATTTTCTCTTAAAATGCATATAATTTGCTCTGTAACTGTACAAAACAAATCAAGATTGAAAAACAATTATCTTACTTGGTAGAAACTCGCCACAAATCTGTTGTTCAGCATCATAAACATACATTCAAAATTTGTATGAAAATTGTTTTGGGTGGCCTTGGCTCAAGTACATGCACTGAAAATACTGGAAAAATCTAACAAATTGAATGTGGTTTACGTTGTCTTTACTCTTATCGACAACGAGTATGCACAAATCACAGTGGTCAAAATGTTGTTGAGTCCACAACAAATTTTGACCTCTGTGATGACGCATACTCGTTGGTAAAAGTACAGACAACGCTAAACCACATTCGATTTGTTTTTTACCACAATAGCCACATTAAAAAACGTCAAAGAAAATGTTTTTTTTTTAGCATGACCAAGATTGTGACACAATGAAAGAGCAAGCATTGTCTATAACTTTCTCGCAATCTGATCGGTTTATTCTCCAAAATGAGCGTTTCTGATTGGCTATTGCTTTGCGTGACACATTGACGCGAGCAGTGTTGTCTAGACTCTTATCGACAACGGCAAATTAGCCAATCAGATTGCAAGATTAGTATCAATTGTGGTAAATAATGACTTAGCTTTGTAAGAACTAGAGTGGCATGCTATTAAAGAGATATATATTTTTTTTGTACGTATTAGTAGAACCTAACAATGGCAATAATTGTTATAGAATTAGATAAATATGTTGGATGTTAAGTCTTGCCACATATATTACGGTGAAAAAGGAAAACTACTGGAAAACGAAATGGAGCTACTCCTCTTTTTACTGAACCTTGGCATTAAAGGAACATAGAATGTTTGCTTGCATTGGGATTGCTATAAAAAATTCAGATTTACAATAAGACAACACTGGAACTGCAAACCCTGGGAACAGTGCCCCTTTAACTGAACACCTCAGTCACATAACTGCATCCAGGTAGGCTTCTTGTTTCAGCACAGAATTGCAGAGGTTTGTAAGGCTGTGTCAGTAACATTAATATGGGAATTAATGCTTGAAAATATTGTTGAAGCAATTTTATGCTGGGAACAGCTGGTAGCTAGTTTCTAGATCACTGGCTTCCTACTGACAAGCTAGCTGGCTAGCTGAACCCCACCCCCCTCCACCTTTCCCATAATGATTGTAAACTTCTATTTGCTATGAATTCTATAGCCCTTTGGTAGGTGGGTAAGAGCACAGGACTTCCTACTGGGAATTCATTACAGCTGCTAACAAGTCATGTCTGTGCCTTACTTATAACACAGGTAACAAATGCTCCACTTGTTCCACCAGTGGTTCTCTTCTTAGCAAAACATCCCTTGGTTGAAAAGTACAACCTCAGTTGTTTGGTGGACATCATATGTGGTGGTGCTCCTTGTGCAGATGAACTGGTTGTGGCTTTAAGAAAAAGGCTGCCTTCCATCAAGCATATTAGAGTTGGCATGTATCACTATTTTTTTACAAATGCCCCTATGTTAGGGTGGGTTCCTTTGGTATGATCCAGATTTGAATTTCTCATTGGAGATCACATACTCAGATCATGGTGCATCAGAGAAACTGATAAATCTACACTTGACAGGAGTTATCAGTTCATCCGTGCACCATTATCCATGTGATCTTTGATCACAAATCCAAATCAGGATCATGCCAAAGGAATGTAGCCTCAGTTTTCCTTGTTCCGTGGCCAGTTTATTTTTATCATAGCAGGTCTAACTATTTTCATATGGTAATAATATTGGAACAATTTTCAAGACCTAATCAAATTTACTTGGATACATAATGTGCACATAACCAAATGAACCTTCCAGTCCTTAAAGCAAATACATGCTTTCTGCACCAAGCTAAGGAAAGGAATCATTGTTTGTGTACTTTGGTTTTAAAAGAAAGTGGGGTAAAATTCTTTAGCTTATCAGCTTATATCAAATGATACAATATTACTTTCAACAGCAGCTTGAAAACAGTTTTGAAATAACACAGTCATACTTGAAGAAATGCATTGATTTGTTTGTTATGTTGCATTTTTTGAACAATTTCCTTCCGTGATTATTTTTTGTGTGTAAGGGCAGGTTGCATATGGCATTTTTTAGTTAGCATGTACCAACTTAGCAACCGTGACATTTTGAACAAGCTGATATTCAACAGGGATATTCAACAAGGATTCTGGGTAATCCTTGCAGGGGCGAATCCAGGATTTCAAAAGGAAAGGGTGGATGGATGGCGGGTCGACCCGCCATCTTGGAAATTACCCACAAGACCCTGGGAACGAGGTTGCCATCAAACCTGAGCATCGACTGAGCACATGGGTTGGTAAGCGCAAACGTTTCCCTGCAAATTTCGCAATAAACAACAACCAGACATGAGCAAGAGCTAATTTTTCTTTATTTATTTTCTATTTCAAATAAAGTGACATTTCGAATTATTTTTTTTACTGAAAAATGGGGGGTGGATATCCACCCTATCCACCCCCCCTGTATCCGCCCCTGCCTTGTGCAATTGTGTTTTGGTCAAAGAAAGAAAAAAATGGTATCCAAGAAAAGAAAATGGTTGGCATCAATTCTAGCTTTGCAGTAGTCATACAATAGGTAATTACGTAATTTCATTTTTTTCACTGGTGCTGTCCTCAACATCATTGTCGTGTTTGCTTAAGCTCCGAACTGAAGTTGCTTCTTCTGTATTTACTAAAACAATTATTCCCTTCTTGGTAAATAGTGGCTTTAGGAATGTTCTGCCACCATTCACCTTGATTATTGCCATGTCCTCCTAGAAGTACCAATCATTGTCATACAGAGGTTGTAACTCAGCTACAGCAAAATTTAAGATTGTCACTTGGCTTAGTCATCATAGGTGGCTCTCGGTCACAAGTTGGGCCTGTAAGGGTTATGTGCAGGCAGGCTTGGGGGGAGTTGTCTTATATTGTAGCTGATGAGTATAGTTTTTAAGATTTTTAAAAATGCATCTGCTATCATGCCAACAGGTTATGGCATGTCAATACCTGCAGTGTACCGCTAGATAAACTGCGTCATGTTATAGCTAATGCAGTAATGTGAAATTACTGAATTTTTCCAACATGAAATTTACCAAAATTTTTCCAACAGGTTATGGTTTAACAGAGTGTGTTTCAGGCACCCATGTCAGTCCCACTTTTGGCAGCAAACCGCATTCCTCTGGCCTTCTATTGCCAAATTTAGAGTGCAAGGTATGTTTGAAGACAGTACTCACTCGTACTTGTAATTTAACCCTTTAAGTCTCCCTGTGACGAGTAAAATCATCTGGCGTTAGCCGGAGTAAAATCTGTCAAGACACTATTGGGGCTTAAAGGGTTAAAATACATCATTGGTCAAGGATGTTTGAAAACTGAGGAGCAATTTTTTGCCAGGGGGGCGGTGAACCATTTTCCCAAAAATTCTCGCAAGTTTCCCAAATTTTTACGAAACAGTAGAAACGAAAGGAGGGTCATATGATGCACTGACATAGGCCTACATAAGAAGTGAAAATACTCTTACTTATTATATGACTAGCTCCGTGAGCGGGCAAGATGAACCGAATCTCGCGCTGTGATTGGCTACCCGAGCGGGCAATATGGAGCTATCTTGCCCGCTCCGGATAAGGGCTTTGTCCCGCAAGGAAAATTCATCCGAGGCGAAAGCCGGTTTACCAAAATTTTCTTTCTTAGTTTTTCCCTGTAAAATATTTTCCGTGACAGTTAAAGATTTTCTGTGGTTTGTGTATCGATGGAGCTGGAAAACGAGAAAACTGGATGCGTCAACGAGAAAGAAAACAAAGAAAACAAAACACGTACACGGATCATTTTTTGGTGTTTTATCCCATATAATAAATCCTTTATTGACCAAGCTTGTTCGGTCAAGATGGCTGGATATTGGCCTCGTTCTTTTTTTGCGTGTTTATGGACCTCGACTTCGTCTCGGTCCATAAAAACGCAAAAAAAAGAACTTAGCCAATATCCAGCCATCTTGACCTCACGCTTGGTCAATAACCCATATATATGAAACTAATAACTGAGCTCGTTAAACAGGTTAAAAGAAATAGAAAATATCTCTCTTCGAAACACACACACACATGCAAACGTCTTTAAGACTTGGCTTTGCCCAATTTTCTCTTGATGCCCGAAAATCTAAGTTGCCCCCGTGAGTCTCCTATAGGTCAGTGGTAGAACATCTGAACTACATGTGTAGTAATCAAAAGGTCATGGGGTGAACTCAAATTGAGAGAACTTTGATTTCCTTTTTCCAAGTGAGCCCTTGACGGTGAGAGATACATCTTTCACAAATCCACCATGCTCAAACTCTTATTATCGGTCAGTACAAAATGCAGATTGCAGACCGGGTTCAAAATGCAGACTTGTACAAAATGCTGACTGTGCAGACTGGTACAAAACGTAGACTGAGGTTCTTTTCTGTCTACATCAATATTACACGTACATACAGTAATGAGAATATTAACGACCCATAACTGCAAATGCGGCCTTAAACGAAGTGGCAAGGATAAACTTTTTTCTTAAACATCGTTACAATCCTTTACGGGACTTTGCAGTGTTAACGTTTTTCGCACCTGATCGTACCCTGCGTGCTGATGTCTCCTATTTCCTTTGTTGCACGCGGAAAAGGAAATAGGAGACGTCTGTACGCAGGCTAACCTGGTCTAACCTGATCGCAGTAAGAACAATATCGACAAACGGAGCCAATGTGATAACCCGCGACGAACGGTGCTTGTTGTGGTACTGACATCTCGTATGCATGTTCCTTCTCTAGATAAAATACAGACCGAGACCAAACCACTCCTTTGTCTTGTTGTATTTTAACATACCACAAGAAAAGTAATGTTCAGCAGTCGTGCAGAAGTGTCATGACCATTATTGTCACGTTATGAGTAATACCAGAAAAGAGTTGAGATAGGAGGAGTTGCGTTCGTTTTAAGAATTGGATAAGAATTAAACGACAGAATTAACTAATACAAGTGAGTTTTTGTTTAGTTTGGATGTACCCCACAAGCTTGGTACACAGTCATCAAACCATGCGTTGCTTGTACTCGAGAAAATTCGCCGCACTTTTTACTATTGTTATAATTATTACAACTAGCAGTAATCGCAGATTAAAGGGCCCTAGGGAGCTCTATTAGTTGCCATAACTGACAATTATTCGCCGAAGGCGAATAATTGTTTTAGTATAAATACACGGGTGATTATTTCAAAAAGGAAAAGAAAAAGCATTGTACAACACGAAAAAATTTTATTTCATCAAAAGCGCGCGAACGACTAGCAGCCATTTTGTTCGTTGAGGTGATTATCGGCTGATAATCCGAGATAGCGAACCAATCAGAGCGCGCGATTTTGTATAATCACCTGAGTATTTATACTAAAGCATCTTAATCTTGGCCCGCTCGGCATGAGTGCTGGATGGATGCTATTGTGACGTTTCAAGATGGCACAGATTTGGAACCAACAGTCGACAGATTGACAACCTCTTTTCTCGATTTAAAGAAACAGTTTTCTTGGGTTGTAATCATCGATTAAAACCTAAACTGGAAGTCTGAAATCTCTCACGTGGCTAGCAAAGTGTCGAAATCAGTTGGAATGATACACAAATCGGTTTTTATTTATTTTTTATTTATTTATTTTATTTATTTATTGTATTATTTCCTCCAACAACCTTATCAAAAATGTCGTAAGTCGCCAAATCGGACGCGACGTGACAGAGAGGACGGCCCTATGCATTGTACGTCATTCGTCACCACTCTTTTCTCGATATTACACTGTAATGGGTATTTGTTTAACGCTTCTATTCCGCGCTCTAGTCACACTGCAAAGACCAGTGATTGCTTGGGGAAATGAACCAGGAATAGGCATTTCCAAGGAAAGCGATTGCGTGACGATAGATATAAGTATTATAATATCAAACGCAAGTACATGTAAGATCGATTCAGATGGAAAAAGCCCAATCTGCGTTTTGTACCTAGTCTGCAGTCTGCATTTTGTACCTAGTCTGCAGTCTGAAGTCTGCGTTTTGTACCTAGTCTGCAGTCCGCAGTCTGCATTTTGTACTGACCGTCTTTATTATTCTTTATCCCATTTACAGTAACTTTTAAATCTTAGCAATATACAGGGTCCTTGTCCCATGACCTAATTCGAGGGCCATGTTGCCACTCATGTTTAATTTCCTATAGCTCAATGAAACATCTCTACACACTGATGTATTATCCGCTGTTTCTTTAATCGTAGGGATTGCTGTTGTTTTACTGCTTTTTCACTTATTCACACACACTCGCAAAAAAAAATAAAACCGGATTTTTGTAGTCAAAGTTGTGTTCTGTCAAGACTAAAGTAACTTGGAGGTTTCTTGGTGGCTATGGTAAAGACTATTTGTACCTCAATATCAAGAAGATTAAAAAGGGATATTTTTTTGTTTATTGACAGGTCATCCATTTTCAAACCAGTGCCATATTAGGAGCAAATAAAGTTGGAGAGATTTGTATCAGGGGCCCAACAGCCATGAAAGGTACAGTGATGTGAAGAAAGAGCTCTCTGACCAGTGAAAATAAGCCTACAATGTATTTCATACTTTCATACTTTTATTATTAAACCGTTCCAGTCCCTCAGATGGTACGGACTTGAAAAAGTGAAGGTAGCTGGGTCTGGGGAGAGAGCGAAAACGAGGGCATGTAAGCATTCACTTAATCGTTCGGTATAATGTATTATGTTATAAAAAATATGTAAACTTTGCTTAGACTCTGATTTAAGGAGTAGCTCGAGCTAATCTCTGAGTATAAGCACAACATAAACTTTACTAAGAATCCCAACTGGTGGGAGGCAATCCAGTTGGCCATTTACAAGCGTGGCCGAGAATATGCAGATATGAAACTCGGGATTACTGTATTACACATTTCCAGGTAGTAGTAATAATAATAATCATCATCATAATCATAATAATAATTTGGGTACTTGGGGTAGGACAGGTTGGCGCCACTGCGTACCACGGAAAGTTGGACGTTCCCGCTCACCAGAGTCCGGGGTAGCACCTTTGGCAAGTACTAGCAACCCCACAGCCACCCCTGTTGGGGTTACAGCACAGGGTAGATAGGGCTCTGTAAAACCTTGACCGGTGTCCTATCTAGTGATGGCACCACAAATAAAAATGCCATCTTTCACCTATGTGATGATAAGTATGTCTGCTTCAGATATGCCTAACGGCATAAATGGGACTGGAGTCTTTGACGAAGGTGCCTCCCTCGGGGGGGGGGGGGGGGTTGCTGGGGGACAGCAGCCAGCACCCGGTCGTTATCCTGCAACTGCTGCTCAAGAGAACGTGATCGAGAATGGGAAGAAGGAAATAGTCAGTCGAGGAGAACAGCTTTCATGGAAGGCTATTTTAAGAGCATCCCGGAGAAACGAGGGTACCACCAGAGAATGCTTAGGTTGTGGGATGAGAAAGGAATGGTAAAAGTGACTGAACAGAGGCTTGCAGACCAGGCCTGCACTATCTTGAAAAGTAAATGGTTCACAACTGTTGAGCTAGAAGAGATCAAGTGGAACAAGCACAGAGACTGTGATGAACAAAGTAGGACAGCTGTTGTAGAGCACAAATTACCTGTCAAGAATGCAAACGAGATTGACTCACAGACTGCGCAAGATGCCCAGATCCAGAATGAACGGTGTGATGAAGCACCTCGTCAAATGTTTGAAGACCAACTGTTGATTTGGAAAAGGCTGAATGAAATCAGACTGAGGCTAGATCAAGACAAAGTACCAGCTTTGAAGGGAATTGCAAAGCGAAGAATAAGAGAGGAGCTACAGGTTGTAGTTGCCCAAATACAAACAAAAGACATCTCAGAAACCAACAGGCTACTGTATGCCACTGCTGTAGTAGTGACTGAAAGAATGGGTATCAAACCTGGCAAGAAGAAAGCAACCAGAGAACCATGGCGGAAAAGACGGTTACAAGGACAGGTGGATCAGCTACGAAAAGACCTCAGCCGACTAGAGCAAGTCTGTAGAAATGATTGCAGTAGGCCGAGAATCAGGAATCAGTTGTGGAGAAAGTACAAAATAGAAACCAAGGGAGTCGCAGTTGTGATTGAAGAACTGAAACAGCGTATCAGTGCAAAAGCTCATAAAATCAAGCGATACAATGACCGAATTTTGCAATACCAGCAGAAGCGGTTATTTGAGGTTAACCAGAGGCAGTTTTACAATGAACTTGATGACCCACAGGGAAGTGACCAACCGACTTCTGATGCTAATGAAGCCAGAGAGTTTTGGAGTAGTATTTGGGACCAGCCTGTGGAACACAGAAGAGATGCTGATTGGTTAAGTGACCTAAAGGGAAAGACCCAGGTAGAACAACAAGATGATCTGACCATCGATATTGAAAAGCTACGAGCAATTTTAAGGAAGATCCCAAACTGAAAGGCTCCCGGTCCCGATAACGTACGAGGATTCTGGTTGAAGAGCATGAAGAAACTACATCAACAAATGGCGTTGCAGCTGCAAGAATGCCTTGATGGCAGGGGCATTCCCGAATGGATGACAAAGGGACGAACTGTTCTGCTGATCAAAGACAAGGCGAAAGGGAATGCTGTGGGAAACTACACGGTCCACTAAGATGCTTACCAATAATGTGGAAAGTTCTCACAAAGATCATAGCAGAGGATTTTTACCAACATCTCCACCAGAGCTCATTGTCATCAGATGAGCAGAAAGGTTGCCGAAAGGAGAGCAGAGGAACAAAGGACCAACTAGTTATAGATAGAGCAATACTTGGCGACTGAAAGCGGAGGAAATCCAACTTAGCAATTGCCTGGATCGATTATAAGAAGGCGTATGATTCTGTTCCCCATTTCTGGATATTTGAAACACTTGATCTTGTAGGGGCTGCAGATGACATCAAACGGCTAATGAGGGAAAGCATGGAGTCCTGGAAAACACAATTAACAGCATATGGTAAGTATCCATCAGGAGAGGAATATTCCAGGGGGGATACCTTATCCCCTTTGTTATTTGTGATTGCAATGCTACCGCTCAGCAGTGTACTGAACGAATCAGCAGCACGCTACCAACTCAGTAAGGAAGAGGGCAAGAACCCATTTACTGTTAATGGACGACCTGAAATTATATGGAAGAAATGAGAAGGAAATTAACTCACTTGTATATATAGAGGCGCCTTCCATGTGCCGATGCCCGCTGACCCTCTGGTTCCTCCGTAACTCAGCTACTAGCTGCAAGTGAGGAAAAAGTGGCACCTTTACCGTCACCTTCACCTTCAATATTCCATACATTTTGCAGAAAAAGTGTCATTTATTGGAACAATAAAGTCCCACATCGAAAACAAAAAACAAGTTGGTCGCTTTTAATGGAACTGAAAGGTTGATCTTGGCACACGTGGCCCATTAATTTAGCAGTAGAAAACCGTTAGAGTATTAACTCACCGAAATCACTTTCGAATGTGCCGAGAATCGTGTGGATAACGTAAAATACCACAGAATTACAGAAGAAACAAATTCCCTTCGACTTAAAAGCAAAACCGTTGGACTTTCATACAAACCCTTTCAATCATTAACCTGGGCCGCCTGTGACCATGGTTGATGACTTCCCCCTCTTCCATCCCCAGTCCCCCTTATTTTTCCCTGCTCGTAGTGAGGCTTGCTCCTTACCATCTGAGGTCCTGGAACAGGCAAGCAGTGTGCTGGCAGAAAAACCTGGCGTAAACCCCTTCTGTGGGTTTAGCTATAGACATTGTGAACAAAACCTTATTCCAACCAGCGTTTATAAAGGGGTTAGTTCGTATTGGTGATAAAATATGATTCTGAGTGCAATTAATACCGGAAGGCTCCTTTAAACTTGTCAGAGATTTAAAAACAAATTACGGGGTAGTTTTTTTGTCTTTGTGAGTGCATATTTATTCTAAATTGTACTCAAAATCGTTTCATCACTTGTTAATTATATACATGCAAAGATTTCATTTCAAATGTTTGCGCACAATTTCAACTTTCTGCCCCGTTTGTATAGCTAATCAAATAGTGTCTAGTGTAATTTGGAATAAACAAGAAGACGCCTGAAGGCGTTTACGCGGGATGTGTTGGTTTAAAATTGCTGACACAGTATGTTTTTTTGCTGATTGTGCGATCATGGATATCCATGGTGCAATCCAACCTAACTTGCACGTGATTCGGATTTACAGCCAATAAAAATCACACAATTTTTTCGGGACAGGCTCGGGATACAGGAAAGTTAAAAAACAAGGCAATTTTTGACTCCCAAGACGACGAAAGGAATGCGCTACCGAATTTTATACGCTGGCTGACTACGTCATCCCGCGTAATGAGCACAAGTAAATTTTTCAAGACTGAGAAAACTGCATGAGCCTGAAGGGCAAGAGCAATTTGTTGTCTTTGAAAAATTTGCGAGTGCTCATTTATTCCAAATTGCACTAGAAAACATTTGCTTACTTGTTAATGATATACATGAAAAAAAATAAATTTACAATTTCTACTCTTAATTTCAACTTTTTGCACTGTTTGGGATTAATTGACATGCTCTCAGCCAATCATGATTTCAGTTTGGTGGTATAAACGACAATGTAGAAAACGATCTAGAAATAGATTGTTTGGGTAAAGAAATAATCGGGCATTGGCGCTGCAATTGAGTTGTTAACTACTGAATGAAGTACATTCAATCTATGATCTATAATCTATAATCTATGTCAAACCGTGCTATTTAAAGCAAGCTGACTTTTCGATTGTTAGCCGTTTGTCGGAGCTCTCATTCTTCTTTTCCTTTCTTGTACAGGTTATCTGAACAAACCTGAAGCTACTGCCAAAACCATCGACAAAGACGGCTGGGTTCACACGGGAGATGTTGGCTATTACGACGATGACGAGTATTTTTACATTGTGGATCGAATAAAGGAGCTGATAAAGTACAAGGGATTTCAGGTTAAGTAGTACACGCCAGGGTATCTTACGCTCTGTTCAAAAGTCTCATTTTACATGTGTGTGTTAGCATCAGTGTCTTCTTTGCGCCCTCTGGCACACAAGGCCTCCACAGAGCTTATGCACCTTTCTCTGTTCGCTGTTCAAATTTCTTGCCTCCGGCCACGACTTCTATCCTACTTCCCTCCTTTCCCTCTTTACTATTCACTTCCACGTGATTTTAGGTCTTCCCCTTTTCCTTTTCCTCTTCAACGCCCACGTCGGAGCAACTTTGATGTCATTGTTCTGAACTTCCCTCAATATATGGCCGATTATCCTCCACCTTTTTACCTTGACGTGGCTTCTCGGCCTCGTGTCCTTCCAGCAATTCCCCTCTACTGGCATTGTCCTGTCACATGTACGGAATTCAATTCTTATTTCAAAATAGACTCAAATAATTAAAAAAAACCATTTGATCCCAAAGTCGAATTTGATGGCGCCCGATTGGTGGGTTGTCGATGATAATTGGATCATGATAATAATATCAATAATGATAATGATGATAGTGATAACGATAACGATAACTATAATGATAATGATAATGATAATACTAATGAACTTTATTTGAGTATCAACAGTATCTAGCACTAACGTACTAATTGGGGACACTGTAAAGCACAAATGAAATCAAATCAAATCATATTAAATCAAATCAAATGTTGGTTTTTGTGGAGAGGGAAAAACCGGAGTACCCGGAGAAAAACCTCTCGGAGCAGAGTGGAGAACCAACAAACTCAGCCCACATATGACGCTGGGGCCGGGAATCGAACCCGGGCCACATTGGTGAAAAGGTGAGCGAAGCGGCTCGTGCAAATTTCAGCTTTTTGTAAAACTCCTTCGTGCAAATTATTTCCAAATTGAACTCGAAACCGTATGATTACCTTTACTAAGCACCACAAGGTGTAACAGGTAGAAGATGAAGATGATGGTGATTTAGCACAAACGAACCTGCAGTCGCTTACAAAGGCTTTGTTCCTTGTTTTGTCTTTATTTACTTTACCGTGTTTTTATTTCGATTAAAAACCAAGTGGCATAATTTTAATTCCAGGATACATAATTTAGAGAACCTGGCATAATTTCCAAAACTTCTGTGCAGTGCTAGTACAGTGGAACCCCGCTATAACGAAGTGCCGCGGTACCGGAAAAAAATGTTCGTTATAGCGGGGTCTTCGTTATAGCGAAGACCCGGCTATAACGAATTATCTGGTTAACAGCATAAATATTCGTTATAGCGGGGTAACTTGATAAACAACAACTACCCACTGTAGCATAAAATAAGGGGTAAAATGAGAATTGGGTTTGGCCGGGGTTTGGCCGGGTTTTGCCCTGGAAAAATGGGATTTAAGTCACTGGGACTGGGATTTGGTCACTGGGAATGGGAATTTTTTTCCGATTTCTACTCGTGGGAATGGGATTTGAGCACTTGGAAGTGGTGCTTCCAAAAAAAAAAATTAACTCTGGGAAATGGGATTGGTACCACCACCCCACCCACTTCCTTCAGGAAGCTGACTTTTAGCGTTACCCCTTCATCCTTTTCTCTGATTAATGGCTAATTTAAACAATATTGATATTTACTGAATTGTTATTGGCTGGCAGGTGCCTCCGGCCGAGCTCGAAGCATTGTTGATTTCCCATTCGAACATTGATGACGTAGCAGTGGTTGGTATCCCGGATGTTGAAGCAGGAGAGTTGCCCAAGGCTTTTGTTGTGCGTCGCGGTCACGTGACACCACAGGAAATAATGGAATTTGTATCTGAAAGAGTTGCACCACACAAGAAACTGAGGGGTGGGGTGGAGTTTGTTGGTCAGATTCCAAAATCGCCAAGTGGAAAAATTTTGCGTCGTGTTCTTCGACCGCAGAATGTACTAAAATCTAAATTTTGAAATAAAGTGGAATCGTTAGGGACGGACCATTAGAAAAGTGATGGGGGGGGGGGGTGGGGAAAAAAACAAAAAAAAATTCATGCAAGGGAAAATGCCAAAAAAAAAATTCATGCAAGGAAGAAGGTTAAAAAAAAAATTCGTGCAGAAGGAAGGTGCAATTGTGACTTTTTCACACGTAGTAAAAAAATTCGTGCAGAGGGGTTCACCTGAAAAAAAATTCCTGCGCAAGTAGTGAGCGAAAAAAAAATTCGTGTGTTGGAAATGCGTTTTAATTTGTGGTTTCCTCCGCTGCTTTGATGTGTTCAACGACCTTGGCTAAAATACGGGTTGTTTTTGTTACTCACGGGGCCTGCTAGTTGTTGAAGATTGAGGCAGTACCAAAACGCCTACAAGTCCTTTTGCTCCGAACATCTCGAAAATATTCTTAAGATCTGAAATGCCACTTCCGGTTATTAATTCAACAATCTGCAAGAAGATGGAGAAGAATGATGCAAATAGGACAATCACATGACTTTTGGAGGGCAGATAGTTTATTTGTGGCCCGAGTAGCATCATTTGCGCGCCAAGCGCAAGGGCGCAAATGATGCTACCAGGGACACAAACTATATGACCGACAAAAGTCATGCGATTATCATTATCAATACACAAGGCCAAATCGTACAAATTCATTTAATAAGAAAAAAATGTTTAACAGAGATGTAGCATGAAACTATGGTATGGAAAGTTGTTGCTACAATACGATCAGCTAAACAAGAGCCAAATAAAATTCCTTTTTGTTTACAATAAAATGTCAAATATAATCTAGTTTTAAAAAGATTGGTAACAATGATTAGCAAAAAGACAGTTTATATTTAAAAAATAATAGTCTTCCCGTTCACAGGCAATGGACTCAGCTGCAGGGCCGTTAATGCATTAACGGGCCGCTAGGAGTCATTTGCGGCCCGCAAAGCGCGTGTTTTCAAGAGGGCGGTTTTCAATTTGGCCGCGTATCTTGATAATAATGAATATATATTTGAACTGCGGAGTAATATGTTATGACATTAAGTGATCATCGCAGTTATAAACACAACTTAAGCAGCTGTGAAATTAAATCCTGAAAAAAATTCGTATAGGTAATCACATGATTTCGAGTGCAATTTGGGATAAATCAGCACGAGTAAATTTTTCAAAGGCTTTGAAAAATTTACGAGTGCTGATTTATCCCAAATTGCACGAGACAAATCATGTGATTACTTCTTAATAATATACATGCAAAAATTTAATTTCAACCGTTCTGCACTCAATTTCAACTTTTTGCACTCAATTTCAATTTTCTGCACTGTTTGGGATTAATTGACGTGCTCTCAGCCAATGAGCATGCTCTAATATCTTTGCATGTATATTATTAAGGCCTGAACGGGATTCGAACCCATGACCTCTGTGATACCGGCGCAGTGCTTTACCAACTGAACTATCAAGCCAACTGGGAGCTGGTCATGTTATGAGTTCGTAATATACCCCTAGATGGAGAGAAATGCAAGTGAATATATGAAGTACCATATGATTGAACTGCGGAGTAGTATGCAATCACATTGATTGATCATCGTAGTTATATGCACAACTTAAGTAGCTGTGAAATTAAAGCCTGGTAGAGCACTGTACCGGCATCGCAGAGGTCATGGATTCGAATCCCATTCAGGCTTGAATTTTTTTCAGGCTTTAATTTCACAGCTGCTTAAGTTGTGTATATAAATGCGATGATCAATCTATGCCATTGCATACTACTCCGCAGTTCAAATGTATGGTCTTTCATATATTCACTTGCAATTCAGCAATCTGTTGCTTGATGGGAAATTCCGCGTTTGTTGGATGATAATGAGTTCTCGGATCGTCTACAGGCGTATTTCATGTCCTTTTCCGCGTGCTGTGTTGTTGACATGTTTTCTGTCAACATGTCCTCTGAAATGTTCAAACGGGAGTCAAAGACTATTCTTCATAAAGCTTTAACATCCTTCATTGCATTGTGTACGGGGAAAGGTTCATGGAAACGTGTCTGATAAATGGATTGTTCACGTGATTTAACTGTGTAACCATCCGATAAGACCACAGACATAGAGGGATGTTTACGTTTGACCAAGGTCTTCATCGCAGGGAGTGTCAGAAAAGGAAACGTTACGACAGGGAAGTTTTTTCACAAAGTTGATGTCCACCTTGACGAAGAAGGGTTGGCATAATCGAGATTTCATAAAAATGACAAAGTGAGGAAATGTCGGCTGCACGTGGTGTTGCCTGTGGTCGGTTGTCAACACTCCACCAAAACCCAGATTCCTCTCTCTCCAGTCTCACTCTTTACCCCAGGGACTATCCCAGGTGGATCCAATATGGCCAATTTCACTTCCTTGTCATCATCACTCAGAAGGTTTCTTAAAGTTGGATATTTAGGAAAGTCACCCTCGCAGGCCTTTGTTCCTCGTAAAGTTAGCACAGTACAACACCGGGCTTGTGCGCATTGTCTTAAAACAAGACGCCGCCGTTTGTTTGGTTCCGCACCGTTTCGATCAAGCGTAAATACTAAGCTGTATTCTACAATCACTTCTGAACGTATTGTGAAAAGCAGTTATACAGTCGACATACCCGAAGTCTCCATCAACGAATTTGTTGTCGGCAAGTTTGATGAGTACGGCGACGATCTGGCTATAGTAAGTTGGACCTTTGCCATAGATAGACCTTATTCACTTGTACATTTTGTTTTCCCAATACAGTTCACGTGATGATACTCAGGAGATTTGGTTCTTTGTCTTGTTCATTTAAAAGAGTGCAGGCAGACATATTCATTCTTGCACGCAGAGAAGTTATGATGTTTGCGATGAAAGCGTTGATGCCAAAAGTTTTATTTTATTAAAAATAAAGGTTATTTTATGTAAGCTAGAGCATCATAAGGGCCTTCATTTCGTGTACCCTACTTCTCTCTTCTTTGTGTTCCCATCCTTTGTATTTTTCATTAGCGAAGCAAATGGTTTACCTAAGATGAATCTACAAATGCAAATAATTCTGTGTTACCTACACTGCACTTGTTTGGTTTTTGGCGTTGTTAACAAAGTGACATGTGGGAGATCTGTCCTTTAATGTTACTGGAGACTTCTGTGGGTGTCCTCAATGAAATTTTTAAGATTTCTTCTATGCTATACAAAGCACAGCCACCCAAAAATATATGCCATCTGAAAGGTTAGGAAGTGTATTATCTGGCAAATGTTTCAGTTTTGATTTCATCCAATCTTGAAACTGAATGTAGCCTGAAACTTCTCAATGACCTAAATCTCTTTGAGTGGATTTATGAGATATGAAATTTGCACACTTACACCTAATTTCTATGTTATTGTTGATTGCAAGGTAGTCTTCAAAAAAAAAACATTGTTAGCCTTTTGCAGTTTTTCTTTTCGTTACTTTTAAATAATTATTTTACCATTTTGTGCCTTTTTGCAAGACGAGATTCCAGAGCCCAGCATCCAAAGCCAAGAGTCCAGTCCAGATTTTAGACATTACCTAATAAAGCCCTTTTCGACTCTTCACTAGTTCAGGCATTATCTCACCTTTATTCCTTTACTGATATATAATAACAGATTTTATCTGTGATTGCCTTAATTGACTTGGTAGTTTAACTGAGAGCTGAACACTGGTTGATCAGTAGCAGAGGTTGTGAGTTTTAATTCACACTGCATTATCACTTTGGTTCCCTTATTTTCTATAATAGGGCCATTAATGCCTTGTGAAAATTCAGGCTGCTGTAGTTAATGTGTTGCACCTAAATTACAACTGAGCTCAAGAGTAATGTTTAATGCTTAACAATTATTCCATGAGGTGCATAGCGCCGAGTTGGCTATAGCTCGTGTACGATGAGACTGAGTGGAATAATTGTTTTATTTTATCTCTAAACCCTTGCTTATGAGACACTGGAACCTGTTTGTAAGACAAGAATTGACTTTGGTATTGTTTGTAAAGGGAACCATGTTGTTGTTAAGCCTACATGTTGTCGAGCCGATGTGTAAAAAAGTTTCAAACATGAGTGTGGCTTGTTCTTAAACATCTCTTTAATGTACTTGTCAAATTTGTTTTGAATTAGCAAATTAGTTTGAGAATTAAAAGTGGAAAAAGTAGGCAGAAATAAAATAAAAACTCAGTTTACGGGCTCCACAGATATTTCAAAATGGCGGCTGATTGTAAGAATTTCACTTTCCTTCATAATAAACAATTTTGTTATATATAATTTGCTCACTTACCATCAAATATTTTAATCCCATATTTTTTTGCTTCGGTAGTATTTTTTGCTGTATTTTTTTTCAAGCAAGACTTGAATTTCTCCCTGCCTAATTCAAGAAATCATTCCTCCATGATGGCTGTTTTCTGTACTAATGGTACCATATATGAACTGATAGTCTGTGAGTAAGGAACCAGTCATAGCGCACGTTTGCTCTTATACAGGGGTTGTAGATATAATGATAAATTATATTCACTTCTGCTATACTTTTGACATACAATACTGGACAGAGAACACATGCACAGAGCAGAATGCATTCTGTTTGCATTCACAGAACGTGTTCCCTGTTAGGTTACTTCTGTTCTGTACTGTAGGAGCACAACATTTAAAAATGATACCCTTTTTCTCTCACATTTAGCAATTGATATTTTTCACAGGTTGATGGTGTGTCTGGGAGATCTTACTCTTACAGAGAACTCAAGACCTCAATCAAGAAGCTGGGATCTGCCTTGACAAAGAAAGGATTTAAAAAAGGAGATGTGTTTGCACTCTTTCTTCCCAATGTCCCAGAATATCCCATATTCTTCTTTGGTGTCACTGCAGTTGGTGGCGTGATAACAACTTTAAATCCTACATACACAGCAGAAGAAATTGCTTTCCAGTTAAAAGACTCAGGAGCAGAATATATTGCAACCATCCCTGACATTGCTAAACCTGCAAAGAAAGCTGCCTCAAAGGTTGGAATCAAGGATGTGTTTGTAATTGGTGAAACAGATGGTTGTACACCAGTTTCTACACTACTGAGTGATGATGGCCTTGCCTTCCCAGCAGATGTTCCTATCAACCCCAAGGAGGATGTCTGTGTTATGCCTTACTCAAGTGGCACAACTGGCTTCCCAAAGGGTGTGATGCTGACCCATCACAACCTGGTGTCAGAAATGTGTGCTATAAAACACGACAGCTTTAGGCCATGTCCTATGCGTGGAGTTGCTTTGGCTATCCTTCCTTTCTTCCACATTTTTGGCATGGTGGTTGTAATGACTGCGTTTCTTGAACGTGGTGGTGAAATTGTTGGTATGATGAAGTTTGATTGGGAGCTTATGTTACAACACATACAAGACTATAAGGTAAGTGCACTGAGAAATTTCATAAAAATGTGAAAAGCAGCTCAGCTGGAGAGAACCCCTGACTGCAGTCATCAGGATTGCAATTTTTGTGAAACCTGAGAGTATGTTAATACAACTTTTTAAATTCAATTTCATCAATTCCCTCAAAACAATTTGTTGATTTTCAATGTTACTACATCATATTTCATCATATGATTAAGAGGTTAATGGGCTAAATATTGGATGTTAATGCGACAGTGTCACAACGACTGTATTTTGAACATTTTTTTAAGCCAAACTCACTCTATTTTACTACCTTATTATGTGCTAAGGAATTTCCATGTAGCTAACCATTGTGGATTCTATAGATTAGTATAGTTGACATTTGATCAAATTAACTTGGACAATATTATAGACCACGAATGGAACAGGAGATTAAAATCTATGCAAAATCACTGCAAATGTAGGTATCCCAAAGGTTCTGTTCCATTTAGTCTCCTTCGCAGCCTTTCTTAGGGGAGGAGCATTGCATGACAAGACAAAGAACGGCTAGGAAGGAGCTAGACTATGTGGTATTTCGCCCATGGAAATTTTGAAATATCACGCCAGAATTTTTGTTGCATGGAAAGCGCCCATGCTGCGCACTTATACTAACTTTCCTGTGACATCTCGGTAGTTATGAAAACAGAAGCTGCTTGCCTCAAACTGATTTACGGGAAAAAAAAAACTTGAGCAGTAGACGAGTTAGAGTCCAGCTAATGGAGTCAGATTGGGTATTAAACCACTCACTCCCAGACGTGATCAATATGTAACTTTCACAATATAGGGATTTTATTGCGGCTCAAATCTGTAAACCTACGATGAAATAGAAAGTCGATTTGAAAATTACCTACCATTTTGACATATGACCAGCCCCCACCCCCACCCTGATACAAGAACCAATCACAATGCTCAGATTTTCCTTAACACTGCATGCCTTAATTGCCACATGATAAAATTGTGCAGGCACTGCAAAATCCCATTTCCATGTTTCTAAATTAACTTGAAGTAAGTAAACAGTTAATACAGCTGTGATGGAATAATCTAAACAAATTTTTGTTGTAGGTCAATGTGTTGTACATTGTACCCCCTGTAGCAACACTCCTAGCCAAGCACCCTTCAGTGGAGCAGTACGACCTTACAAGTTTGGACACTGTCATCAGTGGGGCAGCACCTCTTGGTGAAGAAATTATACAACTGATTAAAAATCGTCTTCCTTCCCTGCCTGCCCTGGGGCAAGGTATATCAAATATTTTGATTCGCAGTAATTTCACTTTTACTTGAGTTTTGTAGTGCACATTTAAAGCAATTAGCTTAAGGAATTAGACCTGTTATACAAATTAATTATTAAAGCCATTACATCTCACCTTCTATGATACTGGTCATGGTCGATCTCCACAAAGACCTATATTAAGATCTACTTTACCGCCAACATCATCAAGGGTGAAATGCAGATTTTGAAGATTAAAGCTGGCAGGCTGTTGCATAAGACACACTGAGGTAGAGGCATCAAAATTCGTTCTCTAGCAGCCAGCCACTAGGTGAATGAACAGGATTCGAGGAGCTGTGACTCACTTTGACACACTCCTTTGAGAAATCAACCTGCATGGAAGCATTGAAAAGCTACACACACAGTTATACTGGATAGGGAAGACTGGATGAGGTGTACTGACTTAAAGCGAGTGAATACTTGACCAAATTAAAAAGAACATTAAGATGGTTTTGCTTGCACAGCCATGTTTCCCTGCATGCTTTTGGCATTCAGTGTTATACTTAATTTGGGGGGAGGGGTTCTTATTTCACTCAAGTTATACATTTGAGTGCTTTACATCTTGAAGATTACAAAGTTGCATTCATGGCCAGTAAACTTAAAGAACTTTATTTGGGAAAAAGACCAACTGACCTTAGCAGCCTCACTTTAATACCTATAGTTTTTTCACATTAAACTTTGCTCTTGAAAATTAGCTCACTTCCTAATTTTAGCTTTGTCTCTCACATTGTTTAATTTTGGCTCATGTAGTTATTCTTTAAACATTATTAAACAAATTGCTGCCATCTGTGCATGAGGTATATAACCTTTTGACTCCTAAGGAGTCTCCCTTTGACAAGTAAAATTGTCTAGCATTAGCCAGAGTAAAATCTATAAATTAAGTCACTCATAGGAGGGAAAAGGATAATGGGTGATTTCAGAAAATATCCATACCTATACCACAGACAGCATCTTGGAATTTTGAAGGAAAGGGGGGTTAAAATTCTGATCTTGCCTATGATAGGGTATGTATATTTTCTGGAATTGCTCAATTCAGGGTGCAACCCTCTCCTTGGACTAGCGCGTCCCATCCATGGGTGAGTAGCAATACCCCTAGGGGAGTAGCTATGAACAGGAACTGGGCTAAGGTCTGGCTATTTGAGCTTTATAACATGTATGCCTGTGTGTGCCACTCACCTATTTAGATTGAGTCATTTACATGAGAAATAAACTGATCCCTGTCATATTGTGTAGGTCCATCAACAAATAATAAAATAACTGTACATACAAATATAGTGTAATAAATATTGAGCTTGATGACTGTTTTGTTATAAACAGGGTATGGATTGACTGAGACAAGCCCTGCTGCAATGCTTTGCCCTCGGGGCAAGTCTGCTGGTGTAGGAATCATGCTTCCCAATATTGAAGGAAAGGTAGTGAAGTCTGTAATTAATATTATTATTATTTAATATTTATTGTCACACTACAATAGTTATCATTAGGATACATTTTATAGTTTCCTTATCTTGATCAATTCTGATTGGCTAGAAGCTCCCAGCTAATTCTTGCTGGCACTTTTTTGTATGCCTACGGACGACAGTCGTATGCAGCAGTTACGTGTAGAAGCTATCACCTAATATGTGTTCTTGTCTTCACTAGCACTCAGAAGTATAGCTATTACATGGCTACAATAGTATGCATGCTCTGATTGGCTGCTGAGAAGGCAAGATTTTCTTGTAATGACAAAGCCTTAATAATTTGGTTTGTGTTATCTGCAGAAGCAGATAACAATGCCTTGATAATTCTTGTTATTGTGCCTCAGCCTCATCCAATTATTTTTGATTACAAGATGCTGATAAGCAAACAGGTAGTACCGGTATATAACATATTTACATACTGCAGAGAATACTATCTCGAGGAAGTGTCATTAAAAGTGAGTGATTTTTATATATTCTATTACTACTTTTATTTCAGGTAATTGATGTCAAAACAGGTGAGCCTTTAGGACCACACCAGAATGGAGAAGTTTGCTTAAGGGGACCCACAATAATGAAAGGTACACCTACCAATTTATTTAGTTACTGAGCAAAGATTCCATTTAGTTCATATAACCTGTTATTTGAGTAAAAGCCATCAACAGTCCTATTCTGTGATTTCTTTCACAAACCTGACTTGTTGGCATGATTCCTGTATGACAGTAGTGGGTATATGTAGACCCACTTTTGCTCTGTTCACTCTATGAGTGGCTGCTGAGCTCAACTGGTAGAGTATCACACGGGAATAGATGCCCATTATTTCTGTAAGGGCCTTGTTTCCGTGGCACTTGGTCTGTACTGGCTGCATATCCTCATTTCGTAGTTAAAAATAGCTAACCTTCTTACATTACAATTTCTGTGTCATGCAAGAAATAGAGCCAATGTACATGACATCAGATTTCAGGGATAAAAGTGATGTTGAAGTCATTGCTAGGTTTGCAGAAAAAGGTAATCTAGAAATACAGTAATTCAAAATGAGGATGTCTTTTAATTTGTACACACTGATTTGTAACAGAGGAGGTAATTGGCCCCTGACTGGAATTGGTGATATGGGTTTAAAACAGATCCCATTTTTTTTTTCTTTTCTCTAATTTCAGTGCATAAATATTTTGTCTGACATTCATGGAAAGGCTGAAAAAATCAAATCTTTACTGCAGGTAACCTTTTTATATTTGGAATATTGTCTAATCTTCTTTTGTGTCCTTTGCAATAGGATATCTGAATAACCCAAAAGCTACTACGGAGTCAATTACACCTGAAGGCTGGTTCCATTCTGGAGACATTGGTTATTATGATGAAAACGGATATTTCTTTATTTTGGACAGACTCAAAGATCTTATCAAGTACAAGGGATTTCAGGTAAACATAGAATGATGTAGCTCTCTTTACAATGAATATACCTGATCATATGAGAATTGCTGTGATTATAGTAATGAATAATTATTATATAATCACTGCTTGCATGGTAAAGTTTAGAAATCACATCCAATGATAACTTTGATTTATTTTCATTATTATAGGGCTGGTTCCATGAGTGGGCAAGATAAGGCAAATCCTGAGTTTTGATTTGCTGCCTGAGCGAGCAAGTGTGCTCCTCTTGCCTGCTCAGGATTTCCGGCTTTGTCCCACCAAACAAAGAAAAACAAAACAAAATGGTCATATCATAAATCCTTTTATTGACCAGGTTTTTCGGGCCAGGATGGTTGCATATTGACTAGGTTCTTTTTAGCATATCTAAATCTAATTGTTCAGCATTATCATTTTATTATTACATTACTATTATTTTCTTTTGATCTATAATTTTCTTTAGTAGTTTTCATATTAGCTAGGCCTGAATGTATGGTGGTAATATACAGGTTCTTTCTTTAAAGGTATGTTATTGTTAATTAATTGCATCATGTGAACTGTTTAGAGTAAGAGTTATGAGCATCCAATTGGGTTCTGAAAAGTAGTGAATATTCACAGTTTTTCAATGTGTGACAGGTTTCGCCAGCTGAATTGGAGGCTCTCTTACTCACACATCCCAATGTTCAGGATGTTGCTGTGATTGGCATTCCTTGCGATACATCAGGGGAGCTTCCAAAGGCTTTCATTGTCCCCAAAGGAGATGTCACCAAGACAGAAGTGATTGACTTCGTGTCTGAAAGAGTGGCTCCTCTCAAAAAACTGCGAGGTGGTGTGGAGTTTGTTGAGCAGATCCCCAAAACTGCCAGTGGAAAAATATTGAAAAGAGATTTGAAAAAATAGTGCTTGAAAATCAACAAAAGTATTTGCTTCTGGTTTTCTTTGAATTCAAAAAAGAAAAAAATGAGAATGCAGTCATTGTATTTTTTAAATAGTCCACAGTCAATTTAGGTGAAGATGAAATACAATAGCAATATTTTTATGGACAAGCATACAGCTTGGTTTATAGGAGATGTTGTGGTTCAATTTTTCCCCTGTTTTAAATTTAATTTCCTTAGTTTGTGTTTTGGTATGGTAATGTATGGTAATAAGTTTTGAAAGAAAGGAAAATAAAATTTAAACCAAGGATAAAATTGAACCACAACAGAGACTTATAGTAGTGTAGTGGTTAGTATGTCCAACTTGCATGTAGGAGGTCCAGAGTTCAATCCCAAGTGATGGTACTGTGTTGTTTCCATAGACGATATAGTGTACTGATTACCTATGAACGTATCATCTAATAATTGACCGCGAACATACTAGATGTTCAAAGGTCATGTAAAAGTACTTGGTACTCCAGTCTAGTAAATGTACCAGACACAGTAATACTACTGCAGTGGAAATACTTGCATGCTGTAAAACTACTGTACCTTAGTAATAGTAGAATAACTCTATAATTGTATGATTGTAAATAAAGTTCAGTTGGGCTTTGGCAATGAATGACTTAAGAGTCTCTCTGTGTCTGAATGACAATTACACCACAGACGAGACTTGGCCTCTACTCTGTCCATCTCCACCCAGGTGTCTAAATGGATACTGGCAATATATAATGGTGGGGGTTACCCTGCATTGTACTACACTGTAGCACACCATCCATGAGGGAGTCACAATACTCCCAGGTGCAGTCATGCTACTGAAGCCTGGATGAGCTCCAGCTGTGTGGGTTTTAACACTTGTGTTTGCCTTTACCTTTTTTAGACAGTACAGTACCATGATTTAATCAATTATTTCAAGCTCAGCATCAAAATTATTCTTAATTATTTATTTTTTTTACCTTCTTCTCCATTCCCTATTTGACCACTGGTTGTATCGATATGAAAATTTAATTTTTGTTAAGTAAAATGCTAAATTATATTGAAACGGTGAAAAATGTTAATCAGACATGTAGCTGTGGTTTTCAATTCATGCACATTAACAAAGTAATTTTTTAATTGGTTTTCTTTCACATTAATTGTTATGTGGGCATGATTTCCGAACAGGTCCCTACTTCATTATGCATGCTGTAGCCGTACAAGAAATGCTTGCACGCGTACTTCCCAAGACAATTCAACTACAGCATGTATAATGAAGTAGGGACCTGTTCGGAAATCTTGCCGTTATGTGTACTATGAGTGATTGGTTTCAAAAGGAGAATTTGCACCATTTTCTCAGCCAATTTGTCCCTTGATGTAATTCACCACGCCAGTCCAGTACTTTACACTGGTTTTGACTTTTAATTTTTTTAATTAGTTTTGACTTTTAATCTTACACCAAGTTTACTGACAAAACTAGTTACTCTTGTGAATAATCCTTCAGTGTACTTTCATCGAGATGAACGTTTAGTTTCTTAAAATTTCGTTTTCTAGATGGCTTTCTCCGTTGTTGGGGTTGTTGTGGTTTTCTAATACCAGAATCCTGCATGGTGGTGATGCCAGCATTGATCAAATACTTTTCAATGTCACTTTCTCCAATTCCGTCCACGGACACGCTTCGCCAGTGTTTCTGAAATTCTTCGTCCACTTTCAGCTGATGTTGCTCGTTCTTAAAAAACAGGATTACTTTCTTATCCGTGCTCCGTGTTATGAAAGTAATTCTCCGACATACAGATTTGATTATTTCATCTGCATCCGGTAGGCTTTCACGAATGTCATCGAGTAAAATGCCGCCGAGTCCTTTCTCCTCGTGGGATTCTAAGAGCTTCAGTAATTGCTTCTTGTCTTTGACGAAATATTTCGGTTTAAAGGCGAACTTCCCTCCTTTATCGATTAGTTTGGAATTAACCTTCAGGGCTTCGTTTCCTAACCAAGCTTTATCGCTTTGGCTGATGTCCGTGTACTTTATTTGGTCGAGAATTTCGTCCAAGCTTAACGGGTCAAACTGTCTTTGAAGATGACGATTTTTCATGAAATCCACTATAGCTGCAAGCACAGCAAATTTATGCTTGCTTCTAAAAGCAGGTGCCTTAAAGTCGGGAGATGGATTCGCTGGTTTCTTGGGTTGTAAAAGTTCCTTAGGAAGGTAGCTTTCCTTTCGTACTTTCGGTTTGGAACTCGATTCGCCATTGGGTTTTGGCTTTTTATATTCAACTGTAGGCTGCTTCAAACTTCGTGACTTGAAGTCTTTGAGATCTTTTAGTAAAGAAGGATCCATCCTTATCTCTTTTCAAAGTTACTTTGCAAATACTCGCTCAGTTTAAAGAAAGATTATCGCGAATACCACTGAAAAAAATGAAATTCCCGAGAAAAATGCGACAGGCACTTACTTGGCTAGGTCACTAGGCTGAATTCCCCGGAGATTTCCGAAATAATCCGACATTGTATTGATGCACGAGAGGCTGCGATGTTTGGCGGGAAATTTGCTTTTGTCTCCTTATTGGGAGCGCATTTTACGGATGCTGCAGAATAAATAGCAGAAAATGCCTGAAGCCGTCGACATACTTCAGGTAAGTTAACTTCAGTATGTTTTTAGATGTTTTGCAATGCTGATGTTAATAATATCTCGTTCGAAAACTCCACAGAAATTCGCAGCCGATGACTTATTCGATGCTGAACTTGGCGAAGACAGCGATGGCGGTCAAAATGAAGACGCAGCTCTGCAGGAACAAGGTTCTGAATCTCCGAATCGCCCGGATTTGTTTGAGAATGAAAACTTAGGGAGAGATGAGGCAGAGGGACGAAAGTCGGACGAGGAATCTCCACCCAAAAAATTGAAACAGGCAAAGAAAGAGTCCAGAAAAAAGGTATTAGATCGAACTTGAATCCATCACAACAAAAAGTCGTTAGTTTTGGAAAAATACCCGTTGAAGCTTCTTCTTAACTTATATCTAGTTTATATATAGTTTATAAGGCATGTGTATATGACAGCAAACCCAAACTATTCGTAAGCATTTAGTTACAATTTCGTGTGCTGATTGTGTTGTTAGCAAAATCAATGCTTCGTACTAATGACTTGAAAAGAAAGCTATGTAGTTTAGTTCTCTGTCTTTGGAGGTATAAGTTATGCTTTTCCCCTGAAACATTCCATGGAAATATCCTATGAACATAAGCTCAATTCCCAATGTATAGAGATTCATGAAATCTGCATTGCGACGTTTTATTTTTTACCCTCTTGGAGCCACTTTTTTCCATCATTACAACTGCCTCTGCAAGCTGGAGTGTATTATTATTATTATTATTATTATTATTATTGTTGTTATTATTTTTATTATTGTTATTATTTTTATTATTATTATTGCTATTATTATTTTTATTATTGTTGTTGTTTGTGGTTTTTATTATTTCTGGATGACCTTTCCTCATATTTACAATTTTTAAATTTCATTTTGAATTATTTATTTGTGTATTTAAAATAGTGATTTTTATTAAGTCCTGTTGATTTCAGTCACCCAAACCCCGCAAAATCAAGAAGGCTGATGTCCTTGCTATTCACAGTGAAAGTCAACGAATGGTTCGAGGTAAAACAACTTGGATTGGCTAGATTGCAGAATACCTGGCCCACTAATTTACACTCTGATTAATAACAATAGAGTCCATTGTTTTATGCCTCATTCTTCAAAATCCTCGGTAAGATTTCTGCACAGGTCCCTACTTCATTATGCATGCTGTAGCTATACAGTTTCGTTCTAAGAAATGTTTGCTCGTGCTTTTCCCAAGACAATTCAACTACAGCATGCATAATAATGTAGGGACCTGTGAGGAAATCTTACCAAATCCTCATACACATGTAAATGAGTGGGCCGGGTATTCTGCAATTGCTCCCTTGGATAAAACACATGCACTTTTACTGAAGATGAATAAATATTTAAACTGATACATTCATATATCAGTTATAACAATTACAGTTTTCTCAGATGTGATTGCTTGAAAAACTGCTGGTGTTTTAACTAATCAATCTGCATAACTGTGCAGGTGCTTGTAATTAGACAAATGTGAACCTACAGTTGCAACAGCTTTTATGGCTTCTGCATGGAGCCAAATCAACTGCAATCACTTAAAGTAACAGTAATAATTGACAATCAAGGGCTTGGGCTTTTGTTAAAATGATGGAACTATGTGTAAAGTACATGTAAAGGACACTTAATGGATTTTTTATGTTCTACTTGCATTGGTTATTTGCAAGTAATCATACTGCTTATTTGTACGACATCATTGTGTACTTGTACATGTAAACACTTTTGAATTTTTCAATTGGGATCAGTGTTAGTATCTGAGCAACTGTGCACCTACCCCTCCCCTAACCTAACAATTTATACTGGCAAAAAGTTTAAAAGTTAGCATTAATGTTGGGGGAGGGGTACGGTAAGTGCACAGTTGCCCAGATACTTACGTTGATCCTAATTTTGTAAGTATTTGAAAAAATAATTGATTGTTTATTATATGTACCTCAAGTTGTTTATAAAATTCTTTCTTCTTTCTTTTGTGCAATTTCATCTGTAGAATCATTAGTGAAGCTACCTTACCATATGCCAGCATTTCAACCTATAACACATTTCCTCAAGAGGGTCCCTGGTCTTGCTGCTCAAAAAGAGACAAACAGGTACAAGTGAAAACGTTTCCATTTATTTCCACTGAGGAAGTCAACATTTCTATTTCAAAACGCAAAATGAGAGACAGCTTACAGATGCCTCCGATTGCAAACCCTGCGAAAATGAAAGCCAGTCAAAACATGTTGTTTCAATGATGTAATGATCTTTGGATATTAGCTAATGAAATCATTTTCCACACATTCCAGGAAAAGTCACATGATATTTGAACACACGTATCAACAGCAAATCACAGATGCCACTTTTCCAGTTTTTTCAAGGGGAGGGGGTGGCTGAATGCAGGCTACCTACAGGCTTGTGCAATGTTTTCAGTCTGAAAAAACTTATTATTTATTCCAAATTTCACTTGAAGCAATTTGATTACCTCTAATCACACCCTTCTTTACCGCATCATATCTTCGCTTACATTAAATGTAGCTTACTTTATTTTACCTTACCATTACTCAATTTTAATTTGTATAGGTAAACAAATGCAAAAAAATATTTTTAAATTTCTGCACTCAATTTTAACTTTCTGCACTGTTTGGGATTAACTGATATGCTCTCAGCCAATCAGCGCATTAAAACTTTTGCATGATTGTATATTATTATAGACTGTAGTAAATGCACTGCAATTTTACTCAATGTATTAATTGATTTTTCAATGTAATTCACCAAGAATTCCACAAAGCAATCTAGTAGTGGTTTCTTAAGTGAATGAAAATCAACATAAATAAATAGGCACACATTCTTTACTGCAAACATTACTTACTTACACAGTGTTGCATCCTGAGCGCGTCATTGCGTCCTGGGACGCAATATTTTGCTTTTGGACTCCCTAAAATATTAAGAAGGGGTCCCTTTGGACGCACAAATATCATGTTTGAAATAAATGCACATTTCTTCCACTTGTATCGACGCGAAGAAAAACATTCCGCTTGCCATGTGTGGAACAACAAACTTCCGAAGATGAACACTGGAGCGTCATGCCTTCTGATGCACAATTGCTACCAATGACAGATTTTCGCGTTCATTCGCTCTGCGTTTTTTGAGTTCTGACTTCTCATAATAAAAGCTTTTTAGTTCGGCCCAGTAATCGCAGTTTTCAAAATGGCGGACACCGACAATACAATTTTTCACTCGTCTTCATCATCAAATTAAGAGGTGATTGAAATCAATATTTATGATAGGACCCCCAAAATTCTGGTCTAGACCCCCAAATATTTGTCCAAAGGGTCCAGAGGACCCCTACCCAATAAAACCTGGATGCAACACTGCTTACAAATGTTTTGATCTTGGACCAAGAAGCAAGTTGTATGGTGCATGGTTTGGTAACTACCATACTTTTCAGATGTGAAGCTGTTGTGTAGTAGAATATCATCTTTGATGCAAATGATCTTGTTTTCCAAGAAGATATGCACAAAATATTTTGAAGAAATAATTCCTTGTTCACATGTGTGTGTCACTGTGGTGAACGAGCTTTACTGTTTCAGAATATTCTCCACTTACTTTACACAATTCTCCCGCTACTTTTTTTTTTGTAAACCCTCAAAGTAACCTTACCAAATATCAACCTTTCAGAAATGCCAGTCCGAAAAAGGACGCTGTAGCCCCTGTGAGTCCACCAAAGGCAGAAAGCATGATAAAAGGCAAGAATAACCCGGAAGATATTTTAAGTCCCTTAGCAGGGGACACAACTACACCAACTGCTAGGGCCAATGGGTTGAAAGGTATCAGAGCAAACACACCTAAACTAAGTGCAGCAGATGACCCCTTCTTTTTAGATGCCACACCACCAACGTCAACACATGTTGGCCACAGTGGAGTCCAGAGTTTGATGGAGAGGTAAGACTTACACTGTAGAGGCAGTGTTGTCGAAAGACTTCTCATGGCAGGAGAATGTAAAAGAGTAGACAGAGCAGGGGCAGTGATATTACTCTGATTTATTTTTCTTTTTTCGGAAAAGCGACAAGCCCAATGACCTGTTGCCATTGTAAACATAAAAGTAGCCATCGATATTACCATTAGCCATGAGCCCATTTTTGATAACCCTGCAGAGGTTTCAATAAAGGCTGTCTGTCTACCATACCTTAAAAGGCCTTTTACCACTGCCTGTAAAGATTTAATAACAACAGTAATGACTTGTCCCTTTCATGGTCACGTCCACCTATTCCACTTCCGACAGCCATGTATGGAAGAAGTTAATGAAACCCCTGATACTGTGTACATACATGTTCTGTATCAAAGTAAAGTGTTATACATATAGTAAGTGGCTTCTAGAAACTTGGGACTTGTCTTTGACATTACCACTACATGAAATAACTGTTCAAAACCAGATGTTGTAATTATTATTATTATTATTATTTCTTTTTTCAATTCAGGTTCATGAAACATGCTACAAAGCCCCAGGATAAAGCACAGGAGGAAAGCAAGATGACTGATGTGCCTAACAAAGATGCACCAGTTAATGCAGTTGATGACAAGTTGAGTGCAAAGACACCAGGTATTGTACAGTACTCTATGTAGATCAATGTTTTTTGATATCACCAATAGCAGCATGCATTGTACATGGTACATGTGCATGTAACCTTGAGAGATTCTTTGACACAGGTCTAAGCTAGATTTATGATAGAGACCCTTGTATAAGATTCACCATCAGACTTACACCAACAATAATATACACATGTAGTATGCAAATATTGTGCCAACATAATTACTGTTTCCATTTTCTTTGCCCAATTCCAATTGCCATATTTTATTTAACATACTTAAAGTGAATAGCTGCGTGTACTTTAAAACTAACATACACGGTATACTAATAGTGTAAATGTCAGGGAAATCTGTACATGTCCCATAAGACTCACAGAAACAAGCTATAATGTAAAATCTTTGCACCGTGCATGTCTGCATCTGCAAAAATGCAATCTATTAAAATAATAATGATGATGTTGGTAATGAGGATACTTAAAATAACAATATAATTATGACATTACTAATAGTAATGGCAGCAATAAAAATTAGATTACTTGTCTGTAAAAAAAGGAACAACAACAGCAACAATAAAATTAATCTCCTAAGACTTGACAAATTGCCAGACTGAGGGCAGATGACAAAAGAGGTGACCTGACAGTCCTGGATATCTTAGCAACTTATTCATCTATACATGCATGATGGTGTTGTCTTACCACATTGCATTATTGCCAGGTGCAAGACTTCAGCTGCTTAAAGAACAGTTGCAGAGAAAGATGAAAGTAAAGCGAGCAGAGATGCGCAAGGTTCAAGAGTCACAGAGGAAGTTGGACAATGAGGAATTGAGTGAAGAGGAGGAAATAGAAGAAGATGAGGAAACTGGTGAGTGAATGGACTGAAATAACAAATTACTGGTAGCAATATACATGTACCAATTGCTATTGTACACCCAAAGATGCAGTGTGGTAGGTAAAGGAGCATACAAGCCATGAGTCCTACATGACCAGAGCTTATCCTGGTTTCATTAGAACGAAGCACCTGGGAATATTGTTACTCCACCCTGCATGGGATGCTAGTCAATCACAGCCACTAATGCACCACATGGCAGGTGCCACAGGAGACCCACCATTGTCACAGGAGGCCCAGGTTATCTCGGTTTCATTAGCATGAAGAACCTAGGAGTATTGTTACTCGATCCCCCTGGATGGGATGCTAGTCCAATGCAGGGTTACCTTCAGCATTATGATACATGTGGGTTGAGAGAGACAATGTGGAGTTAAGTTTATTTTCTAAGGAAACAATACAGTGGCATCAGCTGGGCTCAAACCCCAGATCTCTTGCAGACTAATCACTATGCTACCATATGTCTTCCAAAGATACATACCTCTTACTAACTGAGTTTGAGGTTCGTAGTGTAAGTTAAGGACCAAGTTTTTTCCGCTTGGATTTATGGCCCAAGCATAACAGTGTACAGTACAGTACAGTACAGTGACGTACAGCCTGCTAAACTGACCAATCACAACGGGTGTACTAACTGAGAGATATAATAAAGTACATGTATGTAATTGAAGCCTCCAAAACTAAACTACATGAATTGTTTGCTGCAATTTGGTTGTAAAAATTTAAAGTGGTCCAAATGGCCTAAGTTTTGCTTGGGCTTTGCCATTTTTTGGAAAACCTGTGCCCTGTAAGTTATCAATGTTTATGTAATGATTTGTAGATGAGTCGACAGATTACGAACTTGACAAGTGGAACGAAGAGGATGAACGAAAACAACAAGAAGGGGATAGCGACCTCGAAGAAACAGAAGACCACCCTAAAAGCAAAGCCAAAAGTACATTTATAGATGATGAGGCTGCTGAAAGCAATAATGGTGATGATGATGATGGCTATGACATTGATTCAGGATCTGAAGGTGACATAAGCGATGGAAACGAGAGTGATGACAATGATGAAAACAGCTCTGTCTTCAGTGATGATCAGAAATCCTCCATGAAAAAGCGAAAAACAGTCGTTTCAAACCTGGTGCCGGTGAAACAGGTAGAGGAACAAACCCTAGATCTTTTCAATGACAGTCGTTCTCATACTGATAGTAAAGACAGAGATAAACTTGAGACAGAGAAGAACAAAAACGAAGAAAAGGAAAGTGCAGAAAACTTTGGGAGTTTCCATCTGCGCCTTGACAGTGTAGAGGATGGCGAAGATAAAGCATTCCATTTTCCTAGCTCACCTGTGAATTTGAAAGGAAAGGCAAAGAATGGCAAATCAAAGTTATCAAAATCATTGACATACTTGTCAGAGGTTTCGCAGGACTCTGGCAGTCAGTCAAGCAATCACGGGATTATGAGTTCGGAGCTCGGCGACAGTGCAAACAGTAGTGATAGTGGTTGGATCCCACCGGGACAGGGTGATAGTGTGAGCAAACATGGTGGAATAAACTCTGGGAGAGATACGCCAGAGCTTTTTTCTTCCTTTTCAAGGTTCAGGAATCTGATTGGAGCATCATCAGATGGGAATGCACAAAGCTCAAAGAAGGTAATCAGTAATTAGAGCTTATCCTTGAAGTTCTGTCATAGGGTTTTTCATTGCAAGCATTTACTCCTTTTATTTGACTCTTTAGACCAAATGCATAAATAGTAGCCAAAAATGTATTCTTTTGTTTATATGCTAATTAAAGTCACTAACCTCGCTCTCAAGCAACATTTCTTTTGAATTTTGTCCATGCAAACGATGCTAGAGAGTCTAATTAGCACATAAACATTGCACATGCCGCCATTTATGCATTCGGTCTATGCACTTTGTAGCTGAGATAAAAATGATAAACACGTTAATGTTATGAATGACAATAATAGTAATAATGATGGTGATAATAATTATTATTATTAATCAATTATTGATTATAATTTGTATAGGTAATCAAATGGCTTTGAGTCCAGTTGGAATAAATGAGCACAAGTAAATTTTTCAAAGACTGAAAAAATTGCATAAAACAACATCATTTAATTACATGTGCCGTAATTGTCAATGATAAATTATACATGTACGTGTAAAAATTTAATTTCAAATTTCTGCATTTAATTTCAGCTTTCTGCACTCGATTTCAACTTTCTGTACTGTCTGGGATTAATTGACGTGCTCTCAGCCAATGAGCATATTGAAATTTTTTTCATGTATATTATAACAGTTCTTCTATTACACTTCACTTCTGGTCTCTGATAGAGTGCATTTGATGAGTGGAATTTGTCTAATACTTCCGTTCACACCAAATCTTAAACATGTTTAAATGCTGTTTAGTTAAACATGGTTTAAAATTGTTATAAAAGTTACTTACAGGGTTCGTACATGTCTTGAAAACCCTTAAATTTTAGAAGTCCGATTTCAAGGCCTTGAAAGTACTTGAAATCAATTTTCGGTCCTTGAAAATCCTTGATTTTTTAAAAACGCTTGTTTTGTTCCCAATGCTCTCTGGTTACTTTCACATGTATGTTCTTAGTGAAAAAAGTCCTTAAAATTTCAAAGTAGGTCCTAGAAAGTCCTTGAAAAGTCCTTGAATTTTTGGCCTGAAAAAGTGTACAAACCCTTTCACCTTACTTAGTTTGTCAACTGTAACATTATGGGTTCTAATTATTTCCACTCCTTCCTGCAATCTACAACTTCGCTTTTTTCGTGTCCTCTCACATGCTGCGCTAATATATAGGTGTATAAGTGTGAAATGACTAACATTCTCATACACATGTGCATGATACTCTACTCGGTGAGAACATTACATCGACTACAAATTTAGCCCAAATAGATTAAAGTTTATTTGAATTATCCTGTGTAAAAACCTGTGTTCCAGTGTTTTGTTACCAATTTTCATGTTTTAAAACCTGGTTTAATGAAACATTCATGGTTAGTTGGTGTGAATTCGTCTTATGCCGCGTTGACACTAACTGAACTTGTTTAGTTAAAGTAGGCTTCGAAATTTTCAAAACAGCCTTCCAAACAAATAAAGTATGACTTAACACATAATGAGAAAAAGAGTGTAACAGTAATTCATTAGAAATAACTTTGAAGTTAGTAGAGAATTTGCGCAAAGTGATTCCAAAACATGTTTAACTAAACAGCTTTTAGTATCACCCAACTAGTGGACTAATGCAAATGCCGCAATCTGATTGGCTACACTACTAGAGGACTATTAGTAAAAGTCCTCGAGTAGCGAAATTTGTGGCGCTTTCTTTTGTTTTAATCCCAAATAAATCTTTCTTCAACTTGCATTTGCTAACTTAATTATTGCTTTTTCTGTCCGACTAGTTGGGTGATACTAAAACAATTAGACCCTTCACCCTCAAGGGCTACGGGTCTAATTGTTAATTAAACATGTTTAAGCTCCGAGTGTGAAAGCAATATAACTCTATCAGAACAAACTGGAAGAAGATTAGGTGACCGTTTCCGATCCGCGAACGTCTGCGTGACGTCGAACGAAATGACAAAGATGCATCGAAACCGGTAGCGCGACACTTTAATCTACCTGATCACTCCACTCACAACATGGCGGTATGTGGACTTTCCGTGCATCAGGGCAACACGGAAAGCCGTAAAAACCTAGAACAGAAGTTTATCTTCCAACTCGGTTCTCTTAATCCCCACGGTATCAACGAACGTTTCTCATTCATTTAATCATTCATCTATTTTATTCACTTCCATTCACACAATGCTATGGTTCCACCAATAGCATGGCTCCAAACTTCTCTATATAAATTGAACGTAACCAACAATCCTCTCATTCGCTCCGACAAAGGGCTAACGCTCGAAACGTCAGCACCTCCCTTTTACCTTACGGTGGTATAACTTACTCAATCAACTCGTTTGATTTACCCAGTTTGTTGTGTTTCAATTTCCCACCGACGCAGCGCCAGTTTCTTTAGAAACTATCCCCACAATAACTCTATCAGACTCTTGCTGGGTTCCTTGCAACTTTACTCATGTATATTGGGGATAATGGGATTGGTTAGGTACTTGAAACTAATTGCATGTGTTGTATTTCCTTTCCCTACAGCCTGGTAAATTGTCTCAACTAACACTTCCTATTGAAAACTCCCAGGTACAGGACAGTTGTATGTAGAGTTTAATATTACAAATCCTTTATTCCAGTGAGGTAACTATGCCAATTTGTATTCAGTGTGTGAAATTGGTTAGCAAACATTTTGCAGTAAAATAAAAACCAAATAATTATTGGTATTAAATGCTCAGAGATTTTAAATGCATAAGCTACTCTATAACGCGAGGGCAAATTATGTGTGTATGTATGTATGTGTGTATGTATGTCTGTATGTCTGTCTGTATGTATGTATGTATGTCTGTCTGTCTGTCTATCTGTGTACATGTCTGTCTGTATGTATGTCTGCCTGTATGTATGTCTGTCTCAGGGCTAAAAATTAATTCCAGTGCTTGGTGGCCAGCTGGGCCAGTTTCCTTGAATTCTTAGTGGCCCATCCCAAAATGAAGTGGCCCTCGATTTTTTTTTCAAAGTCACGAGGCAATCACAAAATCAAGGTGGCGTCTACGTGTTGTGAATGTGGATCACTCGTGAAATCACTGTTAAAACGGCTCGGAATTTCCACTTCAGAACTAAAAATTAACTAAAGTGGATGATCTTAGAGTCCAGGTAAAGAAGCGAAGAGAAAGGTAGTCCAACTAAACTGCATATTGAGTTTATTTTTAACTTTGTATTTTGCATAATTTACATTGCAACTTTTCCAAATTCTGTAGCATAGTCGCACATCGGGCGATCAAACGTTTACTTTTGGTAGCCCTGGTCAGTTTTAACTCGCCACTGGCGACCGTGCGACCGCCAATTTTTAGCCCTGCTGTCTGTCTGCATGTATGTTTGTATGTATGTAGGGGAAATGGATCAAAATTCACCGACACCGACTTTTTTGTACCTGTCTGTGGACTTTTCAAGTAGAATGTTTGACTGGCACATGAGTGGATACCTTGAGACTTTTGGGTGATTTAATAAGTCAAATGCCCGGCTAACATGTAAAATTTTATTCCTAGTAATATCAAATTATTTTGCCAATCTTATTTTAAGGCAGTTTCTCTTTGCTAACGGTAAGTGCTCAGTATTTTTGTAGCAGTAACTTACATGTACACACTTAACACAGTATCTTCCAAACTTCTGCAAATGTAGTTTCCTTCTATTTTTTCACTTAAGTTATGTTGATACGGTTATTGCTCATAAAAAAGATTCTGATTTTAAAAGACTTACTGTCGAAGCTCTTGTAAGCCACAACCTCGGGAATTCGAAAAAAGTGGTCGTAACTAGAGCTGCTCACGTAAGCGACACCATGGGATGAAACGTTAGGGAATGGTCGCTTACGAGAACGTAAATAGCATGAAGCCTGCGCAACACAGTTCTAACTACTGAAAAGAATTTCTGTAGTAATTTTGTCATCTGATACTGACCCGCCATTGAGGCCTGAAACAGCCCGAAATCATCTTCCACTACAAATTCGAGATCCTTATCAACGAACCACTAGCACTTGTGTTGTGTCTCTGTAAATTTGATCAGGAGTCTATTTATTTTCTGTTTTGATGCGAATTCGACGCTTTGAGTGGTCGCTTACGAGAACTTAAAAACAAAGGAAAAGACCAGTTGGTAATTCTCAAAAGTGGTCGCGGTCGCTTACGGGAGCAGTCGCTTAAGAGCGCTTTGCATTAAAGAGTTTAAGTGACAGTTTAAACGGTACTTCACAAAGGTGGTCGTAACTAGAGTTGGTCGTTTACGAGAGTGGTCACAAGGAGAGCTGACAAAATACAGATGTATGCAGGGTTGTCACTAAGGGCCGGGGGGCTGGGGATTTCCCCCGGCTACTCGGAGCCTAACCCCCGGCTACTTTCGTCCTTAAAACGTGTTGTGTGTGTGTGTGTGTGTGTGTGTGTGTGTGTGTATGTGTGTGTGTGTGTGTGTGTGTGTGTGTGTTGTGTGTGTGTGTGTGTGTGTGTGGGTGTGTGTGTGTGTGTGTGTGTGTGTGTGTGTGTGTGTGTGTGTGTGTGTGTGTGTGTGTGTGTGTGTGTATGTGTGTGTGTGTGTGGGAGGGGGGGGGGTCGACATGACCGCTTGCGACTTCCCCGGCTACTAACAACAATTACCCGGCAACTTGAAATCTTAGTGACAACCCTGTCCCCAGTATGAGTGTCACTCTTTATTATTATCATACAGTGCTACCATGCCGTTGTTTCAATCAACAGGATTTATTTGAAGATGAGTGTGACAGGAACACAGACAACCTTAGACGAGAAAGGTCTGTTGAAGAAACCAATGAAGATTTCCATTTCTGTCTTGATGAAGACACGCAGTTTACCCAGATACTGAACACGCAAGGGTAAGATTAATACCAAACCTGTACCTTGCACGAAAACGCCATCTCATATATACGGTTGTTTTGAAGAAGTACAGAACAGCTTAATGCTCAACTGTATTCTTATTGTCGCTAAATATCACGTTTTTGCAACAATTGTATAATATTATGTTGTAGTTCAGTTTTAGCCTTGGTTCAAATTTTATTTTCCTTTGTTTCAAACTCATTATCAACACTATACCATACCAGGAAAAAAAAGGAAAATAAAATTTGAACCGAGGAAAAAATTGAACTACAACATATACTAATACATTGGCAAACTAAACTTTGACAGCTTTCTATCAATACTCAAAGGTGGGGAATATATTTTACGCACCAGGGTTGTCGCTGAGGCGAAAATTCGCCGGGTGACAAAAAGTCGATCGCCGGCCGAATTTTGGCCGTTCGATTCATGGCGGTACCAAAGTCTTCCTAAATCTATTGGCAACCGGCTAAATGGCTACCTCAATTGGCAGCCAATGTTCTTGGCTACAAACCTGACGAACAATAGCAGACAAAACTTAGAACTATTAGAATTATTATTTAAGAAATAGAAAACATGTACCGTGTTTCTATCGAGTTATAGAAACACGAGTGAAAGTTTGGGAGAACGAGAAATGCTGTGGGAACACGAGCCGCAGGCGAGTGTTTCCACAGCTTTTTCGAGTTCTCCCAAACTTTCACGAGTGTTTCTATAACGCAATAGAAACACGAAGAACATGTTTTCTATTTCTTTTAGAAAACACCGCAACGAAAAAAAGAAAAGCAACTTGTTAGCTTTGATTATCAAAATGTAAATTCTCTTTGCTCGCGTCATTATTACGTCAACAGCTCGTGCTAGTTCTGTGTTTCTATCGAGTTATAGAAACACGATTTCTAACCAATCAGCGCGCGTACTTTCTTAGGACTGTTTTCTGACATCATTTATCGATAGATTTGCGACCTATTTGATAATAAAAGCCCTTGTGTAGTAGAATTTCGGTATTTCTTTAAAGGCAAGCCCTATTTTTTATATTTTGTTTCTTTTTTTCAGATTTATTAATTCCACCAAGAAGAGCAAAACACAAAAGGCTAAAAAGCTGTTTGAAGGGGAAACCACAGACGATGTGCAACCAAACATGAAGGAATTAATTGGGCTGTGCTCCGGCAGATTTAGTGATGGAGAAGAGAGCCAGATCGACAAAGATTCCAAAAGCCAGTCCACAGGAATAAAACGCAACATGTTTTCACAATTAGGCACACAAAACAAGCAATCAGATATGAATGAGTTGTTAGGATTGTGTTCTGGGAGGTTCACTGACGATGACGGGCAAGAGACGGAGGAAGAAGTGTCTGATAGCAAAGTAAAGAAGGATGAAAGTGTGGGTGAACCGGAAAAGTTTGAAAAAGATGACGATGAAAACGAAGGAAACGTCGAGAACAGTAGTAACGAAGAGGAAAGTGATCCCGAGGAAATGGTACTTAAAAGGAAATATAGCAAGAAGTACGAGACAAAGAAAAGGTAATAATACTGCTTCATGCCAGTGAAACCGGGATAAGCTCCGGCCGTGTGAGCCTTTGGCTCGTGTGCGCCTTTACCTCACCTATTCCCATAACATGAATGGTCGATGAACAGTGAATATTGTAATGAGAAATTGGATGCTGGTCACTACTGGGACTTAAAAGGTTAAGCTGGTACCAAATTGACTTAAAGTCTGACCGATGGATTCCTGAGTACAATCGTTGCAAGTGATGGAGTAAATGGCGTCACTTTCTCGTTCCTTAGGTAACATTGTAGTGCCAGTAATTTGGGGTGTGTCCCTTTGGTATGATTCGAAACTGGATTTTCCTGATTCATCGGTGCCTTTGATACTTCATGGGTCTGAGTGATCTAGGATCACAATCCAGATCTGGACCATACCAAAGGAACGCACCCTTAAATACTACAAAATTTACTTTACTTCTACTCGTGAACGTGCCTTTCGTACGGCCCGAACCTTCACAGGCAGATTTGTCTACTTTCTCTGAGCAGAATATAAATTTACCAAGCGAAACGAGTATTGACTTGTAGCGAAAGGTCTTTTGATTTCCAGAAGAAACCGAAAATGTGAGAGTTACTTACCCGAAAGACAAGCTGAGATTCAAGTTTTTGTTAAGCCTTTAATTTACAGTTCTTCTTATCTTGATTTGCTTTCTTAACAGGAGTGTTTTTGACAAGAAAAACTTTCTTGAGGAAGAGGCAGAGCTCTCTGGTAGTGATGTTGGATCTGATGCAGACGAAGACATCGCGACAGACGAGGATGTGTTTGAAGAGGATTCTGATATGGAAGAATTACCCTCTGACGAAGAGTTGCAGAAACAAATAAACAAAGTACACATGTAAGTTATTAAATATGTGCTGTTTTTCTTTCCTTTTTCGGGCTACATGTAAATCGTAATTGCTTAACGTCGCTTAAACACTGGGAGGGTCAAACCTCCAATTACACGTCACACAGCTGTGGAAATATGTCAATTTTGTCTCCATGTCACAACGAATGAACGCACAGCTGATAGGCAAATAAGTTTATTTGGGAAGGGTCTGGCAAGAACCAAACCTAGCTACGTTACAGCAACTACATAAACAAGAATATCCACAACTCATACAATAACTGTTCGTCAGACGGGTATAAACTCCTATCAACGACCGCTGTGCAACCCGTCCTTGTGGAATTGTTGTAAAAGGACGTCCATCTTCAAGCTAGATGTGGATACACGTATTTGAGGATCATGTTCCTTATACACGTAGGATGTGTACGAACAAATAGCAAACTAAACGCTTTACATCAGATTGCAATTATGGCTAGAGTGTCAACTACCTCAGACCAAAATTTACCGCAAAGAAAATGTTAAAAAAACTAGCAGATAGCCTGGTGTGTCCACAACGTTGGACAAAAATCTGCACGTACAAACATGCCGTGCCAGTTAGGCTGGGGTGTCCACAACTTTGGACGAAAATGCCAGATTTTCCACTGAACCCAAAGTACAAATATATCGTACAAGAAAAGAACGCTGATACAAAAGAAGAGAATGATACGGAGCTGAGCAACCGCTTACAATAGAAGTGCGATTAGAACGGTGGCCAGAAAAAATCTGCCTTAAAAACCCTTTGGGGAGAAAAAAGCAGAAAATCTGGATAGGAACCATGGCGCATGCTCAGGCGATTGGCAGCGTTTCCCAGGGAGGCTTTACAAAAGTTAGAGTGCTGAGTGTGTAGTAAAAATTCCTGAAAAAACTACAACGAAAAATCATACGGAGCTCTGAACTAGTTTGATTCGCAGGCCCAAATGACTGTCACGTACTACACTCCGTGTTTTATGACCCTTCCTTTCTACCCATGATGCACCGGCCTGGAGCCCAGGCCACGTTATTACCGTGCCGGCAAAATATTTATTTCGGTCTTCTTCGCAAGCTCATTCGTTAGAAATAACATTTTATTCCATTCATGTATATGCTCAAATTCGTAAACATAGTTTAATGTAAGAGGAAATCCTTGATAAAGAATTCCAAATGTTGACAGCTTTAACCACTTTTTCTTTGCAGGAAATCCCTTCATGACCAGGACAGTGCAGATCTTCGAGCTATGAAAGAAATGTTCTTGCCAGATGGTGACTTGTACACTGATGGCCAGGGACGAACGCGTCATTTCCGATGGCGAGGTATCGACGAGAATTCGCAGTTTGATTTCTTCGGTAACAAAAACCTATGGGGTGATGAAGAAGATGCAGCTGGCACGGAGCTTATCTCTGAAGAGGAAATCCAGCGTCGGAAGGAAAGATATGAAAGGGAGACTTTCTTGAGAGAAGAAATGGTAAGAATTATTTGTCAAGAAAACGCGCGGTGCCTTTAATAGGTAAAATGATAAAGGGCACACATTTGTTTATCACGGTTTCTAAGGCTCAAATATTTTTTTTCGAAAGGACATAAGCCAACTAATAAAGTGACCATTTTGATCGGACAAAACAAAAATGTGGTCGGATATCACCGAAAAAAAGAAGGTTGAATTTTATTCATCTTTACTGTTAAACAATACATGATTAAAAAATTGTCCGGACATCATGTCTGACCACATTTGGGATTTTGTCGGACCTGAGCTAATTTTTGTCGGACCATAACCGCTGACCGACTGTTATTTGCAGCCCTGGTTTCTGTTGCATGTAGCAACCACAATGTTGGCCAAAAAATGTTGGCGGCAGGACTCCTGAGGAAACTTCATTATCTCAAACTCTTCCTCCCTTTTGAACAATGTTGGTCACCAGTGGTCAATGCTGAATATGATTGATTCAATATTAATCACCAAGCCAAACGCATGTGAAACATATTGTATAGTTTTTGTTGTCCAGTACCTTACAGAGGGTGCGGGGGAAAATCTTTGTAACAAATTTCTGAGGAAGAGCAATATCGGCTGTTTTCAAATTACACAGTACGAGACGCAAAACAGGTCAGCTGGCCCATAAGACCCATAAGGTTTTGTCCACGATTGTAGGGATATTTTAACTTCTCATGGGTGGAATGCCAGTCAGGTACAGGGCGTGTAGTATGTTTGTTCCGTCGAGAAAATTTTTTCCTTCGTCTACCATTCCATCCACAGATGAAATTGTCAAGCATTAACTCAGTTAACGTGCTGTAATATCATTTCATTAGAGTATTGGTTCTTTTTTACAATAGGGCAAGGAGAAAAGAGATTTAATAGACATTGATGAAAGCAGCCAGAATATTTTGAATATTATTAAGGATACAAGCAGAAAACTACCAGAAGGTTTGTTCACTCATTTATAGTTCATTCATTTTTGGATTCACCGATTGATCGATTAATTAATAGATTAATTAATAGATTCGCTCAATCACCCACCCACGCACGCGCCCACTCACTTGCTCACCACACACGCACGAAATTAACTGGATTCTCACTCATTTACTTATTTACTCACTTTTTAAATCGTTCGTTCGCTTGTTCATTCATTCATTTTCATTTTGTCGTTTATTCATAAATTTTCACGCTTTTGGATTTTTGTTCTTAATAGTATACATGCAAAGCGTTCAAAGCTCTGATTGGCTGAGAGCACATTAATTTATCCCAAGCATTGCAGAAACGTGAAGTTGAGTGCAGAAACTTAAAATTAAATTTTTGCATGTATATTATTAATAAGTCATCAAGTGCTTTTGAGTGCAATTTTCTAAAAATAAGCACTGTTAAATTTTCAAAGACAACAAATTGCACTCGACCTACAGGCTTGTGCAATGTTTTTTAGTCTCTGAAAAATTTAGTTGTGCTAATTTATTCGAACTTACTCGAGATCATTCGATGACGCTATTATACCCTTGAGGAAATACTGGCAGTTGTGGCAAAGTTTGCGTATTTGGTTAGTTTGACCCATGAGGTTTTTAAGGTTTGACCTCTTAAAGCTGTCAACCTGTCAAGCGCTTTCAACTTTCATCGCACCCTCAGCACGACTTATACAATAAGATTGTTTCGTTTCAGCTCCAAGTAAACCTTCTGCCATCATTGTTACTCCTAAAAGCAGTGTGGCGCCGGCATTAAAGAAAAAATCAGTAAGTAAAAACCTTGAAAGTAACCATTTCGCTCCTAGAAGTGATCAATATTTAACTTCTTCTTACCATATCAGTACATTATCAAACAAACAGATGCGAATTGAGAAAATACCAGATGAAAGAAATTTTGAATCGACCAAATACTAAATTCTCCAATGTGGCGTTTAAGGAAGTGTATGGCACTCACTAAGGAGAATTAGTATTGAAAATTGAAAAATGTTCATTACACGTTGTTCTTTTGCAAAGAAACTTACCAGACTGTATTTTACACGTGCAGTTTAAGTGTTTCGTTGATTAATGCTATTGTTTGGTGGTGTCTTGACCGAAGTCGTTGACGCGTTCTAATTAAGTTTCGTGTTATGAAGCATGGTGATCATGCCGGGTTGGGAGTTTAAGAGATTGAGTGAGAGTATCTGCAAACGAGTGGAAATTTTGTCGTCTCAAATCTGTTTACAACTTATAAAACAGTAGTTGTGGACAGTAATGGACACAGTTGAACCTCAAGGAGTCGCATGCACAGCAAACTATTGCAGTTTTTAACGTTTCTGTTTCAGTCTCAAAAAGGATCTTTCCTGAACCACAGCAAGACAACTCTCTCTCGCTTGTCTTCACTCACGTCAAACACACCAAACACTTCAGCCACTGCAAGAGGATTTGTATTCCAGAGCGTTTCGCCTGCGAGCAAAGATCAAAGCAAGTCAAAGGTACAGTACATAATGTTTTATCCACAAATGAAAACGTTAGGACCGTACTTTATATTGAACTGAACAGTACCACAGTACAGTACTGTTCAGTAGCTTTACAAAGAATAGTCTCACTGTATGGTTTGATCCAGAGATGAAAAAGTTAGAACCACACTATGTAGTAAAACAAACAGTATCACAGTACAGTACTGTTCAGTAGTTTTCCAAAGAATAGTCAAACTGCATGGTTTGATCCACAGACTAAAACTTCAGAATCACACTGTATAATAAAACAAAGAATACCACAGTACGGTACATTTCAGTAGCTTTCCAACAGTACAGTACTTTTTAGTAGCTTTCCAAAGAGCGTTCCCACTAAATGTTAAACATAAATTATAGAGTAACACAGACAGTATCACGGTACAATAAAGGTCTCTAAACTATTCAAGGGCCAATCAATACTTTTTCTCCTCAGAAAATTCAGCGCACAAATTCTGTTGTTGAAGCTCCAGCTTCCAAGAGACCAAGATTAGATCAAAGCCTTTGTGATTCTAGTAGTGTGTTCACCATGTTGTAAATCAGACACTCATTGCTATTGTACTAAGATAATTATATATTGTACAAATATCTAATGTGTTAATTGTCAAAATGAACATAGTAAAAGTTAAAAACGTTCTCTGGCGATATATGTATTAAAGATTGAAATTTTTACGTTGTTAACTTTCAACAGGCAATTGTTTAAGGCTGTTGTGCTTAAGTCTTTAAGATTTGCCAATTTTTACTGCCGAAGAACTTTTTCATTTACATTTTCTTCAAGACTTGTGTTTTAATTTATAACGTACACCCAGATAATTAGTTCGTCTAGTTTGATCGTCCGGGTGAGGGTAGTTATGAAATGAACTGTTGTTGGTGACTGACGTTTCGACAACCTGAGCGGAAGTCATCTTCAGAGACCTGACTCTGAAGATTACTTCCGCTCAGGTTGTCGAAACGTCAGTCACCAACAACAGTTCTTTTCAGAACTACCCTCACCCGGACGATCAAACTAGACGAACTACTGATACTCCTGGGTTCAACCCTTTTACTATGACCCAGATAATTGTTACATTGCGACTACTCAAACCAAGGCCACCCGAGCAAATTTTTACACGAATCATCCAGTCACGATCGAGTAACTATAGAATCTCTACAAGTGTTTTATATTTCGCTTAAAATGCGTATAATTTGCTTTATTATATCTCTCAGTTAGTACGCGCGCTGTGATTGGTCAATTTAGCGGGCCGTACTTCACTGTACGGCCCGCTAAAGTTTGTTTTGGTCGCCAAAATGACTCCAGAGATATAATAAATATCTTATTAACCTCGTTTTCTCGGTCCGTACTGTAAAATACGGATCCTCGTTTTTTCCCGTCGATTTATGATTTAAATCGACGGGAAAAAACTCGGTCCGTATTTTACAGAACGGACCTCGAACTCGATTAATAAGAGGTATTTATAGCTGTACAAAACAAATCAAGATTGAAAAAGAACTTGCTACAAATCTGTTGTTCAGTGTCAAAACAGACGTTCAAAATTTGTAAGACATTTACTTGGGTGGCGGCCTTAATACAAAGTCATTCACGTACCGTGCTATTCGTGTGTACAGTATAAACATTTTAAACCTGTATTGTAAGTTTTTAATTTACTAGTTTAGAAGTAATCTTGGAATATGCTGCAATAATTGATTTGTTTTCTACCTATAAACTTAAAACAGTTCATATGTGAGTAGAATCAGAAACCCAAAAGACTTGAAACGTGAAGGTTCCTATGAATGTCTCAAAGCACAGCTTGTCCAGATTAAATGAAGCAAATACCATATTTGGAAAGCAATAGAAACCTAATTTACCAATCAAACTGGTTTAAGTAGTGTGACGTACTTACTGGGAAATACGCGCCTCTGCTCAAAACATGGCGGACACGTCCTTGTTTTAAATATAATTCATTTACGACGCGCCATGGAAGCGGGATAATGCCAACAACCCCAAGCTGGGGAAAGCAGTTTCCAGATATGGTACTTGGGAATCATTGAATCTGGACAAGCTGTGAACGCGTGTTACACATCTCGGGTCTTGGGAGTTTCTGGTAGAATTTATTTGACGCTCTACGCCTGCCTTCTACTTTCTTTATTCACACTATACATAACATTTGAAAAGACAGTTTGTGTTATGAAAGAGAATAAAGGAGTAACAATAAGCCATGAAGTAATAACGTTCATATGTGTGCGGTGTTCAAAGAAGCAAACGTTTTCTACAATTTCAGACGAAACGTTCAGGATAGTTCCCATGATTTCCGTTGAAACATCACCATCTCTGATTTCCTCCTCCCCCCCCCCACCCCCCCTCTTAAGCAATGTTGATCAAAACATATTGCACGATTTCTGCACAAAGCACAAGTACAGTCAAGCTTGATTAATCAATGGTATTGTATGGTAAACATTTTTAAATTTAAATTTTTCACAGTTTTTATTTTTGCAATTACAAGTCTAAGTATAAGTCTAATTACAGTATCTCTAATGTTTGATCCAGAGAATTTCAAGAACTAATGGCGTACCTAAATTAGCAGTTACTCAAAGTCTAAAAAAATTTGGGATTGCTAGCAAATCTTGTATTATGTATTACTGATACAGGATATCGAGAAAGACATCTAGAATGCTTTCATTTTCACACAAACAATATGATAACCATAAATGATATTCGACTTTGTAGGGTCATTTTGAGGTGTACAGTACTGTGCTTCGCCCTGGACAATAGCCGCGATAGGTAATCACCATAATTCGCCATAATCAGTTCCATTTATAAATTAAATCTGGGGCTAAACCTTTAATGCTCTCTACTTGTTGCGAAAGACAACGCCAATTTAATTTCTTAAATATATTGTTCAACTTTTTAACAGTTCAATATTTCCGAGTGGTTTGTTCATGAAATACCGACCGCGATGGATGTCTGCTTTCAAACCTTCTAAAGTAATTTGGATCAACATGCGAAAATTCGGGAATGTTGCGCGTAAATCCTTCGGGAAAATACTCTTCTCCAAATTCTATCGATGGGCTGTAACCGCTTGCGATTTCTATACACCTTACATCGGGAATTCCGGAATGTTCGTTAAAAAATTCACCAGAAGGAAATGATACCCCGAGTGAAGAAAAATGAGAAGTTTCTCTCTGGTATCTATCGAAGAATTCTTCCACGTTCGTATTGCCAGAGAATCTTGATCTCCCAATAAAATAATCGTCGTCAAACTCGATCGTTGGACTATAGCTCCGTCTGATCTCGACATATCTCACTTGAGGACCATTCAGTGACTCGTGTCTTTCACCTGTATCAGATTCCTTTGTACTGTGGTGTGATCTTGAATATTCTCTGGGCGGTGTCGAGCTTTCCCCTTCTCGTTCTTGTCCGCATTCTTTCTGATGTTCCATCAACTTGTCCGAGGGACACAGTTCGCCACAAATCTCACATGGTAAAGCTAGAATTCTTTGACCCTTTACTCTTGATACCTGTGGTCTGTTCTCATCGGGTTCTGATTCATTTACCACTTTGCTCTCCTCAACTTTCAAGTCCCGCCCCTCTCGTTGCGTTCTCTTGTCACCCCTACTGTTTCTCGATTTTGGAATGCTTTTTTCAAATCTACCATTCGTTGCCTCAGCGACAACTGAAGCTCTTCCTCTTTCTATTAAGCACTGCTGTTGGTGACTAGCTAGTCTATCAGCAGGAACGAGCAACTCGCAGATTTCGCAAGGCAAACCGGGATTGTCACTCTCGCAAGACATGGCGTGTTGGTTGCTATCTCTCATCAAAACATATTTGTCGCATTTAGCACAAATGTCAGTTCTTGAGCCACAAAGTTCTTCGTGCTTTTTTATCTTGTCTCTTGGTAAGTAACGTGCACAAAACTGACATGGCTTGCGAGTATGTCGGAACATGTTGCGTTTATCTCAAGCAATCTTGTGTAATAGGTTACGACGAGGAAAGATTAGCTGCCAATAAAAGGATATATATTGAAACTCAAAAACCGTGGGAATCCTAATTGTCTTTTCCGGCTATGATACTGGCTTTAAGTTTCACGACCATAAATAATTAGATGATACGGCACAGAAGAAGTTTAGTACTTACTGTACTAAAACGTTTTGTAGTTTAATCAACACTGGCTCACTGTAAGTAGAGCCTCGAAAACTTTCGATTGGACTGGTTTCCTAACTCGTAAAAGAGAGGAGAGCAGTGCGTTTGAGTGTTGATGAGTGAGGGAGTTGGGGGGGGGGGGGGGGGTACGGGTCGTTTTTGCCATATGACCACAAACTGCAAAACGTAACCGTGTTTTAACATATATTTATCATTTCCTGGAAAAGTTAACGGCTATTAGGTTTATCTCCATTTTCAAAGTAATGTTATTTCACATTTCAGACTGAGAGACTCCTTCAAAGCTCCAGAGAGTTTGCGGCTCAAAATAGGCCGGCAACCGGCGCATTTCACCGGCTATTCCGAATCCTGCGCCGGCTACTCCGACTGTTGGTTTGTTCTGGGCATGGTATTGCGGAAAATCATACCCACCCTGAACGAAGCGCATGAATTACGGCAGCCGCCTACTTTATAGACAGAAACTGCTTCTCAGAAACCTACTGACAACCCTGCTAACAAGCAACGAAAATAAAAAAAATCACATGACACTGGGAATGACCGCAAAACCCTCCAGTCCTTTGACGTTTTTGGGAGATTCTAACTTCCATTCCTACAAACTATACAAAGCATTCACAGCACTGTAAAAATATCATAGTACTGCATTTATTAGACTCAAGATCTGTGTCACATGAAAATACCCACATCATAAACATTAGGTAAATTGGTGAGATGATCAGTATTAAGACGTACATAGATTTTACATCTTGATTATTCTAGATACTTGAAAAAAAAACTACGATTATAATGATCCAATTTTGATTTTTATTTGGTGTACAATACCCGAAAACTCGCTGGTGAGTTGTCTCACAAAAGCCAAGCGTGTCCTGATAATAAAATAGTTTTGAACTTAAACTTGTATTATAATTAGAATCTGCACTTCTTGCTAAATAACAACTACAGACACTTTAACGATGTGTTCTCTGCAGTAAAAGTTTACACACGAGAGAAAAGGGATCTACGAATAATTTCAAATGGCAGCAGTGTCTCTTCCAGGCGGCGTAAAAAAGTGTGTTGAAATAAGTTTGGCGCGCCCGGGGGCGCACCGAAGTGATGGTGAAAGCCTCCAAATTCAAACTCAGACGGGAAGCCGTGGTCGCTGTAACCTGGCGCTCTCCAGCCCAGACCTCGCTCGATTGACACGGGATCCGATCTAATGTGAGACGGTGAATTTCCAGATTCTTGGCTGCATTCAAACTGATGTTCCATTAGCTTATCGGCTGGGCAAAGTTCACCACATACCTCACATGGTAGAGCTGGAATGTTGCCTTTTTCAGCGTCTTCAGTTTCTATGACAACTGAAGCACGCCTTGCTCCGCCTCTTGAGCCTTCCTCTTCACGGCCTCTTTCATTTTGCGATGATGGTACAAATTCTCGAATTACGCCGTCCGAGTCCTCAAAGATGAAGGGAACTTCCGCTTCTTCCTGCCCATGGAAGCACTCAACTTGATGCGTTGCCAGTCTGTCGGGCGCAATTAAAGTTCCACAGAATTCGCACGGCAGATAAGGGTTGCCATCACACAGACTTACGTGATTTTGGATCTCTTTCATCAACACGTACCTGCCACACTTTTCACATAGATCGGTTCTTGAACCACAGCGTTCTTCATGATCTCCCAAGCTTTCTCTCGGCAGAACAATTTCGCAATATCTGCAAGGAAAAGGCCGTTTTCCACACTCGTTGGCCAAGTGATTCCCTTCCCAATTCCGTGTTACTTTTTGTCCACATTGAACGCAGTTAATTTCTACGTGAAATTCCTCGAAATGCTCTTTTTGTTCTCTTTTCAGCACTGGCTCTTCACACAGAGGACAAATCTGAACGTTTCTCTCACAGTGGATGACGTGCAATTCGTAATTTTCTGATGGAATTTGCTTCTTACAATTTTCGCAGGACTTCGATTTCGAAGCCATGATATTTTAAGCGTGAATAAACGTTTGTAGTCCACACAACACAAACTCCGTTGCTTCCCGAAGTAGAAATGCTGTCTCACTCAAAGGCTGTTCCGTATTTATACCCTAAGTTACTTCATCGCCTTTTTATAGAGCTCCTGAAATAGTTTTTCTTTTGATTTCTGGTGTTATTTCGAAGGTTCCTCGATTTTCTCGAACTATCCGGAACAATCCGGGCCAGCAAGGTCGACTTCCGCTTTGTCTCATACCCAGACTTCCACCCCTGTACCCTTCCACCATTCAACTTCCGGCCGAATGTCGCTTTTCGATACTTCAACACACTTTCCTCGATTTCTTTTATCTATTTCCCCTCTTTCTTCTATTTTTCATTTTTCTGAGGGGCTGAACTCCTAGAAGGGGTAAATAAAGCAATTGAACTCAAATTTCTCTTTCCCAGGCACTGAGTTGATTATATGAAATCTTAGCATGTTTTTTCTCCAATATGTTGTTGATTAAATGAGTTTAGGCTGCATTCATTATGTATACTACAAGGGGGGGGGGGGAGTGGGGGCAGAGGATTTTTTGGACAGTACAATATTTTCAGATCCCTCCCAATCACAGCATGCCTTTCATATCCCATACCCACATCTTAAAATGCTTCTGCCATCTGAATAATTTAAAAGATCAACTCAGTAAAACAATCATAGCATATATTTGGATTTTATTAACACTTTTTTCTAAAGAAGATTTTTATGCAAAGGATGTAAGTACAGTTTCGAAAATTTTTTGCAAATAATTTCCTTAACAGGCTATAACAAACTTTGTGTGCTAGCACATTTAAGTTCCATAGCTACAAAACATACATCTATACTCGAGTCTTTACATTCATACAGCAACTTCTAAAAAGCAAATCTGATAAATAATGTAATTCTTATTGATCCTTTGTGGAATAACTCTTAGTGCACTGAACAACCAAGGCAAAAACTCTGTTCAAATCTCTTGTCATAGCTGAAACAAAGGAAACAGAACTCTTAACAAAAAAAAAACAATAGCAACCAAATGATCAAACAAACAGGGTGGATATTCTAGGTTTCAAACCCACACTTCTTGCATATTTCCAGAAACCCATAACACTTGAAATGTGTAACACATATTCACAGCTTGTCCAGCTTCAATATATCCCAAGTACCATATCTGGAAACTGCTTGCCCACCCTTGAGCTTGTTAGGACAGGCTTCCTTGTGTGGCACATCAAAAACAACACGGGTTTGCAACAGCGACATGTCTGCCATTTCTTGACCAGAGGTAGGTATTTCCCAGTAGGTACATTATGCTACTGAAGCAAACTTCATTAGTGCATTTGGTTTCTCTTGATTTTCCAAATATGGTAGTTAGAAGATTGAATCAGACAAGCTGTGGTTTCAGGACAATCAAAGGTGGTTACATGTTTTTAGTCTCATGGTTTCTGATACTTCCCAATACCACAAAGACAGGGGTGATGTCCCAATATATTAAGGGGTAAGATAAAGGTGCACACAGGCTATGAGGCCCATACTAACAGGACTTCTGCAACATGAAGTAACTATTGTGACTCCTTACCCTCTAGATACGATGCTAGTCAACACCAGCATTGTATCGAGTACACTGAGCACCAATCAAGACATTTTAGTGGAGAGAGAGTATGAAATGGGGACACAGTGGTGTCACCATACTAGCCCCTACAATACTAAGCCTTAATAAAAAGTAGAAAATTGAGTTTTTTAGAGCAGATTACTAACTTTAAAGGTTCAATATGGGAATACAGTATGACATACTTGACTGTATGGGAAGTCAAGTATTTTTGACTCAGCAGACTCTCACTGTATGCTCTAGAAGCCACTAAATCATTAAGGGAAATGGTAAAAATTTCTTGCAATGGAGGAGAGAGCGAGGTTGGGGGTGCTTCACCAGTTTCAAACCAAGCAAAAGTGCACAAAATACAAATTGTTATGTTCTTGAAAGTAAATGACAAAGGCATTTGTTTTCTTTCTTAACTGAATGAGTCAGATTGGTAATTTGCACATTCGCATTTACCTTTACACAAATTGACACATTAAGTCGTTTTACCGCCCCTGGTAAACGTTATCTCTGATAAGCAAATGTACACAAAATGATTCTACTATAAAATGCGTTCCTACAGCGAATGTGGTAATTTTTTTGTGTGACGCAAAACACTCTGAACTTACTTGATAACTGAACACAACGTGCAGAATATTCCAGTGCAACTGACGCACTGTCGACAGCAATCACTGCATGTCTTCACTTCACAGAAATCGCAAGCCACGAACGCAGCAGTTTTGCTCTGAAGGCAACTGTGACACATCAAACTCTCTTTGGCTATAGCTTGCAACTCGTCTTTCCGTTCAGACTCTACTTTCTTCAGGCGCTGCACTCCCTCCAACATTAACTTCTTTGTCCTAACTGTAAAAATTTCAATACTTTCAATACAAAGAAAACGTGATACCTAAGCTCAGCTTTCATAATTGAGCCAAATTTGAGAATGAATCAAATTTGTGCTCACCGTAAACATCGTGCATGTGTTTCTCTTTATCAACATGAAAGGCGTTGACATGTGTTTTCAACTGCAAAGGAGACGAGACTGCGAAAGGGCAATGTCGTTTTGGCATCCCAGGTATCGATCAGTCGCCTCCAAACTTCAAAATTCAACGTATCAATATTGATTTAAATCTTCGAAGGTTACGATGAAAACAAGAAACTCATTTATATTTCTCCACTGCGGAGCTCTGATTGGCCAAGATTTCGCGCCAAACTCTGCGGTGTCATTTCTTGGCTTATGCGCATCGTCAGGGCGCTGGATTTGAATATGGCGGCGAGATGGCCTCCATTTTGGCCAACTTGTTGAACGGACAGTTGTCTTTAGAGGACTTTTTAGAGCCATGTAATAGCGTCGAAAAAGAGGTAAGCATTAAACTTTTGACGAAAGTAACACAATAGCAAACTTGTAAAATGTTTGTATAGGTTTTCATTCTCAATAAAGTATACCGAAATCCCAAAATCATGAAAATGGGCAGTATTGTAACAATATTCGTATTATTACAGGTTTACTTTATGTTCGATAAATAAAACTCGAGGGGTATTAGCTATAATATCGAAGGGAATGATTTCCGCATAGGTCCCTACTCATTATGCATGCTGTAGTTGAATTGTCTTGGGAAGTGCGCGTGCAAACATTTCTTGTTTTTTTGAAAACGAAACCGTACGGCTACAGCATGCATAATGAAGTAGGGACCTGTGCGGAAATCGAAGATCGATTTAACAAATTGACGTCAGAGTGGATCTACAACAAACTTTGACGATGTTATGACGCAATTTATCATCAATAAGAGGACAGACGCATAAAAAACTGACGTCAATTTGTTTTTTACAATAACAAAACGCGAGAAAGGTCAAATGAAGACTTAAATTAAAATTTTATGTGCCTGTACTCTTATTGATGATAAAAATTAGCCAATCAGCGCGCGAGAATTCGCTCAGTTATTGTAAAAAAAGGGATTTGTTGTGCGTAATATGTAGTTGTCGATTTCTTAAATATCATCCACGAACTGTGTGTGAACTGTAAAATATTGATTTTTATCACCTACATGTATTCGATAAACTATTTAAGAAATAGAAAACATGTACTGTGTTTCTATCGAGTTATAGAAACACGAGTCGAAGTTTGGGAGAACGAGAAATGCTCTGGGAACACGAGCCGCAGGAAACACGAAGAACATGTTTTCTATTTCTTTTAGAGAACACCGCGACGAAAAAAAGAAAGACAACTTGTTAACTTTGATTATCAAAATGTAAATTCTCTTTGCTCGCGTCATCATTACATCAACAGCTCGTGCTAGTTCTGTGTTTCTATCGAGTTATAGAAACACGAATTCTAACCAATCAGCGCGCGTATTTTCTTAGGACTGTTTTCTAATAATAGTTATCACTACAGCTGCCACTGCAAGCTGAGAGATCCATTATTTTGTACAGTGGTGTTTAAGTAGTTAGAGAGCATGATAGTATGTGAAGGAAAAGTGATTGAAGATGTCAACATAACTTAACTTTTATTAAAGTCTGAAATACAGGTGTTTAGTACACTGGAGTTACAATCTGTGTTCAAAAATGTGAAAAGGGATTTTCAACTACGGCAATTTTTGATAATGTAGAGGTTTTTTTTTCTCTGTCAATTGAGAAATTATAGTTGAAACTGAACTTTTTTAACAACTGAAACAATGCAACTGGCAATGGTTGAAAGTTGAGAGTTAATCAATGTAATAAAAATATTGGAACAGCCTACCATTGCAATTGCTTTTGATATGCAATGAAAGGGCTTTTAGTTTGTCTCTCTTATGGAAAAATGAGAAAAATCAACTGAGAAATGGGAGAAACTGTTTTGAAATAATTATGACAAATGTATAACTATTTTATGCATTGTTTTCAGGTCAGCAACTGTAACACAACTTATTTTACTAAAAGAACTGTACATTTTATAAGGAAAACTAACAGGAATTAATCATTGATTTTTGTTGTAATGTTCTCACAGTTGCTTTCAGTATGGACCCTGGTCCTCTTGATAGTATTGTACTATAGTTTGTCCTAATCTATCTTAAGATGATCCTGATCATCTATCTGGTTGTCAGTATGATGCTGTGCTGATGTCTCCTGATCTGCCTTGAGCTACCAGTTTTTGGCTTGGAAGATCTGGAAAAAATAAAACAGACAGCGATATGTTTAAACTCTGCTAGCATATCATAGAACATGTAATAACAAGGGTTGTGGATTGAGTATGTTGATCCCATTTGAAGAGTGAGTCTTTCAATCATGGTTTTATCATCAAGTCTGTCGATTTTTTGTCTTAGAAATCAACTTTTGGATTGATTCTTTCTCTCAACCAGATGAGTATTCAATAAAAATAACTAAAAACAACTCACCTAAAAACTGTGAAGGACACAATACTGCTAACCGACTGCAAAAATCACTCCTCACGGTCTTTATCTTCCCGAGAGCACCTTACACACCTAGAAAGTTTTACCACAACCGCCTTATACGCTTCGCTGTGTTCAACTGAGATTTCATCCGGTATACAAATCTATATATATCCTATAATTTATAGCATTTAACTCCTCATTCACGGGGGAACTCCCAGGATGCGTCCTCGAGGTTTGGCCTCAAAATCCTGCAGGGCAATAATTATTGATAACAACTAGCCAAGTGTATTAATTGATATTGATTTATTAGTTGATTTTGTAATAGTGCTTTTTTTAATTTTTGCCCACTGAGGGCCACATTTTGGTATTAAATGATGCACATGTGCATTATAAAAAATTATGTGTGATTTACTGACCAGGAATTTAAAACGGTTTTCAGGTGACTGGGATAAAACCAATACTTATCCTAGTGAGAGCTCTCCCAGCAGATAGTCATATTTTCCAGCAGGTGTGGGAAAAAGGTTTCACAGTTGGCTCCAGTGTTAAATAATTTTCATAGGTTAAGAAAATGGCAAATATGAAATTTCATCACATTTCCCTTGTTACAAGAACACAAAACCAATAAAATTTTTAATTAATAAACTAAAAGCTGTGTTTTAGTTAATATTACCAATTTTTTAAGGATTCAGAAACAAACTGTGGAAAGCAGTGGCATCATAGCCTTGCAGAGCTGTCACCTTACTTACTCAACTACCTGAGAGAAAAAACATCTGACCACTTGACACCAAGTCAAACAGCTGCATTAAGTCCCAAGAAAACACCAGTGCTTCAGGGAAAAGGAAACAAGACTGCATCATTGCTCACACCAGAAACATCTCAACATGGCCCTAAAAGTTCCTCCAGAGGGAATTTGTTTCCAGGAACAAAAGCATCATCACCATCTCCAGTTATTCCACTGTCACAGACCAGGAGGGAAAAACTGCAGGACCAGCAGTCTTCACCAAATTCATCTCCTCGAGTCATAAGGAAGTCGCCAAAAGCTCAAGGACATGATGGCGGCCAAGCCTCTCCCTCAGCTGTCAGTCAAAAGTTAAACATTGATAACCTTGATGATTTTCCTCCTATGGGAACACCTGACAAGTAAGAACTGTGTTTTTTTGTTGTCTTTTTAAGTCCCAATGATGATTAGCACACAGTGTTCACTAGTAATATCAATGCATGTAATAATGAATGCCACTAAGGAAGCATGTAGACTCATACATGTATTTTAACACTTCCCTCTAACTCACTGAGGAGAATTTGTACCTTGACACAGGAGGTCAAAGGGTTAGTAAATCAATAGCTGGAGCACAGGCAGACCAGTCTTTCTTTGCATTGTTATTGGTTTCTCAGCCTCTAGCAAATAATTATTGGTTGCATTTGTTGGGATGTAAGTAGGTTGACTCTGAGGGCTATCATCAGTCTCGGCTTCACCTTGACTGACCCTTACACCCGCTTTGTGCTCTCCCAACTATCCACATGCATCCTGAACTAGATATATGCATGCTAAGCGCTGACCATTTCCAAAGTAAATGTGTTATGCTTACATGCAATTCTGGGTTTGCACTGATCAGTTGTTTCCTGGAAACCCAGCCCCATTTCCTCCTTTAGTAGGGTTCAATTGGGATTTCAAAGAGGCACTCTAATTTATTCTCTGTTTCAGCATTATTTTACGTCACATTAACATTCAACTTCAATGTTTGTTTTTTTTTTCTTTTCAGCAAGAAGGTGACACCTTCAAGGCGAATAACCCCCACATTAGTAAAAAACAGTGGAAAAAAAGAAATAGGTTCCTCACCATTCTCATCTTCTCCATTCATGGAGAGCCATGGAAAACCAACATCATTACAAGAAGAAAGAAACATGCTAAAATTTATTAGATCCAAGAAAAAGCACAAGGGGGATTCCCCTTGGGGGAACAGGACTAGCCCAAGTCCAGGGGTCAGGTCTCCTCCGCTGGTACTGGGAGATTTCCTTATTAGCCCAGGTTCACGTTTCCAATCCCCAAAGGACTATTTGACAGCACACACCTTGCAACAGAGCCAGGCAAGCATTGATGAAAGCCTTTCCTCCTCATCTTCACCTTACAAGGATTTGAATGAAAACAACTCTCTTTGTGTCCTGTCTCTTAATGACTCCCAGAGCCAAAATTCACAGGATAGTCTTAATAAGAAAGTTCCACCAGTTCAAGTAGAAAAAGACAAAGTTGTTTTGCAAGACAAGGTTGACGTCCTTGCCAGCGTCTATGCAAGGTGTATAACAGGTCAGTGGTACAGTTCCAAAATATATTCCATTCTCTTATTTAATTGTTTTACCGTGCAACCCTTCCGTTTTTTTACTAGGTTTTATTTCCCAACTTGTTGTCTTCACAGAAAATCTTGTCCCAAATGTGACAGCAGAGCTTTATTTTGTGGTTCAGCTTCTGACAGCAAGTGGCATTTCACCAAAACTGAATGACCAACTGGAACAAAGTCAGAAGGGTACAGTTTTAATAGATACAGGTAAGTGTTATTCAATTTGATTATTAATACAGTATTATTATACTCTCCACTTATTGAAGCCAAGAATATGCAATAAGATAGAAATGTATTTCAAATTTGTAATAACCTTGGATGGTGTGTAATTTGTGCACCCCTTTATAACCGATATATAATTATCGGTCAACATATAGACTGACACTCGACTGATGTATCAGTCAACATATTGACTGACACTCGACCGAAATGTCCGACATATTGACCAGGATATCTGCCAAATGTTGGTTGACATATCGAACATCTCCTGATATCTCTGTTGATATAGCAGCCGGCACTTGTCCAATATGTTGACCATTGACTGTTGCATAATGTAAGTCAAATGCTTCTAAAGACTACCAGTATCAGATGTATAAGTTATGCGCATTTCAAAAATTGCAAACATATCCTTTCCAAAACCGAAGGGACTACTATTCAGAAACGCAGTTGCAGACAAAAAAAGTATGCAGTGTATACCAAGTGTTGTCACTTATTTTTGCCGGACTTAAATTTTGTGATTTTCAAAAAATTGCAATATTAAAGTCTCACGAAAAAATTAAAAAAGGCAAAATACCCTACTGCACAAGTCTTTCATTAATCTTGGCTCCTGCGAGGACCCATTTGAAGAAATATGTAATGTCCTTCAGCTGTGAGGGCAGTTCAAGGGTGTCATGCACTACTCTTGTACACTGTAGCTCTACTTTGTTGCAAACAAACGTTTTTTGTATAAATTATACATAATGGAAACTATTGTTCTTGAAAATTCAAATCAGGCATGCTAATTTAAAGACTGTTTGATAATGGAGATCAGTACTCTGACTATTTCATGAAATTTAGTTACAGCACCTGATAATGCATTTTTTTAACGAATCATGAAATGGAAGTCCCACAAAGTATGCTTGCCCCATTTTCGCAATATTGAGCAGGGTTGTAGCTAAGAAAATTGGCTGCTGGTTGAGATAGCCATTCAGCCAGCTGACAATATATTTAGATAGACTTTGGTTGTCGCCATGAGTCGAACAACAGGCAAACTTCAGCCGGTGATCGACTTTTTGTCACCTGGCGAATTTCACTGATAGCCTGCGCTTAGCAACAACCCTGATTAGCCCTTCGTCAGAGTGAATGACGAAGGGCTATTCGCTCAAAACATCGGCACCTCCCTTTTGCCTTACAGTGGTATAACTTCCTTTATCAATTTGTTTGATTATCCCAATTTCTTGTGTACATGTATAATAAATCCATCATTGACCAGGCTTGCTTGCCAGTGATGGCTTGACATGGACCTGGCTTTTTTTCTTTCTTTTTTCTTTTTTTTTTGTTGGGGGGGAGGAGGGGAGCAGGGACATTTAGTGACCTCTGCTAAGTCTCAGTCAAAGAAAAAAAAACATGAAAGTGTTTGACATGAAAAAGCTGCTATTCATGTCAGTCTGTAAACTGATAAATCTTTGATCACAACTTCCACTCTCTCAGCCTTACTATCAATATGCTACACATTATGTTACATTTTTTCCTGTCTTTGTGGCAGCTGCTTTTGGAAATGCCCTGAAACTAAACAAAATTGTGGCTTACCTTCTTCTAAATAGTGCTTGTGATCTTTATCTTTAGCATGTATCTCCATTCAAACAAATGAAGTTGAATTCAAAGATAGATGTCAATCATTTAAGCTGTCATCTTTATCAGTTTATGTTGCATAACAGTGACAGAGGGAGCCATTGTTGCATCAATATTGCTAATGTAGGCTATTTTCCCACCAAAATGCAAAAATGTGAGTTATCTTACACCAGAAATTGTGTCACTTTTCATGCTCAGTATCACTGACTCCTTTAATAACATCATGAACTGTCCCTTCCTCTTTCCTTTACGCCGATGGGAAATCACCTTCCAATTTTATATTACTCTTATGTAAAAAGGTTGTTTTCATTTCTTATTTTATTTTTAGGTGAATCCTCAAATGGCAATGTCCTTGGTTCAATTCATAACTGTGTTTACTTTGCTGTCCAAGTTCTTTCTAATGTTCAGAGGTATGACATTTCTCTCAGGAATATTTACTGTTACTAATTTACTGATTATAATGATTGATAGTTATTAGGGATTCCAAGTTGTTATTGTAACTTCAATTACTGTATGTTTTTTGATAAGTACATGTATCATTAGTATACATTGAGAATGCAGAAAAAAATTAATGGTTCATATCTACATGCACTGGTATATGAATACAGGTTATAATTTGTTATTAATATTGATATATTATAATTTATTTGAACAAAGTTATACACAGAATGTCACCTAGTACTATAGCATAGAGCTAGCCACAATGGTTCAGCTGTTTGCATTTAAAGATGTGAATACAACATTGATCCAACAGGTTGATGCTGTTATTAGAAAAAGAAACACTTCATCTTCTTGCTGAAAACTCAAGGGTATGTCCATTTAAATAAGTTATACTATGGTTATAGCTTATGATTTTATTATTGTTATGATTATCATTCAATTTTAACAGTCTTTATTGGAGAGTTCAGCAATATTATGCAATACAATATTATAAATAGATAATTATATACATACCTAAAAAATACATAAAATAATATTCAAGACATAAATCTAACAATAATGAACAAAACATATTTAATATGTCTAGAAAAAATAATTAAAGTGTTAAATATTAATTATTGGAAAGGAAAACTCTTGTAATAATGTAGGGATAACGATAGTCTTTGTACAATATTTGAAAACAGTAAAGTGCACAGCTTACACACATGTAGCCAAAGTGCTTGTGATGGCATGATGAAGTCAATTGTAAAAGTGAATCGGAAGTAACTGGTTAGTTGCTAGGGGAAATAGCTGAATTTCGAATTTTATGATCTCAACAAAAGCAGAATCAATAAAATGTTTTGTATTTTCTTAGTTTGTCTTTAATGTAGAGCTTTTCAGAAGAAATAGAGATTACTCCATGGAAAATGCACGTGTACGATTTTTATTCATGAGTTGAGTTTTCTGATACAACTCAACGAGTGGATAAAAAATCGTACAAAGCATTTTCCATGGTGTAATTTGTTTATTTTATAGATACTGAGATTTTTGAAAAGCCAAATTTTGTCAATCTTACGCACGTGTTTCTCTTTTAAAATCAAATATTTAATGAAGTAACACAAGAAATAAAACGTCAGTTTATGCCTTCACAACTTTTGTCAACATTTTTCAGCTGAAAAAGAAAAACCTGACTGAGGCTTATAGGTTCAGACTTAATCGAAATCGCAATGCAATGTTGTTCACTAGTGAGTTTTCGTTGTTTGCGTTTGTGATTGGACGAATGACGTTTTTTCACTAGTGAGTTTTCATCGTTCGCGTTTCCTGTTGGCTAATGCATTTTACGTATCGTTTTTACATACTCTTTTTTTCGTGAGGAAATCTCAGTATCTATGATATAAAACAGAATCCTTAATATAATTACAGTGTACTGTACAAAGCATCATAGATGTACGGTTGCAAATCCGATTTTGATTGAACTCTTAAAATTGATTATGTTAATAAAATACTTTTATATACCCCCTTGTACAATGTATCTCTTCCAAGACCTGCATTGAAGCTCTCTTTGATGAGTGCCATACACTTCCTGAAGTGCTACACTCTAATTCTCAGAATTTGACTATTAATATTAAATGTCAAACCTCATGTTTATATTATGTTAATTTTCCAAAAATTATTACTTTTTGGCTGCAAAATTTAATTACAACCAGTGTGAAATTTTCTGTTGATAATTACCAGTAAAGATGAACTTATTTTTTGTTCAAACCGATTTCCATTTTTGTGTTTCAGGTAGCATTGCTTTCTCCAAGTCTCAGAGATATATTTCATAAAAAATACAAGTCTTGCATCTCTGTAAAGGTTTGTTAATACGCACATAGTTATACAGTCTTTGATTGCACCCAAAAATGTCACCAGCTGCTTTATTTTGTTATTCAATTCATAGATGCCAGATGTTGACTTTATCAAGTCCCCCTTGGGTGGTGTCCCATTCACTGTTGAACGGGACAATCGGCAGAACTTTCCCACAGACAGAGCTTTTCACAACTTCAGGAAGCAGAGGTATGACTAAGAAAAACTTGAGAATTAATGATAAACTTGTGTTGGTTTTCAGATAAGAGTACAGTGTGACCTCTGTTAAGTGGCCACCCTCCATTAAACAGCCACTTTCAAAAGTCCTGAATTGTCACTAATATGCTGTATTTGATACCTCTATTCAACGGCCACCTCCATTTGGCAGCTGCAGCCACCTTTTGTTGTTGCGTGGTCGTTATTTATTGCTTTTTTACCTCTATTAAGCAACCAGTTAACTATCTTTTAGTTAAAGTATGAGTTTGATGATGATGATGATGATAATTTTGATTATAATTGTAGAGGCTGGGTTTCCTGTTTTGATTGGTAAATGTTGTTTTCGTGCCTTTTTGGTCACGTGATATGTATGCCTTTTGCCCTTGTTTTATGGACTGTTATGGCCCAATCGAAGTTACGGCCGCTGTTTGGGCTATAGAGTAGTTTTTTGGCGAATTGTACATTTATTGTTTGGTCCATATTGAAATAAACAGCCAGTTAACTTGTGAAAGGCTGTTACAATAATTATGATGATGATTATTATTATTATTAAAATTCTTATTTTGATTCAGGGATGTGTTTTATGAGCTTGTCAGGGAATGGGAGGACTCTCACACCAAAGCAGGTTGGAACATGGAAGAGCATATGGGAAACAGAATAAGGTGCAGGGAATGTTAATGTTGCACATCGCTAACTGATGTCAGTAATAACATACCTACATGTACAAAAATTTCAACGTGTTGATTTTGCTAAGAGCATGCCAAGTAATCTTGCACAGACTTGAGTTTATAAATTTTGAATTAGATTTTTGCATGTCTGTTATTAACAAGTAATCCTTAATGATTCTGAGTGTAATTTGGAATAAAATATACACTTGTACCATGGAGGGTTGTGCAATTTTTATACTCTGAACAATTTTACTTATGCTTGTATATCCTAAATTGCCCTTCAAATAATCATTGTAACAGTGCTTAATTTGAACCTGTTTGGGAGAGGTTAGTGCTGTTATAAAATCCTTTTACTGTGTGGCTGGTTCTGCTAACAGGCAGATGAACCAGTTCCTAAACTCTATATAATTAGCTACTCTAGCTGTGTTCCATTGGTTACTGTGCATATGGTTTATTTTTAGCATTTGCACAAAGAATCAAATATCTGGCATCCTCTGTTAGAAAAGGAGCATGGTGAATTCCAGCTATCTTGACATTGTGCCTGGTATAAACTAGCTCTATTTTACTATTGGTTTGCAATCCATGAGACTTCGTTAAAAAAACATAATCCCCCTAGCTCTGAAAACAGTGGAGCTCCATATGTTCCATCAAGTAAGAAGCTAACAAGAGCCTTCTGTTGTGTGGCTGAATTAGTTCAGAATTCTATGTGTGATTCTAATGATGTTCTAAATTGTATTTTATCCAATTTTCTTTTTTTCTGTAGGGCTCTTGTGAATCAAAAGCCAGAGCTAGCCAACTTTTCACATTTTGCCAGGCTTTTCAAGTGTCAACTATTGCAGGTTCAATTTGCTCTACTTTATTATGCTCCCTCTGAGAAGTTTTGATGCCCCAAAACGTGGTTGTAAAGGTGGAACTTCTCCTACAAAACTGGTTGGGGAGATAATGCCTAGTGTGCATGTAGTGCCTTGCATCAAAATGTTTAACTTTTTTGGATCTTCGAAGGAAAACCAGCTTGAGCATTTATGACCTTTGTAGGAATGTTTACCCTTAAAATCCTTGAGATCAAACTACAATTTCTCCTTGAAAGTTCCGTTATTTTTAATAGATGGTAAGGAAAATAAGTCATGAGAACCCTGTATGAGGAAATGACCACCCATAATGAACTTTTTTTGTCTGGTGTTTTTATTGCAGATGTGTGAAGAAGAAAGAAGTGGATTTGATAGTTATTCTTCAAAGTTGCTTGGTGGCTTACAGAAGTCGAATCCAGAAAAATTTCAAAGGTTGGTTTATAGTAATGTCTGTGGCTGGCCTCCCGTGCATCACTCGACTACTCACGGGAAGAGTTGCGGTAACCTAAACGTTGTCATTCACAAGAATAACTGCTGGACGACTTGTCTTTACACTTTCTTTAATGATCTTGAGATAACAATCTGTAGGATGCGTACACAAAATATGACTACGAGTAGAATAGGCCAGAAATAACGAAGAAAATGGCACCTTAGGGTTTCACTGAAAAGTTCTTACCGTTTAGGCCTTAAAACGTAGGTCCTGAAGATCCGATGGGCATTGATTACATGGATACAAACTCAAAAAACTACTTGACATAAAACGAACTGTAAAAAAAGGCAAACAACATGGCCGCATGCAAATCTGGCGTGGCTGCTTATGCGGTATCCACCGCTGACCAACTTTTCTGCATAAAGCTGCAGTAACAATGTCTAATCACATAGCTTTAACATACTTTTCTTGTAAAAGTTACCATGTTATCATTTATGTGACTAGGTCTCTACGTTCATTTTTTACCATCTAAATTCCTAATTATTTCAGACTATTTTATTATTTTTACTTAATATCATTGTGTGGGATGTTAAGCTTAATTTCTTTATTTCCTCTAATGTCTAGTTTATTCTGTGTAATTATCTTTTCCACTCATTTCCACTCATTTCCTGTATGTAGGAGCAGAAAACACCTGGTTCCTTCATGTAAATCATGTATTCATAGGCTTTAAACCTACTCCCTGCCCTTGTTTGGCTTTCAGTTATTTCTGTTCTTTCCCAAACATTGTTATAAATTGGCAAGCCATACTCAGTGAAGTTAGTTGGTTAGTTGGCTCATTAGCGATTGCCATATATCCTACAAGACCTCATGCTAGAACACATGTCGACTAGTTTTTGATAACACTTGTGCTACTCATTCCACTTCTTTTGCAACTGTGAAATAAACTTGTAAATGTTGCGCTCAAAGCCTGTGTCTCAAGTTAACTGTTTTGAACGTCTTAGGTATCTAGAATGGGATATCAAAATAGGTATCTAGAATGGGATATCAAAATAGGTATCTAGAATGGGATATCAAAATAGGTATCTAGAATGGGATATCAAAATAGGTATCTAGAATGGGATATCAAAATAGGTATCTAGAATGGGATATCAAAATAGGTATCTAGAATGGGATATCAAAATAGGTATCTAGAATGGGATATATCATTAATATGGTAATTTTGAATTGCCTGTACATCACATATTTTCTCTTCAGATGATAATTATGTTGAAGCTGGTTTAACCGTACCCAATTTTTTCTTAACTGGTTTGTTTGCCAACAGGCTTCAAGAGAGGTTTGTAACTCCTTTGTCATCTGGTGGCCCTTGTCCCCCGCCCAGCTTTACTAATGTTCAAGAGTTTTTCAAAGGCTTCATTCTCTCAGCATCAAGGTAATATAATAAGCTTTATTTGAGTATCAACTGTATCTAGCACTGATGTGCTAATTGGGGACAGTGTAAAGCACAAATGAAATCGAATGAATTCATATTAAATAAAATTAAATTAGATCAAATGTTGGTTTTTGTGGAGAGAGGAAAACTGGAGTACCTGGAGACAAACCTCTTGAAGCAGAGCAGCCCATATATGACACTGGGGCCAGGAATCAAACCTGGGCCACCTTAGTGGAAGGTGAGTGCTCTCACCACTACTGCAACCCTTCTCCCAAAGGTAAAATGCCCTTTCTTGGCAAATCCAGGTATTACGCATAATTATTTTTGAGCTAACACACTAAAATGTAGCATTTTTTGTTTAAAGTTCTTTTGTTTGCTTTTTATAAACTTTGTTGGGTTCATAATCTAACAATTAAAACCTTAGGCTCTTACATTCCCTTTATCAGATATCAAATACCAAGAAAAGAGATAAAATATTATGTAGTATTTGATGCAGCTTCTCCAAAAAAAAAAATTGTATGTGCAAGTTAAGGATACAAAACTGAGCTGTATTTCTCCAAATATTGATTGATTTTCCTCTGTTATGCATTATTGTTGTGAGTCAGAGAGCTTCTTTCCCTAGTTTAAGCGTATTTTGTCTTGTACTTTTAGTTACAATCAAACCTCGCCATCTCAAACTCAGTTATTTTGAACTTCCTGCCATATGAATTCAAACTCATTTTCCTTGGATTGATTTTTTTTTCACTCATTTGCTATCGGTCATCTTGAACCCCCGCTATCTTGAACTATTTTTCATTTCTCTCAAGATTTCGAGATAGCGAGGTTTGTTTGTAGCTTTTTAAGTTTTTGGGGATTGTAATTTTACACCTTAAATTAGATACAATATTAAACTGAATGTTGCCATTGTATAACTTAACCAAAGTGCATCTTGTCCTTACAATAATAGAAATTTTTAAGTTCAACTCTGTTATTTTTTTATTATTTTGTAACAGTCACTGCTTTAATCAGCATCTGGTAAACTTGCTTATTGTCACAGTAACTGAGGTGAGTCATGGGATATTGTGCATACAGTATTAATTGTTGTACTGTCAGTACATGTAAGCCACAGTTAGCTTAGGTAGCTTCTGTAAGGTTTATGGATCAAACACCAGAGTTTCAGTTTTAGTTTATAATACTCAATCTTCAGATATGCTGTTTGTTTAGATTTCAAGTGTGGACTGCTTTGTACAGAGCTTTTGCATATTGAACTGATTGAAAATAATAATAATAATAATAATAATAATAATAATAACAATAATAATAATAAGAAGAAGAAGAAGAAGAACAACAACAACAACAATAATTTATACCAGTGGTAGTAGGTGCATTGGGACTTCAGTGTCAAAGAAGGTGGCAGGCCACTTGGAGCAACTAGGAATTAAGGATCGAACAAAAGCAATGCAAAAGGTGGCACTCCTCGGATCGGCACATATCCTCAGAAAAGTGCTGGATGTCTGAGGTCTCAGGGCAAGACTTGACTGGATATTTCTCCCCAGGGAAAAACCCTGTTCTTAATTTTACATAATAATTTAAAACTCAAAGAAGATTTACATAAGATGATTGCAATCAATTAAAAATTCAAAAAGACTATGTGTAGTGACAGACGAACAATGGGCTGGTGTAACAGCCATTTCCGTTTCCGTTCGCGGTGCATTAGTTAGATCTCGAATTTTAGTTTTTAGTGAGCACGAGGTTTTGATTATTACGCTTATTACGCCGCTCCATTTTGTGATTTGTTAGAGTTTGAGGGAGAAAAGAGGTAAGGTTTTCTTAGTTTTGTGCTATTTGATTTGTGATTAGCTGGTCCTGGAATTAGTTCATCGGTATCCTACAAGAACCGTGTTGTTGTTGTTTTCAGTTTTTACGTGGTTTCAACGGAATCAATAAATGGACGAATAATCTCAAGCGGTGGTCTGTTGATCCTCAGTAATTCCCTACTTCCTACGGCCTAACCGGGGTTGGAGTTCAGTTCGATTTAAACCCATGACCTTCCCCAGCCGTAATACTATGAGTAATGAAAAACAGAATGATGTGTCAAGCAAAATCATATACAGTAAAAACCCGCGTATAAGAACCTAGGTTTTTTCAAGTTAGCCTAAACAGGTTCTTATATAAATGGTATTTAGTGTAAAATTAGGCTAACTAGGTTCTTAACTTTTTGTCGAGAAATAAAGTAGAATTTCAGTGGCGGATCCAGGATTTTGTCCAGGGAGGGGTCGTAAAGTTGTTTGAGGTAGGGTGCGCACCCCCTGCACCCCTCCCCTGCATCCGCCCCTGAATTTATAAATGATCTTTAATGTCCAATGTATATTTTAGAGAAGATTATTTTTTGTTTTTTGAAAATAAGAACCTGTTTTAGCATTTTAGCCTAAAATGGTTCTTATGTGAAGGGTGCTTAAAACTGAAATTTTAGCCTAACAGGTTCTTAAATGTTAGGTTCTTATACGCGGGTTTTTACTGTACATGTAGAAAATGTTTGTAATAAAATATTTGGACCTAAACATGTATAATATTAATAATAATAATTATAATTATAATAATGGCTTTATTGGCAACATCTCTTCAGAGTAGCTCTTCATTATCAAATCAAATCAAGTGTTGGTTTTTGTGGACAGGGGAAAACCACTCCCACCACGGCGCAATCCCTGCTCCCCAATGAAAATCTGAGGTTTGCTTCTAATATGCACCGGCTTCAGTATAGTTTAGATGCATTAAATTGTTTCGTTAAATACATTACACCTAATGTTGCACTGTACTGCAGGAAAGATATTGCTCAGTGAGGTGGAGTGGTGATCCAAAATTGCATGCATGTTTAATTTCTGCATTCAGGGGAAAAGTATCTATTCCACTAAATCAATGACTTTGCCACAGCAAATCAAATTACTGAAGATATTGTAAAAGTTTAAATTACAAATGTGTATGAAATGTAAGTACTGTATATGGTAAAACATTAACACAGTTACTTCCTGCCTACAGCTAGATGAGACAGAATTTCCACTGGTAGGGTTAAATGAAGGAACAGACACAGATGTTTCTATAGAAAATCAGGTGCGGTTATATTTTGTGTTTCAAGTGCAGTGTATTTTGACATCCTTAGAGGTGAGTTTATAAAACTTTCATCAACAAGGCAACAAAACCATCTCCTTTGGTGTCTTTTATCAAAAATCCCAGTAACTGCTTTAGAATTATCTTAAATTAATTCAAAGAGAATTTGACTTCTTTGCATGCATGTTTGGTATGCATTATTGACCAAGCATGAGGGCAATATGGCTTGTTATTGGCCAAGAAAAAGTCAATGTTAAGTACAAACAGAAAAATGAGCGAGGCCAATATTTAGCCATCTTAACCTCATGCTTGGTCAGTATCACATATTATATATAACCAGAAACCCATAAGACTTGAAACGTATAACTGCCTTTGAATGTCCTTAACCATGGCTTTTCCACTTTCAAGCTACTAAGTAATGTATTTGGAAAATAAAGAGAATAATAATAGTCACCTTCATTTGAGTGTCAAAATGTAACCAATCAAACTGGCTTCAGCTAGTAGTACGACGTACTAACCAGGAAATAACCACCTCTGCTCAAAACATGGCGGACACGTCGTCGTTACAAATATATGTTGTTTACAACGCACCACAGAAGCAAGACTGCCAACGAGCGCAAGGATTGAGGCAAGCAGTTTCCAGATATGTTACTTGGGAAATATTGAATTTGGACAAGCTGTGAATGTGAGTTACACGTTTCAAGTCTTGGGGGTTTCTGATATAACCCACATTCATTTTCTCCCTCAACCTGTTGATTCTTTGTTCTGTTGTGATAGTTTTACTGACATTACTTGTAAACCTTTGGGATTCTCAAATTAACTGTTGCTAACTTTAGATGGCATCATTCGTAGGAAATAAAGGAAGACTTTTCATGCTGTGTAATGAAGCTCAGACTTTTGGCAAAGTTTCTTGGTCTTTTGATGTTCAAACCTTACTATGGCTGTGACTGTACATCAAAACCAGTTGTAGAAGCAGCTCTGAAAATCAGAAACAAGGTGAATGTAGCTTGAAGCTATCATTATGTTATCATAGCAACATCCTCTGATTTTTTGTTGCCTTTGTATCTACCTACCTATGGTCTTGTACTGTAAGTTGGTTCCATATATTGTATGTGGAATAGAAACAGCGTACGGTACTACAATTATACCACATTTACTTCGTATGATGGACTGGGTGCAGTACAAAGCAAACTGCAACTACTTGAGTATTGTAAAGGGGTACTGAAAGCAAAGCAAGTACGTTGAGCATTATGTAACTAATGGAGTGTATTTAAAGGCCACATTGTTTTGCCAATATCCTTGTTGTCATACTTTCCATTGTTACAGTGTGTATTTTCACTGTTTTTGGTAATTTTTCTGCTTTGTCATTCTCAACATTCTTCTCTGTTATTCATGCAAAGAAACAGTACAGAATTAGTTTTCTGAGATATGATGTTGAAACTATAACCACTATTTGTAGATCCCTGTACAGTTTGATGTTTTGAGATATCTTAACAAAGCTTTGGACAAGAGGAGACTGGTAATGACTGTACCGTGGGCTGTAGAGTATCTCAGTATGATGGACCCTTTGGCTCCTCTTCTGGACTACTTCAATGAGACCCTCCTCTGGCTCCTTAGGACTTACAGGTGAAGATAATTATCAGTAAATAGTATTGTTAAAAAATGAAAATTACGAGAACAAATTTTGATAAATTCTAAGGTTTTCATGGAAATTTTGCTGGAGATAAACAGAGAATTTTCACAGTAATTTGCCCAAATTGAAGATGTTTGCTAAATTTTCAGACAATAGTTCATAATTATTCTTAAAAGTTGGAGTTGTTTTTTTGAGGAAACGCTTGTTCGTGGTAATAGAACTCCTCCAGCGAGAAAAAAACTGTGCAAACCCAACTTTGATTAGCGTCGTGATGTGGATCTAGGCGGGTGGGAGGTTGGAGGTGGGCAGAGCCGGAGGGAGAAAGGGGCTGGGTAGGGAGGCATTTCATTCTTCCAATAAATCCTCTTTGTCAAGTATTTTCAGTTATTTCAACATTCAGTTACATTTTTGTAATGGAGGAATTCAAAGGGAATGGCAGTGGCAAAAATATCTTGAACTTGTATTAAACAAAATGGCTGTACTGGCTGCTGCAGCGGATTGCCCTTCTCTGATCTGTCATTGTTTAGATTTCTTATTATAGAATGTTTTTTCCTAGATGCCTAGCTCCCAGAGTTTCTGATCCAACAATGGATTACAGCTCATTCCTCCTGGTCACATCTTTGGGGTGGTTATTTGAGGTTTGATCATTTATTACACTTCCTTCTGCTAGACACAAATAATTAAAGTTGCCTGATCCATTTAGTTGCTCACTGATTCAATCAATCCTTCACAGCCCTGTTCACTCACCCACTTGCTCCATTTATTGCTCTCATACTTTCAAATTCACTCACTCATTACCAACTTGCTCAATACTCACTCACTTGCGCACCCACCCTCTCACTAATTCACTCACCCACTCACTCAGTGACCTGCTCACCCACTTCCCAATTCACTCACTTATTACTCACTCACTTGCCCAGCCACCCTCTCACTAATTCACCCACCCACTCACTCAGTGACTTGCTCACCCACTTCCTAACTCACTCACTCAGTACTCACTCACTTGCCCAGCCACCCTCTCACTAATTCACCCACCCACTCTCTCAGTGACTTGCTCACCCACTTCCTAACTCACTCACTCAGTACTCACTCACTTGACCAGCCACCCTCTCACTAATTCACCCACCCACTCACTCAGTGTCGATCGTGCCCACGATCCGAGAGCCTGGCACAGGCTAGTTTTTACACCGAGGTAAACCGTGGATTTGTAATTACTGTGCTCTTAATCCTTTTAAAGAAAGCAACCAGTTCGCATTTTTGCATAGTTTGAAGTCACTTGCCAGACATGGGTTTTACATACCAAATGTAATGTTTACGCAATCTGGCAGCAATGCAAAATGGAAAAACTGGTTTACGGCCTGCTGTATATTAACTTCCTTCTGCTGTTTCCTTTGTCAGATTCCTGTCATCCCTTCATCTTTCTTTTTTAAAAACGTGACAGAGGTCATACGTGCGGCTGGTTTTGACATGGTAACAAAAGATTCAGTTTTGCAACATTTGGTGAGTTTCTTGTTGATGCTGTTTTGCAATACAGGCACTATACAATGCTACTATTTTTCAATTGCAATACAGGCACTATACAATGCTACTATTTTTCAATTGCAATACAGGCACTATACAATGCTACTATTTTTCAATTGCAATACAGGCACTATACAATGCTACTATTTTTCAATTGCAATACAGGCACTATACAATGCTACTATTTTTCAATTGCAATACAGGCACTATACATTGCTACTATTTTTCAATTGTAATACAGGCACTATACAATGCTACTATTTTTCAATTGCAATACAGGCACTATACAATGCTACTGTTTTTCAATTGCAATACAGGCACTATACAATGCTACTATTTTTCAAATTGAGTAAAATATCTACAGTTTTTAATAGTTCTTGATTCCCTTGACTCTGTGGTATTTAACATTCTATCCCCTTGACTACATCATAAAGCGCAGAGAATCTTCAAGTTCCCCTTTGATGCCTATTACTTTGTTTTTTGTTAATCGCAGGATACCAGTGGACTTGTAGACCAAACTATGCTTTATTCCTGTTGTCCATATCTTGGTAATATTCTTTTTTTCTTCTTTTGTGATTTTATTTGAATAGATCATTTCGTACCAGTAGAATACCAAGGTTCCTTTATTTGCAATTTGAAAATATGATATAAATTATGTGACCCTCGCAATTTGTGCGTAGTTTTTAGCAATTATATTTTGTTTGGGAATGAAAGTGGAGTAGAATTAGCTGAAAACAGTTTCGAACCCCGCGACCGGGTGGATACCGTTGTGATGCTCTATCAGCTAACCCTAACCAAACGTCTATGTTAGACTACGACTAGTCTGTTTTTGTTCCTGAAATCCGCGCAACAGGAAAAGTTACTTTGTTATTGTGCAAATTAGGGAAACAAACGAGAAGGGAATGGGGCGAGATAGGACGTCTTTTTAGCGCCCGCCTTTCTTGAGGCTCGCGGGTTCGTAGCTCTCTTTCTTTTATTCCCGTCGCAAGCTAGGAAAAGAAAGAGACTGCGAGCAGTCTACATTTATGTAGGAAGCACTCCAAACACGAAACCAGTTTTGTCACTGTAAAATTAAACAGATTGCATGGTGAGCAATTATTATTAATGGCCAATATGTTCAAAGGTTGATGACAAAACTTGTTGTGTTGTGTTTGTCTCCTTAAACAAGGTGAAATTGGCCGTACATGTATCATTTTTTAAGAATTTTGTTGCACAATGACTGGTGACCAACTGTTGCTTCCAGTACCTCTTTTTGACATTTTACATATCGATGCATTTTGTACACAATGTATAGAGCGTATGCATATGACGTCACGGCAGCCATGTTGGCATCCCCAAACAAAGAAAAGGCGGCCATGTTGGTGTCCTAAACTGATCCTTCAGGGATTAAATTCGATTCTTCTGCAAACATCTGCCTTTGTTTCCGTTAAAAACATGGCCGCTGATCATGTAAGTGAATAGGCTCTATAGCAAGAGAAAATGAGGTAAGAGAACATATCTTCCATACTGTGTTCTCTAACTATGATAAGGGGACAGAATCTATTTTTAGATCCGGAAACTATTTTAACTGACCAATGGCTGATGTCCTTCTCATCACGTGGTTGTAATTTCAATGCGCCATGTGAAAACCGCGCAGCCATAGAACGAGATATAGATTCTGCGCTAAAAATAGATTCTGTCCCCTTATCATATCTTTCTTTATTTTCTCTTGCTCTATAGTGCATTTACTACATCTATTTTTTACTGTTCTGTGCCATAATGTCTTTTTACATGTTCACTTACACATTAGGTGAAATCAGGTCTGCTCTTGGTGAAGCTGCCGCTGGTATAACTGGAAGAGCAGGTACTCCATCAGTATATAGCAATAAAGTTAACTTAGACGCCCTGTGATCGTTTGGTTGCGCTAGATACATCATTGGACAAACCCGGATGACGTTATCCGAAAGTGTTTTTAGCACAGTGGCTACTGCCCACAAGACAGAAGCCACTTTGTCATCGTGTTGTAAGTCCATGTGATAATGACAAATAAGCGCAAATTAACACTAAACATCTCAAAGTCTAAGTTTATGCTAATAAGTGGTCCTAAGAAATCTCCTAGCAAAGTCACACTTAATATCAAGGACAAGGAACTGGACAAGGTCCCTTCGTATAAGTACTTGGGTGTGGTAATTAATGAGACTCTCACGTGGGATAATCACGTTGAGTATATGCGCTCAAAGATCAACAAGAACTCAGGCTTATTGAAGCGCATTAAGTCGTATTTACCCCTTAGCGCCCGGATAAGCATTTTCAATAGTTTTATTTTACCTTTGACTATGGTGACCTAGTTTGTTGCCTGCGTGCAGACGTCTCCTATTTCCCTTTTCCGCGTGCAACAAAGCAAATAGGAGACGTCTGCACGCAGGCAACTAGTTTGGAGCGATCGGGGCAATTCCACTCTCATGTCTGAACTCCAAGTCTTACACAACAACGCTGCAAGAGCTGTGTAGTTATCAGTATAGTTAAGGAAAGAACGAAACTGAAAACACAATTCTGGAGGGATTAAAATTTGCTGACAGTCGATTAAATCTTTGTATCATTATTGCAGGCCCCGTGAAGAAGATAACGCCTGTATGTGCTGATGAACCGACAAGAATTTCATCTTCTCAGAAAATGCTACAGGTTTGTTTTTTGTTCATCGTTTAAACTCCAGTCTCTTTTTCCGTCTCATTATTTCAAGCGCTCCGGCTGCTCTTTTCTTTCTCTCGTATGGCTCCCTGACTCCCCCTGACTCGCGGGAATTTGTTTGTATAACCGGACTACGTGCTGTCCAATTTGGAGATTATTGGCTGAATAGAATTCCGAGGACAGCTTAAATTGGACGAGGCGCTAGCCAGAGTCCATTTTCTCTGTCAATCAAATGCTTACTCCAATCATTTCGAGATTGGACGAGGATCTATTAATCCTGTTACCTGTTGATTATATAACATCCAAAAAGTGTCCAGTTTGTGTGTTCTAAATTTGGACAGGTTGCAAAAAGTCCCCAAATTTTATTATTTTTTTTATTTGGAAAATTTTAAAAATGTAGTAAAAAATGTATCTGTTTACAACATTATATGAATTAAAAGCAAGTATGTAATAATAGGAGTAATGTAATGACATTAATTGATCATCGCAGTTATGCACACAACTTAAGCAGCTGTCAAATTAAAGCCTGAAAAAAAAAAGTTTTGTCTGAGCGGGATTCGAACCCATGACCTCTGCGATACCGGAGCAGTGCTCTACCAACTGAGCTATCAAGCCAACTGGGAGCTAGTCATATTGTGAGTTTGTAATATACCCGTAGATGAAGAAGAATGATGCAATTGAATATATGAAAGACCATATATTTGAACTGCGGATTAATATGTAATGACATTAAGTGATCATCGCAGTTATGCACACAGCTTAAGCAGCTGAAAAAAAACTCAGGCCTGAACGGAATAGGAGTAATCTAAGATTCATTTGGAGATGATATTTTGTTCACGATTTATGTGAACTTGTGTAATCATAAGTCATACTTCTTGATTTGTCCCTGAATTTTCTAGGCCAATAGCAACATAAGTAGTTGGAAAAGGCCGGTTCTGGGCCAATTTGATTTTTTTGGGTGTGGTCGATTTTTGATGTTTTGCGAATTCGTGGTTTTGGGTGTGGTCAAAAAAGTTTGTGCATAATTAATTGGGTCGAGTCGAGTTTGACTTGTTTGATTTTCGATCAATGACTTTTTCCGTCGAGTGTCGATTTTTTCGTTTGGATCGTCGATGTCCTTTGGGGGGTGGGGTGGTGGTCGATTTGTTAAAGTGGGATTTTGTGTCGAGGTTGGTACCGATTGGCATACGACTTGCGAAATGGTGAACACACGAATTCAGTTTGAGAGTTACGATCGTGATGAAACTGGTTACTACCCATCAATGGAGGTAATGATTTTTCGACCTAAAGAAGAGTTGAATGTTCATGATTTGATTAAGAGAGACGAATGGGAGGTGCGTAGATGGATTCGTAGAAATTATAGGCATGAAGGTGCAATTTGTTTTTATATTTGTTGCTCTGAAAACCCATGTCTAGGGCCTCTTACAGAAGCGCGTTTTTTGAAGTCTGATGAGACCAAGAGTTTAAAGATGATGGATGATATGGCTAATGATGTATATATTGAAAGATTTGTTGATTTCGATTTGGACTACATTATTAAAAAACTACATGAGATCATTATTGAAGATAATGGAGGTGAAGAGGATGTTTATGCCATGAGGGTTGTATTGGAAGACGACGAAGCCTGGAGATCTCACAAGAAAAGCTTTTACAAGGACTTGGACGATGAATTGATGCGTGTTGCTTGGCATCCAAGTCGGGCGGTTGATTGGTGTTTTGACGAAGACGAGAAAAGTCTTTTGAACGAATTTCTTAAGTAGTTATGTTAAGGGCACACATTTGTGACATGTATCGTGTCACAAAAGTATAAGATTGATATTTAGGGTTGGGGTTGGTAGGGATTGGCATACGCAAACGAAATGTTTTACTGGTACCGTCAGGCATACTTGAACGAAATGTCAAACGAAATGGCTTACATGGATGACATTAACATGCCAACGTTATTCAGCTTTCTCTATGACAACGTGGACTGTTTAGGAGTTTATGCTTTTCTGGAAAAGAACAAATCAAGTATATTACGTAGGGTGACTAGTTTCAACCAGTGTTTGGTCGGGAAGGTTAGTCTTACATTTACCATGGCTTATTTTCCTATTGGCGACAACGAGATTGTTTGTGAATTTTCGAAAGACTTTGACAAGTTGTGTGTCAAGGACATCGCCGAGGACTTATGTAAGGGCGCGGAAGATTTAACTCTGTTTGGTATGATGGACGCTGACCTTGAACGGCCATATTCTGTCGATGACCTTCTTATCGGAGATCTTGTAGTTAACGTGTACACAAGTTTCAAAGACGAGTTGTTGCATGAGGCTTGGAAGGGCCAGCACAGACGTATTTTCCGAAATGAAATTTGGGTAGAACTAATGTCTGTAGCATGGCATCCAAGTAGGTTTGTATATTGGTGTCTTGATGTGGAAGAGTTTCAAGAGGTGAAGGAGCGTTGGGGGGCTCATTGGTAATCATGCATGATATTTTTGTAACATGGATCGTGTTACAAAAAATATGAATAAGATGTGTAGTTAGAGTAGTAGCTTACATTCACGATGGGCAAGGTAAAGAACAAGATTGTTAAGAAGAGGAAAAAGTCAGACAAAAAAATACGTAGAGGACTGGTTCCGAAACGGGAAAAGAAAAAGAAGAAGTTATTGAATGAAAAATTTATTCATTTATATACGTCATATGTTGTTGGACCAGGCACTTATTTCAGGTTGTTATGGTTTGGTTGGTTTAATATTAAACCAATTATGTATGACCGTATTTTTGATTGTCTGGTATCCCATCAAAAAGTGTTTCATGAGTCTATTGAAGAAGAACTATTGTATGAATCCAATAAAAGAATCCACAAACGTACTTTCTACAGAGATCTATATGATGATTTGATACCTGTGGCGTGGCATCCAGATAGGTTTCTGGACTGGTGTGTTGACATTGAAGAGTTGAAGGTTTTGGAAGAGCTCTGGGTGAGTTGAGTGTGATCGTAGAGGATCGTGTTACAAAAGTGTAATTGATGGTCGTTGGGTGTACTGTGGCGGTACACACAATGGATTGTGATCAAGCTAAACCAAGAAAACGATGTCCACATGGTAGATGTAAGTATTATTGTAAAGAGTGTGGCGGTGGAGGGATTTGTCAACATGGCAGACATAAATATCATTGTAAAGAATGTCTCGGTGCAGGTATCTGCCTACATAGTCGACAAAAATCAACTTGTAAAGAGTGTGGTGGTGTAGGGATTTGTCAACATGGTAGAACAAAATATCATTGTAAAGAGTGCGGTGGTGCAGGTATATGCCAACATGGCAGACATAAATATCATTGTAAAGAGTGCAGTGGTGCAGGTATCTGTCAACATGATAGACAGAGAGGTCATTGTAAAGTGTGTAGCCCTCATCGTTATTGTAAACATGGTAGAATTAAGACTAATAATAAGAAATGGATGTGCCATTTGTGTAGTGGAGAGTACGTTTGCCGTCATGTTAAGCTACGAAAGGATTGTGAAAAGTGTGGGCCTTTGTGATGTATCCAAAGACATTTGTAACGCGCTTCACGTTACAAAAGTTCACGTAATCATTAGACATAAACGACTATAACCTCTCTCTTGTATTTCCTAACCAACTTAATAGCGGATTTGGTACCTGGTGAGTAAATACAAGAAGGCAAGGCCAATACATGCGTTGCACACTCCATAATCGCCCTATTGCGAATTGGCCCAGCCCCCTTGCCATAGTAGTCCCATTGAGGGTCAAACGCTTTGAATGGGATCTCCTTTTCAGTGGCAAAATCTCTGGCCAGTTCATCAACCCCTTCTGCACCCCCAGACACAATCAATTGTACGTCTGAGAGATCCAGCTTCCATTTCTTGAGGGCTTTACGTATTTGCTCTTTCAAGAAGAACATGTCATTGAAGTATCTACTGCCAACGATTGCCAATGATGTCATGATTTGCGAGGCCATGATCTATGGATTGGGCATCTCAATTTTTATCTGAAGAGCATCCAAGCGGCAATTCCAACTCCAATGATTAACAGTATCAGGTTGGTTTCATGATTAGTATTTGTTTCTTCTTTGATTTCAGGGTGAGGATGAATCGTTGGTGTTGTTGTTGAACGTTTAGTCTCTACAATTGCATGTGGCAACTTGACCTTTGAGGGCCCAAGATTATGGCTGATCCCCACAGTCTTAGTCTCCAGGTTTATGTTTGTGTTGACACCAAATTTCATGTTATCAGTGGCCTTCATGAGGTTGTTGTTATACCCGATCACACTCTCTGTGTTTATGATCATGTTACTGGGCATCAACCACACTCCAGGAGCAATGGCCAAATCAAGTCTTAATTTAGCCTCTTAAGTCGCCAGTTGGTACCTTTGGATTGAACTCGAAATGTCGTTCTCGATCACACTACTCTCAAACAGGGCCAAGAATTCTTGTTGGGTCTCGATCGCTCCACCACCAGTGCCCACAATCGAGTTTCTAGTGTTGACTTGAGCCCCCAGCACACAGTAAACAAAGGCTTCAGCAGACCGATTCAATCTGCCAAGTCCAGCTTTAGTGAGTCCATAGCCACTCGTTGGTATGAACCAAGCATACTTGTAATCAGCAAAGTCATCATTACGGATGAATGAGATGAGGTCACCCTTTTCCTTCTTACCCCCATCATCGGCAAATTTACCACCTTCACCAGGCCATTGGTCAGCTCCATCGTCATAGTTTCTTACCATATGGACGTTTTGGTATCCTCCACCCACTCCATGGTATCCAGCCCCATAATCGATGAATATGTCACCCAAACCCCCGTTTCGTCCACCTTTCCATCTGAAGTCAGAGTTGTTTGAGATGCCAAATTCAGCGCACAATCGTTGATATGCGACTTTGTTGTAAGGGTTGTTGTTGATTACAAATGGTTGCTCATCAGGCAGTGGAAGACTCAGTTCATACAATATTCGTCTTATGGTGAAGTACACATGAATCTTGATGAAGCTACTAACGACTTTGGGGTAGTTGAGGCTCTCGAAGGGACTTATCCCACAACCAGAGGTCGCACACCATACTGCGAAGTTCAGTTGTTGTGGCCAGTAGTTCATGTCGGGGGCGTTTAACCACTTTCGACTTTGCTTACCAAACTTGAAAGTTACAACCTGGGAGGTGAAAACATTACGCATCTTGGCGGTGAATTTCTTCGTATTGGACACGTATATGTCCAGCGAGGTCAGCATGTTTGTAGTGTTACTGGTGGGGCTGTCAAAGTCAACGGCGGGTATCGGGTAGTATCGTTTGGTCATGGTTAGGCTTGTCGGGAACGAGTTCAGTGCGGCCAGTCCAAGATCAGTCCAGAGTCGTGATTTCAAACCTGGTCGCATCCCATCAGTCCATGTTTGTCCAGAAGGGTCATCATAGGACATGATTGTCATACTGTTATGTTTCCATCTAATGTAACCCCCAAATTGATCGTTCACAAAGTTGAATTGGTCAAGGTCGGCCTTTGGATACTTGTTTTTGAAGTCATCGAGTAAGATCATCTTCTGTCCAGAATTTGGGTAGAAGAGTTCAAACTTTTAAGCCATTAGCTAAGTGCCCAGCGTATAAAGTAAAACGAATATATTGCTGTATTGATCACTATGTATCCTAAGGCTCCAACAACCAAACAACCTACAGCAGATTTTACATCATTGATTTCTGAACGCAAAGAACGAATTTGATCTTTAGTTGCAAACTCTTTGGGAATGATTATCTTTACTTTTTCACACCACTCCCTAATAGCATCAACTTCATTTTGAGTTGCATATTCTGTCTCTCTGTTTTTGAGATCGTTTAGTGTGAAGACCATCTTCTATCCAGACGTTGGGTAGAAGAGTTCAAACTTTTAAGCCATTAGTTAAACGTAACACCATCAATCACATCCAAATTTACCTTCTTCTTTTTCAATGCTTTCAATGAAATTTTGCACAGCTTCACCAACTTCTTTGCTATTCTTGAAAGAAGCCCACATAGACTTGAATTGTTCTTCAGTGATTTTTTGTTCTTCTTCTTCATTCACCATGTTCAACACCTCACACATTACAACAAAATCTAAAGCCTTGAGGCTCTCTTCACGTGTATATTTTATAGGTTGGTTGTCAATGAGATCTGTAATAGCGCGTGCCAAGGATTTGTATTTCTCTTCATTGACTTGTCTATTAGCCATGGTTGTGTTACTAGTATATCGACCTTTTAAGTCTATTTGGTCTAGTATTTGTTTTGCTCATATATGATAGTTATGGTCCGCCTTTTAGTTCTTTGAGGATTTCTTGGCGTACTCTCTGCCTCAGCACCAACGGGTCCTCTCCACTCACATTTTTTTGAGCCTTAGCCCGTATCTCAGCCTTGAGCTTTTCGAATTTCTTGAGTTCGTCCATGATCAACGAGAATTCTGAGTCAGAGATCGTATTGTCACGGAGGGCTTTGGACACCAAGTCTTCAATGGTGTTTATCTTGGATCTGGCCAGTGTGATGGTGTTTTGATGCTTCACAGCTTTCTGGGACAGTCTCTTGGATATCTGTTGACACGCTATGGATGCGCACACAAACACACCACTCACCACACCCAATGGTACAGATGCGACGATTCCGACACCACTAAGCGACGTGCCCAATCCACCAGCCGCCAAGACGCAAGACAGTATACCACAGGTCGAGCTTACATTCATGAGTGTGCCCTTGGATCGGTTGTATTTTTTGAGTACTGTCTCATAGTGGTTTAATTCAGACTTTAGCTTGTTCAAGGCATCACAACATTGTTGAAGCCTGAATGATGGTCCATCAGTGGGAGGTGCAGTGGCTTCCAAGTTAAGGTAAATCGCCTTATATGCATCCATTTTGGAGTGAACATCACTTACTTTTAAGATGTTACCTGAATCGTAAACTCAATGTGATGGGAGAACCTGTCAGATCAAGTTTCTTCCATCCAATGTCGAGGATGCTTAAGTCGAAGTGGTTTATGGGGTTCTTATGTTTTTGAACTGGCATGGCCGGGTAATCCTGTGATGGTATGTTGGCAAGGAGGTGGGAAGGCGAGAGTTTCACGAGTTCTCCATACTTAGTCTCATTCGCATATGACGACTTATTGTCCACTAGACTACACAAAAGTCTCAGCGGCTCCTTAATCTGTATGTTTATGGGGTACAGCTTTCCAGGGGGTACGATTTCAGGCACCCCAAGAGCAACTTGGAGACCTCTTGTGAGTTTAATGTTGAAACTCTTGTTGGAATACAGGTAATCAACAGTGTCAGCCTCAACGATCGACAGCTTGGCGTTATCCGTATCGTTCAGAAGGATTGCGTGTATGCCACGTAGAGAGTATGTACCGGGTGGGATTATTATGATGGGTCGATCCTCCTTGAGAAAGCCCTGTCGATCCTTGAAGTTGACCAATCGTTTGGGTACAATGCAGTCGAGGAGTTGGATCTCCCGAACTTCTTCCAGTGGGGGATCCAAATACACCCTGGCTTCAGACTCGTACATAGTAATGCTCAACATGTTGTTTGATTACTTCTTCGCCATCTTTAAACTTCTATAGTCAGCTTCTGAGAGGAAACGAGTTTTGATGATGCCACAGCTGGAACATTTACACTTCATCATCGGCCGTCCTTTAGCTGTTTTGGCAAAGGTTTCACTACCAGGCACACAATCAGTCAGCTTTTTCTCTTTGACACAATAGCTCTTCATTTGATTCATTTACGTTTCCTTTTTAACTCTTCTATGAACCAAAGCACAACTGCCATTATTAACAGCCAAGCATGTTTCCCCAGGAATGAGACGACCTCTCCAGCAGTCTTGAACAGAAAGCTTACAATAGCGCCCACCATCCCAGGCAGCAATTCGCCAAGTTTCTTCCCAAGAGTTTTTAGTCCATCACCAACACCTTTGCCCAATCTTGAGAGCCCTTTGGAGAGGTTGGAGACTAAGACACCAATGACCACTCCAACGGCACTCATGACAGCAAAGACTGTGAATCCGTATTTCTTGAAGATGGCCTTTACACGATCCCGCAATGACATTCGTTCCTGTATCTCTTCATTCTCACCCTCCAAATTGGCTATCTCCTCCTCCTGCTCACCGATTTCCCTCTCCAGAGTCTCTATGTTACTTTCTTCCTCTGGGGTCTTCAGCGGCTTATCTCTTTGGAATCTTAGCTTCTCCTTCATTTTGGTGAGCAATCCCTTTTTCTCAGCGATCACACCATCATTGGCTTCCACAACTTCTTCTGCTCTTGGGCCTAGACTGTTTTTGATGGTGTCCGGCAATCTGTCATTCAATTCATCGTCACCTTTGAATAACACGTAAGGTTTTGATCCTTTCCTCATCAATTTGACGACTACTTGTTTGAATTTATCCAGCCCAGCTGTAAACTTGGACGGATCAACTTTGGGGAACCTTGATCTAATCTTGGCCCAGGCTTCATCTTGTTCTATTTCCATCTCCTCCATCAATAAGGGGCGAGTCTCATCAATACCACCGAACGAGGTTTCTTCCTCTTCATAATCAGGGTCAATTGGACGAGTGGTGGATGTCTTTGTGATTGGGCTCAAGTAAAGTGTATCATCCCCAACATCACCATCACCTGCCTCATTTAGTGTAGTCGGATCCAAAACGGGATCATCATAACCAGTTGCCATATTTGAAGTTGAATATGGCAGCTTTCTAAATTGATTTCAAAAGTCTCGTATATGCATGTCGTTTGGGTCCCATACTTCATCGCGGAAACCAGTCTTTGAATTACAGTCTGGTATTTTCCTGATTATAGCAAGGGGCAAAACGCGTTGTTTGAGTTCACTCTTGGCAATGGCTATAGGATTGAAATGAAATGGCCAGTCTATCACTGGTTTACTGCCCATCTTCAATTGCTCAGCTCTGAATCCTATCAAACGAACATATTCATGGATTGTTACTATGTCACTCATTATATCCACTTGCTGGCAATGTATCCCAAGGCTAACATCCCAACAGAAACATAAACCATTTCCCCGGTTTTTTGATCTGAATTGGGTCGGTAATAGTCAGAGAATTTGGGGGGATTGCCCATTTGGTTGTACAATCTTAGCGCTTCATCCGTCTTTGATATGTTCTCAGAGGCTTGATTCTCATCACCCTTCCTACGATTTTCAAAGTCAATATAAGCCATTCGTTTCTCTTGATAAGCAGCATAGTCTTTCTGGTACTTCTCCATGGCTTTGTCATGCCTTTCCCTTTCAAGTTGGAGATCGGCCGAAGACGAGCCGCTAATGACCTTTGCTAAATAATTTCCACCAATGAAGGCGGTTGCATTGAGGACTGCCCCTCCAAGCATGATTGCTATAGTCGCCATTTATCCATTTGTTGTCCTACTTCTTAAACAATTTCGAGCCTGTGTATAATGCGATCAATGTCAACACTCCAATCGTAAATGGGTGTAGGCCTCGTCGTGGTTGTTCTTTGGGCCAGCTCGGTGGTTTTTCTGTAGCCTTTTTGTTGGTCTCATCAAGATCCTTATCCATATCTCTCAAAAGATAGCTTGCCAGTCTAGGCTCCGTGGCATAATGAAATTGGCTATTTCCAAGTTTGAAATACCATTCGATAAGCTCTCTGTTACTAGGCATGGGGTCGATTTCAACCTCTGAATTTCTCGCAACAGAGAGATACTCAGTTTCATGTAAAGCATTAACGTACGATTGTCTTATGTGTCTCATAAGATCAATAATGTAATCAGTTTGAGCATATTTAATTGCTTCAGTGAAACTCAAAGGCATGTTCAGACACTTGTGGGTAGTATCTTCTGATCCTCTAAATAGGTTTTGACATACATGGCTATAGTCAGCACACCTACCCATTTGCCATAGTTCATGATACTGGTCGATGGGTCACCGATGAATGATTCCTTGAGAACCTTTTTAGCCAGCCAGCCCATCCCAGCTGACAATCCAATGAGCACTGCAGAGCCAGTAACTGTCTTTACGAGCTTATTCTCCGCCATTTTGAATCATAACACATCATCTTTTAAATCGGTTTCCTCTGCTTTGCTGGCCACGGGCTGACTTTCTGTAACTTTGGGCTGCGATTTCAATGTAATGGATGGAAAATGCAAGTCAGGTATCCTGTCTCGATAGTTGGTCCATAGGCTATAGGCGGCGAGGCCAATTGCACCTATGGCTAAAAAGATAGTTTTGGACGGCATCCAACCACCTCTCCCACCACCAGAACTACCCTTATCCTCTTCCTTTTCACTCTCTTTCTTCTCCCTTTCCTCTTCACGTTTCAAAGCCTCTCTGGCCCTCTTGTTCTTTTCCGATAATGTTTTACCAGCCTGAACTCTCTTGGGGTCTTTGACCTTGGTTTTGACAGAAGGCTCTCTAGTGATTTGCTCAACCTGACTTGTTTCTTCAGACATGTTGTGAGTTAATCTACTCTAAGCTTTAAGTCTCCTAGTAAGTTGCATACTAGGAAACTGTCAGATCCCACCCAACCTATTACTCAAGAGTAATTTCATCTGGATCTGAATCTTCATCTGACTCGTCTTCGTATTCCGAATCACTACCAAGTACCGCCTCTTCATCTGCCACTGGTTCGAATTCAACCATTGGTTTACTCAACTTAATGTGTTGAACCACTAATTTTGCAGAAGCGATAGCATCGTTTGTACCATGCGCTCCATAATACACAGATTCCCATCTCAACGCCATATGAGAGCATGCTCTGGTGCTGTTTTCAGGATCATACAAGTAGTTTCTGAAGGAAACTACTTTGTCTATACCAACACCACTCGTCTTGAAATTCAGGTACATCTCCAATGGCCTCGAGGTGTCAAGATCTTTGGTGACCTTGTTTTTTGGAAACGAGTAAGGCATTTTCACCAAATCACTTGGGGCGGTTTTCAACAGTGCCTTTTTAGCCTTACTGATACTTGGCAACTCCTTTACGGTATCTTTGTTATTGTAGAATCTTTGAAGATTGGACCCAACGATTTCTACAATCTTGTCAATCCTATTTTGGGTTTCCTGTTCCGAAAGAGTTGGGGCATTCCTGGTCTCAAACGATGTCAATGGATACTTCACTTGAATTCCATTGATGTTAGCGGAATCCTTTTTGTTCATGTCTTTGTAAGACCATGACAAGCCCCATATGTCCTGTTTTTCCACTTCAAAAGACACGCTCTTCTTTTCACCACCATCCATTACAAAGACTTTGGAAAAGGCACAGTTGTACCTTCCACTCTTCTTGGGTTCATCCACGACTATGGAATCCCAATCAAAGTCAGTCTCGGCAAGTGGTACAAAACATGACGTCATTGATGAAGTTGAGGAAGTTGAGTTTGTTCTCTGAGACATGTTTTCGATCTCTTTCGAGTATGCCTTCACACCTGCACCTTCCAACCACATTTTCAATTTTTTCACCGAACAGTGTCGACGCCCTCACCCCCTAAAACTTGCCCAGCTCCCCAATCTTCATCCGTGTTGGCCATGTCATACAATCTAGTGGGAGGGCTAGGCTCTTTTAGTCTGAAATGCTTGAGAGCGGTTAGGGCTATTATCAATAACGTAACAATCGCACCACCGTGTACTACTATTGAACCAGAATATTCTGACAGCGACTGTTTGATCAACTGATTGTTCTTCCAATCCTTTACCAAAGCATCTGGTTCATCTATTCCACCGTAACTACTAAGAGACCAGTTGACTAGTCTGGCCAATAGATGTAAAGGAGGATCAATTAGTCCTTCAGCCACATTCTTACCCGACACCATCTTGTATCTCTTGTAGTACTTCTCTACGTCCCTATCCGACAATCTGTGGACATCACCTAGAGCCATCTGAACGCCAAGATACTCCTTGCTAGAGCCTAGAGAAGTTAGTATTGCCAGCTCTTCTCTTTTAGCTTTCACATCATCAACGTTAATGGTTGGTGACGATTGTTCCACCACTGAAGTTTCACCATTCATGATTTCTTCGGGAGTTGTCATGGTTGTGCCGTTAGAGCCGGTATTTCTAAATAGTTTTGGAATGGATGTCTAAGGGAGAAGCACAGCCTGGCATACTTTTCATTCATAAGATGCTTCTTGAGTTTCTTACACGTTTCAGCATCCAGGTCCCCGCCGTACTCCTCGAAAAGCATCTTCATCGCCGTTTGAGATGGATTGTGAAATGAGACCACACAAGCTACATTTTCACGGAATGGTTTGGCTATAGATGTCAATTGCTGAGTGAGAACCCAGACCGATATCCCTACGTGTCTCCCAGAGAAGGCCAAACCGATGAATTTGTTGGACCTATTCTTCAGATCCTTGGAAACGGCACAGTCGTCCATAATTAGGAGCGTATTGGTACCCGAGAAGAACGATTCACAGTCCATCAACAAATTGTTGATTTCGTCATGGTCACTCACATCTGGAGACAGGACAAAGAATCGTTTGTCCCCCTTGGCAAAGCCTCTATAAGTCTTGTTATGGGCATATGTTGGGCAAATCAACACAATATAATCAAACACTTGCCTATAGTGACCTCGAAGCTGTTCCACTATGTATTGGGTCTTTCCGCAATTCGTGGGACCAGTGATGATGCAATTGAATGGAATCAAATCTTTGAGTTCGTTCATCATTACTCACTACATGAACCCCTTTAGATTGATGTTTCTTCTCATGACACCGTGAGAAGAAAACCATACAGCGGCTTAATATCTAATCTCCTTTAGTCCACAATTAACAATGCTCATGACCGCGTCAGCAATAACAAACATGTAACACGTAAGAACTCTAGTGCCTACCTTTTCTCTCTTAATTTCCAAAGTCACCCCATCACGAGTAGCGTGAATGTACAAACCACTTCCATGGATGTCGTTGTCTGGATAAGTCCTCAGGTCAATCCACAAAGCGAACTTATCTGTATAGAAATCGGCTTCATCGATTGAATCACTAAGGCCAACTCGCTTAATGATGGATTGCCACAAATCAGTCGCCATCATACCTTTCAAATAAACTTGGTTGGGCACTCCATCTATGTCAATCTTGACTGACGTGATCTTTGGGTTTGCAAAAATCTCAGAGTCCCTGAGGCCTTCTGCATGAGGGGCGGTGAAAAGACATAGTATACCAGTCATGGATCTCCTCGGCACATTGACATGCTGATTTATCACAGAATCATTAGCCTCAGAGATTGTGAAGGTTTTGTGAAGAAGTACCTTTTCATACGTGAACCCTTTCCCATTTCTGTAAGACGCAACAGCCTGACTTACCAAAGAATTGCTTGATATGCACTGGTACTCCATCTCCATGTTTATTAATTTATAATCAGGCGGTGCTTCACGGTTTGAATAAACCACAACATCAGAAACTTTGGCCAAAGTCAATTCAAATCTAAGTGGATGGGGTAATCCTATTGGATAAAATACGCCATGATCTTTGAGGATTGTGTGATCTAATGGAATGGCGTACCTAGTGTTGTGAATCACAGCTAAAGTATTGTCCCTTGCTTTTGATGTATCTTTGTTACCCGCATTGGTCCTAATCCTCCTTATGTTAACATCAGATATACCCTGTCTCAATCTATTCTCACGGTCTTCGGTGGTCAGAAACAAGTCGTGGTAAGTCTTGAACAAATCAAATCTACCAAGATCCTCTACGACTTCACCACCAAATAGAACCTTATACTGTGAAATTAGGTTCCTTCCCAAATTATTAACAAGAGTGTTGTCTTTGTGCCCGGTTACAACCATGTCAAAGGTTATGTAGACGCTACCGGGCACAATCACAAGATTTTCACTCAATCTTGGTATTTCAATGTACAGCGTCTCACCAGGTTCGGCTGACGATGGGTTTAGTGTGACCCTATTTAATGACGTCATAGCCTTCAACCCTTCGCGAGTCCTTGGAACGCGATTGGTATCAAGAATGCTTGGTATAGAAGCCATTTTAAATACTTGTATTCTTTTGTAAATGACTGATTCTAACGTTTTAAATCGATTATATTACTCCACTGATGGATACTGGAAAGGATACTCAGCCATACCCAAATTGGCCAAAGTAGCCAAAGTTAGTGAAAAGGTCGCCAAAGAGTGGTTGGAGAAGCAAGCCTTGTGGCAAATTTACCTCCCAGCCCCCAAGTATATACCCAGACCACATTGGAGTGTGAATAAGCCTAATCAGATTCATCAGGCGGACTTGTTGTTTCTTCCTCACGATACAGTGAGAAGAAAAACATACCGCTATGCCTTAGTCGTGATTGATATCGCGTCAAGATACAAGGATGCCGAACCATTGACCTCAAAGGAGAGTGGTGAAGTTGCCAATGCCTTTCAACGGATTTATTCCCGTAAGTTGAAGTGGCCACAAACATTAATGGTGGATCCGGGAACAGAATTCAAGGGTGATGTAACAACTCTTATGAAAAAGCATCAAGTCACAATCCAGCGTAGTGAAGCTGGGAATCATAGAGCTCAAGCTTTTGTGGAGAGGGCCAACAGGACTCTCGGTGAGAAGCTATTCAGCCATCAATACGCTCAAGAGATGATTAGTGATACCCGATCCACAGTTTGGGTGAATAGATTGCCCGCCATCATGAAGACCCTCAACAGTGAGACCACCCGTATTACTGGAAAAGAGCCAGACGAAGCTTTGAAAATGGACTCGATTGGCGCCAAAACTCCAGACTACAAGCGGCCTGTGGGTTTGAATGAGAAGAGATTACCTCCAGATGTTCAAGTCAGGTATCTTTATGCGCCCGGCGAAGATGAAGGTGGGGACAAACGAAGGGCTACTGATCCCATATGGAGTCTTGAAGTCTATGATTTGGCTCGAACCATAATCGAACCGGGTCAACCAGTCTTGTGTTATTTGAGTGGAGGTCCAAAACGAGGATTCGTTCGCGAAGAGCTTCAATTTGTACCTCAAGACACCAAATCACCACCTTCTAGCGTCCTGAAATGACCATGTGCATACGTGTTTACCCCGTCATCCATTATCACACGTTTATCGTCCTCGCGTGATAATGCAATCTTGTTGATGGTTTCAGTGTAGATGTCATGGCTATGACTCCTTATGGTGTTCATCTTCCGTCTCTGGGACTGGCCACTGAAAAGACAAGTCTTGTAATCTTGGAAACTTATGCTTTTGCTGACCACTGCCTTGTTAACACCCTTACACTTCTTGACTTCCTTCTCCTTGTCCGTCTTGAAGGCATACAGTTTAGCCCTCAAACCCACAAATTCCGTGATCTGTTCACCACCAGCCTCGTCTTTGAACATCCCTCCGGCCTTTTTGTTCACTCCGGTCTCAATCCCGGATGGATGCTCCCTGGGGTAATTGCTGGTGTCAAATTTAGCCCTCACATCTGGACTGATGTCCCTGTAAAAGTCCTCAGTCTCTATCACATAAGCTAAAGAATCCGTGTCTGTGAACAGCAACTTGGCCTTCTCCCCATACTTAGGCTTTATGTACCTGTAATGAAAATCGTACATGACAGTCTTGCTCAGATCCAGAATGGACAACCCCAAGTAAATAGGCTTATCAAAGACCAATTTCGTTCTCTTCATGTGGAAGGCAGTCAGATCCTCGCAAAAGATGTTCCTATGATGAAAGTTTGGCTTCACAATCAACTTACGCGCTTTCTTCTCCTCAGTAACCAACTGGATATCCACCCTCTTCCTAATGTTCTCCATGGTCTTGCCAAACACTGCGTTGTTCATCAACTTGAAGAAGTCCTTTTCGAAATCATTCTCAGCCCTGGCTCTCAGGCTATTGTTCAAGTCAATGTAGGACCTCAGCCATTCCGACTCCTCGAACTTGATCCCTCTGTGAACTTTGGTTAACTTCAACCCCAACGACAAATACTGTTTCAAAGCTTCGTGGTGTAGAATGTACTTCTTCTTGGCTCTCAAATTGGGAACCAACTTAACAACCCCGTTAACATCCAACCTCTCTGGAGCCAATGGGTAATCATTGTGAAGATCGTGTAACTCCAACGGGTACTCCAAATCCACCTCCAATATGCATGGATGGTTCCTCCAATCTGCCAACTCTTGATCACTCATCCACTCAAACCCGTGGGTTGGTAAAGCCTTAGTCATTGCATAGCCGTAGAGCCCGTTCGCATCCAAATAGGTGATAAACTTTGTAGGCAACCTGGGATTATAGTTCTTCATATATCGATTATTGGCCTTCCCATGCCTGGTAGAGATCGTTGAGATTCCACCTCTGATACCATTCTCCACCATAATCAACATATCGGGATCCCTCAAAAGCTCCAACTCGACCTTGGTGATCTTCAACGTAGCATCCCAAGCCAGTCCAGGTGCAGTATAATGCCATTCTGGATCCAACCCATAGTTCTTCATACAAACCCCTCTGAAATTCTCAAAGACGTCAGCCAACAGGATCACATCTGTTTTGAGATACAAGTCATGGTAATCCCTAAAACTTCTCATACCAAAGGTCTCCCACACGTTTCCGGCATGTTGATACTCATCATCCGATATGTCAGTGTCGTATAATACCGAATAGAACTCGTCCTTGGGTGGTAGACTGGACACTTGTAACTTGTCAAAGCCATCAAACCAATCATAGGGGAACACTCCCTTCCTAGCCAAAAGATCAAAGTTTGCCCCTTCATAGTATCTCGAAAGGTTTGCCAAAGACTCTCTCGGTAAGTTGTCCGCCAATCTAGCCAACCCACTTGCCATGAACCTAAAACTGTCTACAAATCTAATGGTTCGCTTAATCTGAACCTCCTTCTCCTTACCATCATCATCTTTCTTCATGAACTTTTCAACCACAATCTCTTTGGTGAATGAGATGTACTTTTCATCATTGAGTGGGATACAATCAATCTTACCCTCTGACACTCCCATCTTCTTGATAAACAAGTGACTGTCATAACCAGACAAGTTGTGGAAGATAACTGGAAAGAACTTGGGTGTGCTAAATTCCAGGTTACATTTCTTGTGGGCCGCTCCTCTGTACCTACCTGTAAAATGACAGTGGTCGACCACCTTATCGTTCCCCAATTCACCCTCACAAATATGACAGTGAGTGGCCTTTCCATGCTTCCTATGATCGCTATTCTTCATTACAAGCTTCCTTTCGGACTTAAATTGATCATAGATCTTCTTGATGTCCTCCTCCAAGCTTTCTTGGAACATTTGTGGTATGTCATCCTCCGGTGAGTTGGCTGTTCGCATCGCCAACTTGGGCTCAAATATACTATCATCGAAACACTTGATAAGGTAACAGAAACCCGATGGCTTGTGCTTCTGGTACTGATTTGTGAAACTATACCTGTCATCCGGGAAACAAGTGTCCAACTTCTCTGTGAAACACTCGAAATCCGCATAGATCACAAATGGCACTTGCATCTTTCGTCTGTGGTTCGTGAAAGTAATGTACTTTGGGCTGCCATCCTCTTCCATGGGCATCTGGACTTTGACTGATTCGTTATTTAGGCAGTACTCCATATGGTCGTCCAACGACTTTTGACAATTGAACGAGTTTAGGCAGTTGTCACAATAGAAACGTGCATGCTCTTTCTTATTATACTCGATAAGTCTTGACATGCTTTTGATCCAGCAGTAGTGATTTGTCTCTTCGTTTGATATCAAGAGTAAGTTTATCTTTGTACCCCCTGACTTTTTACTGCGCCTGATTAGGGTCGGCTCACCATTCTCGTAACCAAGGATATTGATCCCATATGGGTTCTGCCTTTCAAACCTGTCTATCTGAGTTGTACTGAGTGCTGCCACTGGGAACTCTATCCCCGACCAATCGAGCTTCTCCGAGTTTTCTCTCATCTCTTTGTTTAGTCTATAGGGGTGGTCCTTGTTTGGGAACACAGCAGATGTCACTGCCCATTTGAAACACTCCTGGTCTTCATTCTTGACATTGATGATTGCCTTCTTAGCAGCCAATTTGGGTGGTAGTTTAATATATGAACTTCCAGAAAACGGTTGAAACGGGTTCAAATGGATACGAAAGTCAATCACACTTTCAAATACCCATCCAGAGTGCTCATTCTCGTATTTCTGCACCAATTCAACCAGTTTAGCTTTGATGCTATCAAACAAAGCGACTGTGTCTGTTGAAGCTGTCACTGTCTCCATCAGTGAATGAAAATGACCTTGACTCCGCTCAATAACACGATTATCCTGGCCGTTCCTCCTCGCGAATCCACATGAAAGAATACACTTCAACTTGAATGGCTTCCTGATTCCATCCAACAAACTACCAAATGGTGTTCTAACCTTGCCAAGAAATGTAGTTGGATCGTAGCCAGCTCTGCCCTTTACTATGTAAGTCCTCAAAAAGCCTCTCAGAGCCGTTTCGTGTCTTTCAGGGACGAAACCCTCGGGTTCCCTTCTAACCGCAGCAGCTGCCCTTCTTAATCTCCTGGTGATGGCCCTCCTGTTTGGGTCTCTAACATTGGATCTTATCCACTCTGTAGTCTGAATGATTTCACGCCTGGCGGCAGCAACAGCCCTTCCATACGAAGCCCTGGCGGGTCTTGTTCTTATAGGTCTGACTGGACCAGGAACTGGAACGTTGGCTTCAACCACTCGTGGAGCTCCAACAGCATTAATGAGAGCCTCTTTACGCATGCTACCAGAACCTCGAACACCAGACTTCTTGGCCATGGTTCGTAGTATCTTCACTGTCAAGTTCTCAGGTTGTATGTCAGATAACGCTGTGAGCATTTCAGCCTTTCTAAATCCACGAACACTCACACCGGCTCTTTTGGCTATTGACCTCAAGTCTTTGACTGTCAGATTCTCCATGGCATCCATTGTATTTTGAAATTGCAATCTCTAAGACAATCACTATGGCATCGAAAAGCTTGTTTAACTTTTTTATAACACGATGTGTGTTATAAAAGCTTGTTGGTAATTAATCATACTCCTTTACAATCTTTACAACTAGGCTTTCGTTTGCCGTGTGAACAAATCCCCGCGCCAGGGCATTCTTTACAATAATACTTTTGCCTACCATGTTGGCAAATACCAGCACCACCAAATTCTTTACAAAAACGCCTTATCTTATCATGTTGGCAAATACCTGCACCACCGCACTCTTTACAATAATACTTTTGCCTGCCATGTTGACAAAGCTGAAAACCACCACATTCTTTACAATTATGCCTTATGTTATCATGTTGACAAATCTGAGAACCACCACATTCTTTACAATCATGCCTTTTCTTATGATGTTGGCAAATACCAGCACCACCACACTCTTTACAATAATACTTTTGCCTACCATGTTGGCAAATCCCAGCACCACCACACTCTTTACAGTCGTGCTTTCGCCTACCATGTTGACAAATCTGAGTACCACCACATTCTTTACAATTAGAGAATACTTTGTCGTGGTGACAAATACCAAGACCATGACATTCTACACAATAATATCTTATTCTGTCATGTTCACAAATTCCATCACCATGACAATCTTTACAATAGTATTCCCGCCTGCCATGGTGACAAATCCCCGCTCCCGGACAATGTTTACAATAATATTTTCTCCAGCTATGAATGAAAGACATCTTCGCAAGTCGTATGCCAATCGGTACCAACCTCGACACAAAATCCCACTTTAACAAATCGACCACCACCCCACCCCCCAAAGGACATCGACGATCCAAACGAAAAAATCGACACTCGACGGAAAAAGTCATCGATCGAAAATCAAACAAGTCAAACTCGACTCGACCCAATTAATTATGCACAAACTTTTTTGACCACACCCAAAACCACGAATTCGCAAAACATCAAAAATCGACCACACCCAAAAAAATCAAATTGGCCCAGAACCGGCCTTTTCCAACTACTACATAGCAAACAGAAGGAACGTTTAATCCAACTGTAATTCCTTTTTTTATAGCTACAACTGGAGGAGAATTTCTTCAGAATCCAGCCTGATTATCTGAAGAGGTTGTGTGACTTCACAGTTGAGAGGTTTGATGTGTAGAAACAGAAACTCACAAGGCTTGAAGTGTGTTACTCACGCCCACAGCTTGTCAAGATTCAGTATTTCCCAAGTACCATATTTGCAAACTGCTTTCCCGAGTCTTCGAGCTTGTTGGCACTGATTGGTTCATTTAATTTCTCTTGATTTTCCGAATATGGTAGTTGGTAGATTGAATGTGAACAAGCTGTGGTTGAAGACATGCAAAGATAGGTACATGTTTCAAGTCTTATGGGTGGATGAATGAACCCAGCATTAACCTTTACTTTCAAGATCTTTGTGGCAATTATCTGGCCATAGTTATTTTAGCATAAAAAGTTGTCGCTGCAACCTGCTCAAACAATAGGTCTATTACGCATGCATTCTATTGTTCTCTGTATTATTTTCCATGGACAAAGGAGATGTCAGGCGCTGATTGGCTAGCCATAACGAAGTTGGCACGAAAAAAACATAAAAATAACTAGGTTTGTGAAAATCCTCACTAAAAGAGGATGTGTGTGGATTGTTCATTCCTTATAATGGGCTCTGGTTGATGTTCTTTAGGCTTTGCAGTAACATCATATCTCACATCAAAAGCAGTATTATTCCATCTGAACTAGAAAACGGAGTCCAGATGATCCAAACGTTCCTGGATAGTGAATTCTCAAGCAATGGAAACAGTGAACAGAGCAAGGTGAAGCTTAAAATTCCGAAGTCATACAATTGTCCCTTTTTAGATCACGAGCAGTTAATTTTTGCGAAGTTATGTCGATATGCAAAGTTTTATTATTTATTCTTTAAAAAGCACCTCTGAAGGGGAATCTGTTAAAATTTAAACACAGCAGTTATTTGTCAAGTTCGATCGTCCGAAGGTAGAAAAGCGGAAGTCATCACCAGAGTCAAGTTTAAACCATTTACAGTAACATCAACACAGTGTATAATGACTGATCGTTTTCATACACTCTCAAACTCATTCATTTACTTTGTAGTGATATCACACTGGGGAATTTGGTACTGATGACGTTTGCAACTTTAAGTGTTGCTATACAATGGCCGTATTTATGCTAAAGGACGTCTGAGACGTCTTAGACGACTAGTGTAATTACGGGACACAAGGTGGACGCATTAAACGTAAACGACGCACTTAACAGACGTCTAAGCCGTCTAGTATAAAGACGAGACGCGCTTAACTGGGACGTACTTGGCAATGAAGGTCTCTGAGGTATCTAGTCTCTTTAGTGATAAGATTCTAATCTTTTTTGAAGAAAATCATGAATTTGATTTTTAGCCGTCGAAGTTAAGTGCGTCCCGTATTTATATTAGTCGCACTTACGGCCAGACGTTAAATGCGTCTAGACGTCTTAGACGTCCTTTAATATAAATACGACCAACATCAACCACTTAAAAACCACGTTTTTACCAAGATTTCCCTTAGTCTCTTCGATGAGGTACTTGTTTAATTTGCGTAAATTCTGTATTCATGCCTTACGTGTTTGTTACAATTCGCACTGATTTTTGCTGTATATGGGATATTAACTTGTTCGACCGTTCCTGATGTTTGAACTTTTCAGGAAAAATGCAGGCCCCATGTGCTCAAGATAATTCATTCTGTGACGGACAATGGTGTTAGAAGAGGCGTAGAAGTTGCTGAGTAAGTGCAAATCTTGCTTCATTCCCTGTTCAGAGTCAATATAATGACCCGATCAGGTGGTCGTATTCACATCCAGTTCTGCTGAATTCAGAAGGAAATATCTGAGTTGTTTCATACGTACGAAACTCTAGAACATTTATTGTCTTAAAGGATTGCCTTGAACGGTCAGCAAAAAGTGAACTCAGAGGTGAGGTAGCTCGAGAGACGCATTCATGAAGAAAGTTAAGAATGCAAATTTCTGACGTAAAGACAGGGAATGCTTCAAAAAGTTTCTATTTCACTCGCTGTGAAGTATATTCATCTTTTTACGGGTGCTGACCGCAGCTCCTTGTCTTCTGTTTCATTACAGATCATGCAGGACAAAATGTTTAACTGCGTTTGAAAGTCTGTGTCCACAGGAGGTGAATCGAAAAGTAAGAGATACATGTGTTATAGACCAATTTCACTTCTTTCTCCATTTTCCAAAATCCTTGAGAAAATAATAGTACTATTTTAAGTTATCGTCTATTTGCTGATGACACAAATGTATCTCTGTCCAGTAACAACTTAACTGAACTTACCCACAACACTAATACTGAACTCAGTAACTTCTCTGAATGGATTAGGGCTCAACAAACTCTCACTTAGCTATTCTAAGTCAAAATTTATGCTTCTGACATCTAAAAATAAAAGAACTTCTGAGACCATAGAAATTAAAATTAATCGTACACTTCTCAATCAAACTTCATGTTTCAAATATTTAGGTGTTCATCTTGACCCATCCCTTTCATGGAAAGAGCAAGATTCTGGAGGCTTTGATCATTGCTTTAAGAAACTCAGAGCTAAACAAAAAACTGCTGGCACACCAACTCACCTGTTCCCCATGGGAGTGACTTAGCATTTAAATACGAAACCACTCGGCAAAAACTCCAACCCTGATGATGACTTTTAGTCGAAAACGTTCGATTTTATATTTTTAATTTGTATATATATAACAGCCTTTGAACTTTGAAATATTTTATCCTTTTGGCGAACATTATGTTAAAATCTACTTGTTTAGACTCTTATATATAGTGTTCCTTTATCTCAATTACTTTTTCTAAGTTTTGCTTCCAATTATGTTCAAATGTAATATTTAATAATTTTCTCTTTTTTTTTTCTTAATCACCTAATGGGCGTTCAGCTCGAAAGCGTAAGCTACTCTGAACTTCCGTCATTCTTCCACTGTAATTTACTTAGAAACATGTAACTAATTATTTTTTTTAAATGAAATGAGAATAATAAACTGAACTGTGTTACCGCTGCTGAATATTGTTAAATATTCTGACATTCTCAATGTTTGCTGACTATATAGCATCTGAAGACAACTACAAGCTATGTTAATTTTGCAAATTAAATTATTACGTCCTTCAACTCTACGGATCTAAGTTGTAATTCTCCCTAGTCAGTTCAGTACACTTCCTTGTATGTTGACTTGGAGAAGTTGGTGTTTGGTCAATTAATTCCCTCGAGCTCATTATCTTTTGAATTTGCATTACATTGTATTGATATTCTTTGGAGAAGTTGCACCTTGGTCACTTTGGTCAAGAAACACCTACATTGGTAGACCGATATTGTGAATGAGTGAGTGAGTTGGTGGGTGGATGGGTGAGTGGGAGAGGACCGATTGATTGAGTGAGTGAGTGAGTGGATGGGTGAGTGGGAGAGGACCGATTGAGTTGAGTGAGTGAGTGGGTGGATGGGTGAGTGGGAGAGGACCGATTGATTGAGTCAGTGAGTGAGTGGATGTGTGAGGGGGAGAGGACCGATTGAGTTGAGTGAGTGAGTGGATGGGTGAGTGGGAGAAGACCGATTGATTAGGTGAGTGAGTGAGTGGATGGGTGAGTGGGAGAGGACCGATTGAGTTGAGTGAGTGAGTGGGTGGATGGGTGAGTGGGAGAGGACCGATTGAGTTGAGTGAGTGGGTGGATGGATGAGTGGGAGAGGACCGATTGAGTGACTGAGTGGGTGGGTGGTGAGTGGGAGAAGACCGATTGAGTGAGTGGGAGAGGACCAGTTGAGTGAGTGAGTGGGTGGATGGATGAGTGAGTGGGAGAGTCAGCGATTATTTAGTTGATTGATTCACCATTTTATTAATAGGTTTATCGATTTATTGATTGTTTATCGAAATGACTTATTGAGATTGATCGCATGATCCGTCTTAACAGGTTATTTTGACAGCAGCCAAAATAACCATCCGACTTATCAGAGAGAAGACAACAGACTGGATTAACACATCTCTTCCCAGTAAGACGATATTGTTTCTACAATCTTTGCCAAAATTCTTTGAACCGATGACTCAGTTTTTGATGGTTTTCGTATGTTTTTGGGGAGTTACCGCACATCCTACACCCACCCCCACCCCTCACAAAAAATGTTGGTACTGATTACAAAGGTAATACCATGGAGATTAAAAAGATGTGATGATGTGCCATATTGGTAAGCTCAACTTTGAAAGGGGGACGGGGATTATTCGGCGTGAGTTGTGATGCATCGAGGGCCAAAATTGTCCTATCGGTCAAACTTTTTTGGCAATGACTGTAGGTAGCTGGCTTGCACTTATCCGGGACAAGTTAACATGGCGTTCTAGTTAACTTGCCCTGCGCTGTACAAAATGCTCCGCAATTAGGAACCGTTCATTTTTTACGAGGTTGTGGGGGGGGGGGGGCTCTTGGGATTTGGGAGTACATATGGAAAAGAGAATGTCACGTCAAATATTTTAGCAATACTTCTATGTCATAATGTTTTAATCCGAAATTGACTTCTCTTTCTTTTGATTGGGGGGTGGGGTCATGTGAAAAAATAGGCAAGCTGAGGGGGGTCATGCAATTTTTAAATGGTGCTTCCCAAATCACGCAAGCACTCTCCCCCTCCCTCCCTCATAAAAAAATGAATGGTCCCCGGGCATAACAAAATCGCATTTGCTGGAAATTGTGTTAATACTTGCGAACTATCTATTCCGCATTGTAAATATAATTATGATTTAGTACGGTTTATTATCTCCCAGCAATTCACATGCGACCATCTTAGGCTCAGGAAACATCGATTGTTTGCGCTTCCCGTTATCAGAACCAAGAGATATGAGCATTCATTTATAATGCACTTTTCAGTCAATGCGTAATTCTAAGTATTATCATAGTACAAGATGGTCGAATAGATAGAATTCATTTCTTTATATATATTTTTTTATATTTATATTTGATAATAAATTTTTATTTATATTATAGTCGTATTTCATTTCATTGTAATTTTTAAATGCATGTAATTAACTCAGCTGGTAGAGCTTCGCACCGGCTTTTTCGAGGTCGGGCGGTTCGAGTCCCCTCCAAACCTGTATTCTTTATTTTCTTTGTGGTTGGTTTCTTTTCTGAAGCTAAATCGCAATTATTAAAAAATTGGTCTATACTACGAAAATGAAATCTTTCTAAAACTATTATTTCATCTGCCTTGGAAGTATACGATTTATTGCTCATGCTCAAATTGTCGTTGTCCCTTTAGTGTACATGTAGTTGACAAAATGGCGCCGTTTTGTTTGCAGATATTATGGAGGAAGAGCTCTTTGCACAATTTAACAAGATCGCTCATGCGAAATCCAGTGAAGTACTAAAGCAGCAAGGGACAAAATGTAAATCACGACCATCAGAGTCATGCAGCAGTAATAACAAAGCTCCCAGCTGTGTCACTGCTGGCTGCACACATGGAAAACGTACAGCTCTTCTAAAGATCACAGCATTACAGGTAAATTTTGTTTGATCATTGGAATTTTTGGCTTACAGATTCTGGAACTAAAACCACACTAAAGTATCGTTATATTAAAAGCTATATTTCTTCATTGTCGTACTATTTGTTTTAACATACAGTGTTTCATATGTGCCGGGATCGAATCATGCACGGTGATCATGCTGTGTAGTGGCGCTTTTTGTTTTACTATACAGTATAATATTATTTCTAACTTGTGTCGGAATCTTTTTTAACAGTGCTCGATTGTCGATTGTCAAAATCTTGTTTATTTTCTTTTTTCGATGTTGTTTGTTATTCGGGAAAGTTGTCCTGGTATCCTTACGTGGCTTTTCACTTTCCAGGCTGTCCTATCTGAGCAATCTCTGCTTCTAACAGCGCAGTCGTCAAACGGTAAGATCGTGTCTTACGACGAAAAACTAAAGAATAATAATCATCATCATCATCATCATCATCATGTCAACTAGATCTAGCACTGACGTAGTAATTGGGGACACTGTAAAGCACAAATGAAATCAAATCAAATATTTGTTTTCATGGAGAGAGGATAACCGGAGTATCTGAAGAAAAACCTCTCGGATCAGAGTAGAGAACCAACAAACTCAGCCCACATATGACGCCGAGGCCGGGAATCGAACCCGGGCCACATTGGTGGAAGGCGAGTGCTCTCATCACTGCGCCATCCCTGCTCCCCTAAATATTCACAAAATGCGATTTCCTCGTTGCTGCAAATAGTGCACAAGTGCAAAACTTAGACACTGAACAATTCCAACTCCATAGTTAGAGAAAAATAGTGTCTATTTGGGGGCTAAAGAAACAGTACTGTACCGTCGGCGAGGCTTCTTAATTTGTAGACCAGAGTGTTTACTGTTACACTTAAGTGCGTCTGTCCAGTCAGTCGTCACAATAATGCATTCACTTCTCACTGTTCCTGTTTTAAGGTGTATCCCTGGAAACGGCAGATGCCGTTGCTGCAGTGGAAGACCTCATGTTGGACGGTCCAGAGGTTAAGTGATGTTTGTTCTTCCTTGTAGTGTCGACTTTTGCATGACGCAGCTCTTTTATTTTCTGGGTTTGGGGGTTTATTTTAATTCTTTGTATATGTGTTTGTTCTTTGTATATGTGTTTGTTCTTTGTATATGTGTTTGTTCTGTTGCTTTACTTTTACGATGAACTGAATATCGTTCGCAATGTGGTTGGTCGCTTAGCCATGATCTATCAGAGGACACACTCGGTTTAAGGTTGTAGTCAAACTTGTTTTTACAATATGGAGCACAGTTTTGATAAACGTTTCCCAATTCAATAGTACATGTACCTTATCGTAAATTATTTTCGTGAAAATGGAACGAGCATATTTCGCAGGACTTGAACTTTGTCCGAAAACTGCATCAAAATGCGGGCGTTTTGGATATGGCAAAATTGAATTCGCGGGAAAATAAGTAACAATGTGCTATTTTAGACTGAGCAAGTTATATCCACGAAAAAAAGTTTAGCAAGAGCTGTATAGATGTAAGTAACACAAAGAGCCTGAAACGCAAACTTGTAGTCAGTTTTCGTCTCCAATTTTGAAACGCCCCTGTTTTGTTTAAGACCACATAAGCGATGAAAATGAAGTATGGGCATTGCTGGCACACTAGTCTACTGCTCGTGTGCCACGTGTTTGTTTTTACCACGTTTAGATGCCATCAGTGTCCTTTCTCATACCTGGCTCTGCGAGTAATTATTTACGCTTCGAATATGTTTTCATTTCTTAGAAGCTGTTGGACGACAAGGACTTGAGTTTAGTTGGGAAAATTACGGTGGAATTGGCATTTATACTCGGTAAGCTGGCTTCTGTTGTGTAGTGTTTGGTAAGCTGGCTTCTGTTGTGTAGTGTTTGGTAAGCTGGCTTCTGTTGTGTTTACAACATTACTCAGCCGTTGTTTTTTACTAATTGTTCTCCTGTTTCCTCAGTGTGTAGGACTGCTTATGGTGTCCCATTCTGTGCGACAAACCTTACAACAACTGACTGTAGCGTTTCTGGGCGACTGTTGCATCTGTGGGTTCGTCTGAAAGGTAACTTCGTATGCTAGCTTTGTTTATTTATTCTGACATCTTTTTTGATATGCAGGTGATTTTGTTTGGGAGAGGTGAATGGGGTGCACACAGACACACACACACACACACACACACAGACAGACACACACACACACACACACAGACACACACACACACACACACAGACACACACACACACACACACAGACACACACACACACACACACACACACACACACCCGTCCTTCCTGAGATGACCCGCGCTTTTGTAAAATAACTAGTATTCTGTGGGAAAACTGTGGCTTATTGTTGTTGAAGTAAAACATGAGTCATAAGCCTTGTTCTTCGTTGTTGGCTTTTAAGATTTGTTTTTTTTTTTACAGGTCACTTAAGTCATTCCTTAAATGTGCACCCCAATCTTAAGAAAAATCCTGGATCTGCACCTATACCCCTCAAAAAGGTAGCGAAACATAATGAAAAAAGTGTTGTCTAAACGCGCACTAACTTTGAATTACCCGTGTATTGATTTCGGAAGTATTGAGTGACCTGTACAGAAAAAGTGCCTCCTTTTGCTTCCCTGTGATGCTCGTTTGCTTCATTGACTTGTTTCCGTAATACGGGAACTGCATGCAAGATCTTGAGATACGACGAACGTGTATAAATTTATCGAATAGATTGTTGTTCATCGTGGTAAGTGGATAAAATTAACGTGGCAATCCACATCTAAGCGACTCCGTCGCCAGTCAAAAGATTAGAATTTTATAAATACCATTATTATATGGCTGGTTCCAAGAGCGGGCTTTATGAAGCTAATCCTGAGTTCTGATTGGCTATCCTACCGGGCAAGATGGGCGTATCTTGCCTGCTCGGGATTACCCGCTTCCATCTCCGAAACAAAACAAAATGTCTGTATAAATAAATCGTTCATTAACCAACCTTGTTCAGTCAAGATCCTGAATATTGGCCTCGTTCTTTCTGCTTTTTTATTGACATAAAAGACATAGTCGAGGTCAATAAAAACGCGAAAAAACCTTTGCCAATATGCAGCCATCTTGACTTCACGCATATATTCTTTTCCCAGAAATAAGAGCCCACGTTCCTTTTGAACAGCTGCTGTCCCGCTCTCACGTTAATCTGATCACGCGAACGGAAAATCAGCAGGTAAGGCAACAGTACAAGTCATCGAGTACTTTTGTAGGGATTTATTTACATTGTGTATTGCAGTTGATGGACGAGTGTTTCATCAAAATTTTTGTAGGGTCAGCAACAGCCTGCTGAGCCGGTCTCCTATAGCTCAGTGGTAGAGCATTCACAGCCAAAGTCAGCAACTGATACTTTTTAATTGCAAAATAGTTTCTGGTCCGTACACACAATATACTACTGGTACCCTGGTCCGTACACACAATATACTACTGGTACCCTCGTCCGTACACACAATATACTACTGGTACCCTGGTCCGTACATACAATATACTACACCACACCACACCACACCACACCACACCACAAATCCTGTAGCGTTGTTTGTATGGTTTTCTAACTACAGATTGTTTCAATGGTTTTGCATCTGACTATAATTATAATCTGAATTTGATCCTCAGGTTGTATGGAAAGCCTTGCATGGCTTATGTCTCGCAGTGATTCACAACAGATTGGTTTATTCATATGAAGTAGAGCAGTGGTATATTGATGCACTAAGCCGCGTTACAGAAGAGGTAATTACTTGAACAAATTACTGTAAATTATCTTAAATTCCTCAAAGGTTTACGACCAAAAGTTTCTTTTTACATATGTCTGCTCTCTCTTTTCGGAAAGGTCGTTCATTGTATGCAATGTTGCTTTTAAAGGGAAGTGTTGTTGAACTTGGAAAAGCCTGTTGTCATTTGGTAACTGCATACTGGAAGTCTAAAGTCAATCCAGGTGAAATATATTTACTTCTGAATTTCAGCTATTACTTATTAGTAAAAATCTACTTGTAAACTAATGCGAATACCGCAATCTCACTATGAGCTGATAGATTGGTTGGTGTGATATCTCCAGATTTTTACCGACCAAATTAAATGTAGATGTAGATGCCCCGCGGAACTTCTGGACTGCGCATTGAAATTTTCAAGTCTCTTGTCGGTGTTTGATATGATGGAAAAAGTGTAACTCGTGTTTGATATATTACCTCACAATTACCTAGTTACTTTCCAAATAACACCAATCTAGCATTCACATTTGAAAGCGATTTCTTGATGTCTTTCTGTTTGTCGCAACCAATTGCAGTTCGTCTCATTCTTCCTGTAACAGTTATTAACCAATAGCTCGTTTTCCGTGCTCAGACCGAGCCAGAACTCCCAGCGAAGGTAGCCGGTTGAAATTCATGATTCCAACAGCACAACTACCAGCTTTTAAGCAGAATTTCACCACAAATAAGCTTGTTTTAAATGTTTCCAAGCTTACCGACGTCTTTGATTGAATTTTTTCTTTCTTTGCTTAGATTGCTTTGAACATGGAAGTCACAAATCGTCATCATCCGCCGATTTCTCTCTCCTGTTGTCCGTCCTGAATCAACGATTTTCAACCAACTCGTCAATAATGGCATTATTAAGAAATTGTATTGAAAACAACCCGGGTGTTATCGTCATGTCCGATGATTTGTCTGTTCACTGATTTACAAAGTTGGAGGAGCAAACGTCTTCAGTTCAGGGTACCCCCCCACATGAGAATTGACTCAAGCAACGTTACGCGTTCCCGTGACGTCATACTTGTGATATATTTGTTGAACTGCTTGAACAAACCATCTTGCTTTTTAAACGAAAACAAAGAAAAATATACACAAGTTGTATACCGGGGGGTACTCCGTTTTAAGGAATGTTTGGGACTTCAGGCCCAATGGTCTGTTCTAGTGCCCTCATAAATTAGTATATGCCAACTCAGCAACCTTCACATTTTGAGAAATCTGATTGGCTCATTACGAGGTGAATAGTGCCCGGGGCTTCTGGGAAATCCTTGTGCAAGTGAGGTTTGGTCGACGCCAAAAATATGGCCGGAGTCATTCCGAGAGATTTAACAAGGTTACGTCATCGGTATATATGTTGTGCTTCGATTTTTTTCCTTGGTTTAAATTTTATTTTCCTTTGTTTTTTGTTTTTTTTGGTATGGCAATGTATTATAATGGTTTGAAACCAAGGATAAAGTTGACCACAACATTTACTAAAACAATTTATTCAAACACAATGAACAGTGACTTAAGAATATTCTGTGATTATTCACCTCGAATTCAAAAACTAAGGATGCATTTTTTTGGTATGATCCGGATCTGGATTTGTGATCCTAGATCACAAGGATCATGACACATCAAATAAACCGATGAATCCACTCTGGAGAAGGATTCATCGGTCCCCTTGATGCGCCATGATCCGTGTGATCTCGGATCAGACCAAGAAAAAAAGCACCCTAATTGTTAAATGCAACGCAATTGACCTGTAATGATGATGTCCAATGAATGCATTTTTTTTGTGGTGAGCCTAAATCCAGGCTAATCTGAAATTTCTATAATTTATACCCTTTGTAAATCATGAACAATTATGCAGATTTCTCAGGAATGTAAATATAACCATGAGATGGGTATTGAAATATTAAAACTTTCTTCAAGTCTCCTGTGATGATAAAAGCCTTATTAAAGTAAATAATTATGACGACCGCTGCGCTTGGTAAGTACTAAGACAATGGAGGGTCGATATTATTCAGCATTACTAGTGTGAGCTAGGTTAAGTAGAAATAGTTTATTATATGGCAAAAACAGAAAAAAAGGCATATGATCGTTTCCATGGAAACAGTCCGTATAGTAAAACCCAGAACAAAAAAAGAACTTATCAAAATGCTCTAATCTTCCTCGAGACCACCTTGCCATATAATAAAATAAATTGTATTTTCGATCAGTAAAAAATAACAGCGTTATACGAACGAGCTGAGTTGAGGGGATGATTCGTATAGGTAATCGAATGGTTTCGTTGACATTGTGGTAAAAAACAAATTGAATGTAGTTTAGCGTTGTCTGCACTCTTATCGACAACGATATGCGTCATCACAGTGGTCAAAATTTGTTGTGGACTCACGAGGCGCAGCCGAGATAGTTCACAACAACTTCACACAGGTGGGAGGCAAATGCCCTTATTACTGCACCAACCTTGCTTCGCGGATTGAACCAATAAACTGGGATGGAAAGGTATTACCATCCAAGAGAACAACAAACTCAAATTATTCACTGCTGGTCAGTTTTAATATCTACACACTGATTACAGTTATAGATAACAGTACTAATCCTACATAAAATAGTCGAAACAGTGCAAAGTAAAAGAGTCGTAAATCACTTTTGATTCACGTTACTTGACAATCTTACACCAGGAAGAAATAATTTCAAATAACTAATAAGGTATTTGAGCTAGTCACTGTATAACTAACAAAAATAATATGGGTGATAAATGTTTTCTATGAACAAAATTGAATATCTCCTATTAACTTCGTAATGTATAACAATAGTATGTTATGGCCTCTGCTAACAAATTGTTCAAGATCGAGTGATGAGAGACAAAAACGAGCTTTTTGCCTTGCAAAAGCTGTGAATTTAAAGGGTAACTTTTTGAATTAACAAGATATAATGCACCTATCAATGTAAACCCCGTGGGGGGGGGGGGGAGTGCGGGCAAGGGGTGGGGATTTGACCAAGGAATCCATCTCCTCAGTGGGAGGTTTGATCGAGTACCTTTGCTCGGGGGTCGGGACATTTGATTTGTTCGGCAGAGAGACTGGGGCCAAGACAAAGCGTGGTTACCTGGCATCGTCTTTCTTGTCTTTGGAATGACGTGGGTTTCGGAGAAGGTGAGTTTTTTACCGATATTTATCTGCTACTTCATAGGCCATCTAAGTCACAAGTTATTAAAGGTATGTGCATAGCTTGTCTTTTATTTGGTACTTTGCCCCTGGGTGGGGATTTTGACTACATTTGATGAACATATGCTGCCCCACCCTTGGGCAATTGACCAGAATTTTTGCTCCTTGGTCAAATCCCCACCCCTTGCCCGCACTCCCCCCCCCCCCCACGGGGTTTACATTGATAGGTGCATAAGCGTTTTACTCTAAAGGAGAACAGTTGAATCAATGGTTTTATCTACAATGGGAAGAGCTTAAAACTGCATTGTTAAGTAAGATATACACAGTACCTCAGTTCAGTAGCTTTCCAACAAAATAATGGTCACACTGCATGGTTTGATCCACATATGAAAAAGTTAGAACCACACTGTATAGTAAAATAAACAGTACCAAGATGCAATAATGTTCGGTAGCCTTCTAATGAATGGTTACAACGTATGATTGCAACCAAAATGATCGATGTGGCTTAGCAGTTGTTCTTATGAGTACAGACAACAACACTCTTAAGCTATCTTCCGAAGACTAAACTGCCCAACAGTACATATAAACGGACTTCTAAATATGGCGGACTTCTCATAACGTGTAGCTAATGAGTGGTCTCATTTAACCTGGACTGAGAAGTTAAAAATGCATCCATGCCTCTAATAAGCTATACACAACGATACAACTCAAATATAATCATATAAGACATATATTTCGTTCTCTTACATTGTAAAACTTGTTTAAGGAAAACGGAACCAATTTTTCCCGACTGTCGAATCACCTATAATCAAAACAAAGTACTTCAAAAATTAATTCAAGTCCAGTATTAACCGACAATAGTCATTTTTTATTCACCAACTCAGTGACCGTGACATTTTGAGAATCTGATTGGCTCACCGTCTCGGGATATTTAACACTACAATCGTTGCCAAAAACGTTGCACCGATAGGCGATTTTCCTCGCTCAGAACAAACGGCAATCACTACATCTAAGCTCCCCCGTCTCAATATAGAGTAACCAATAAGAAACACCCTGTCATTGTTTTCCCAAGGGATTACGTTTGGAAATATATACCAACACTGCTTAGGGAGGGGCAAAGAGAAGATGGGTTGGGGGGGGGCGTAAGATTTCTTTTAATCTCCAAAATCTGCAACAAAACAACGATTTCGCACAATCGGTCCAAGATGTTTTGGCAAAGATCTTAGTTACTTCCAACGACGTGAATAGTACCGTGGGTCCTGAGAAAACCTTGAGAAGATAATCTGCTACTATTCACCTTGAATCATGGTCGCAAAGAAACAAATCCTGTATCATCGTTTACCCGAATAGATATTACAGGCACTGAATCATGTAAACACTGAAAGGGCTTCTGACTTATAATAGAATAACAGGCTATTGCTTGCCGTATCTACCTGCCACATTTTTCGGCTGTTTGTCACGGTGCAGCACACAGAAATTCTATTCTTTAAACAAGGGATCATCACAAGGGTAGACAACTACAGCTCTGATCTACATGTACGTGAAAGCAAGCTGCTCAAACTTAACTTAATTTCTATCATGAAATCCGCAGTGAAACCACACTACGACCGTATTGCATAAGGCACTGTATAACATAGACCTGAAGCATGTAAATCCCAAAGATGTCTGGTTAGGCAAAAAAACCGGCAGCGTGTTTCAGTTTGTCAAGTCATATCAAACAAGAGAGTGAGTGCTTCAACACACATCAGACGCTAAGAAGGAAGCTGAAAATACGACACGCAGCGGAGTATTTACGAGCTAAATTCAAGGTGTTTGATCTGTGATGAAATACATGAATCGAGTGTTTTATAAAGCTTCTTAAAAAAATCATTTAAAGGGAGAAAGCAGAGATGCAAGATCAAGCTGTCTTTCATTAGATATCAAATCACATCACGGTGCTTAATTTTCAGTCTCTTTCACCTATGGATAATTACTGAGTTTGAGAAATTAAATTAAATACGTCAACTTTCATACAAAGAACAACACCAATTGAAGTATCTCAGACTTGCTTGGCTAAGGTCGATGCTATCTAGCGCCTTTGATTTCCCTGTATTGATACAGTGTTGTAGTCTCTCAAATTCTATTCAGTGGCCTTCTTTTTCTTTGAACACCTAAGTGACACTAGGAGAAGACTCCTTTCACACCCAGCCACCGGTCAGCTTAAAGAAGAGCTCTTCGTTGGACGGTTGATTGACATCCTTTCTCATAGACATGAAGATGTAGCCACCAATGAATTCGTGAATAACCTTGACATCTGCACTGGTGCAACCAAAAGTAATGGTCTCTCCTTCACATTGCACGACCATTTCCCTTGTCTCCCAATTCACATTCCAAGCTTTCATTACACTGTATCTCCACGTTTTGACAGCCTCCCGAGATGTGGCGTCAATTCGCATGATTCTGTTGAAAGCGATGCCAAGGATTTCCTGCAGAACGAATAAATAAACGGGGTATTTAACCCTCTAAGCCCAAAGAGTAACTATAGATTTTTCTCTGGCTAACACCAGACGATTTTACTCGTCACAAGGAGAAGATATCTGACAACTTTTAGCATTACTGATGATTCTCCGAGTATAAATAAAGTTTTACAACCATACAGTTAGCTACTGTGTATAGACAGAATTCCGAGTTTATATCCAAGAAATTGGCCGACATTTATGTGATCCATACAGGGGCGGATCCAGGATTTTCTTAGGATGCAGTGCACGTCCAGGGAATGACGTAACTGACGGGTGACGTAAACAAATTTTAGAAGCGAACAACCCTTTACCGCAGGTCATCTCAAGCAGGGAGTGGGGTGGGGAGGGGAGCGCAGACTCTGCACCTCTCCCCCCCCCCCTGGATCCGTCCTTGCCATAGATACAATCTAAGGGGTTTTCTACACGATCTTTTTATTCCAAGACCAAACCGCAAACCCTCAAAAAAGAGTTTCCGACATACAGTAGTGGTGCTGTGCTATGGAGCAGTCTGTCTGAACAAGGCTAAGCTCGCCACTAGTTTAAGTAACTTTTATGCTGAGATGAAAATATTTTTTCATCTGTGAAGCAAACCATGCAGTGTGGCCATTCTTTGGAAGGCTACAGAATAGTACAGTTATTACACCGAGGTAAACCCTAAAATGCAATGAGGGCAAACTACAAAATTCGTCATTTTGCATGAGTAAATACACATTCAAAAGCTATAATTAGTTGACTTAAGAATGACAGAAAAGGCTATAACCCTCAAACATACACCAGTGCGTACCTCTTTCTTGCTTCCACGAAAACGCACAGTGAAGTGAGTCAAACCAAATTCGGGCAACGCCTGCCACTGCCTGACGTATAACATTTTAGACTCTACCAATGTACTCTTTGCCAACGAAGAATGCGCCTCTAAAATACGTGCGGCAATCTGACGGAACAAACAGGAGCGAGGACATTAGTATTTGGTCAAAACTGATCGGCATTTAACTTTTCTTTACAAAATCAATACGTTGTCGAGCAAACATGATGAGAATTACACAAAAGATCAGTTTGAGGATCCTGAATGAACTAGCTCCGCATTCTTCAAACAAGGAAAAGAGATATTATACAGAACTTGATAATGAGAATTAATACTCGGATCTTGAGAGTGAAAAAGTTGAAGTAGCATTGTCATCGATTCTTGACGGTTTGTAAAATAATATTATACTCTACTATGGTATCCACATTCTTGCACTGTATGGACGTTTGCAAAGCGTTGGGGATATAGTCTGTAATACAGTGGTCTATCTCTACTATCACATGGTTGGCTTAGCTGAAATTTCAACAGGAGTTTGTTCAGATTAATGATACTGAATTTTCAGCCACAATTTGCTGTGTAGGTCATCCTTTCCGTCTAGCCTGTGCTGCAGACAAAACTTAACTCCATTGTTAGGTTAGATTAGGTCCGCGACGCAAGCTACTTTCCCACCAAGTTTAAAACATTTATAGTACAGTCGAACCCTGATTATCCGGACTCGTTGGGTCTTGGGCAAAATGCCCGGATAATCGAAAATAATTATGATTATTAATGAAACAGAAATGTTAACAACTGAAAAAACGGAAACGGCCTGTAATAGTGAATATATCATACTCGATTATTAAGGTGTTATGCCGTGATGATTTGAAAACTTGAATCTAACAATCGAGGTCCGGACAATCGAGGTTCAACTGTAATTATAAGCTGTGAAAATTAAACACTAAATACTTTTACTGGCGACCCAATTGTTTACAGATGCGGTAACGCTGAACATAACATGTCCAACTATTGTTTCAGAGCTACACTTGTTTACGTTTTGTTGAATTCCACCAAGTAAATGTAACTTTGAGACAATCCCTCCTTACCTGTTTAGGTTTGTACTTTTTCAACATCCTTGGACCCACAAAGTCTTCTGGCTGGATTGAAATCTGAATAAAAAAGGAAGCAAGTTTAACCGACTGAAGCCTTACCTGTATTTTCATTTACTATGCCAAGCTAACTGTATCATTATAGCCTGCATGGCTGGAGGGCAGCCCTCGTGATTCAAGCTCTGAAACCTCCCCTAAAAAACACTAAAAACAACTCAGCCCATATGCAGCCATCTTGACAGTACAAGCTTGGTCAGTAACACCCATATACAGTAACCAATTTGTTGACAAACTTGTTACTAACCTGTCCAGGACTAAGTGGTGTGGCATCTCCTTTATCACGCTGCATGCTAAGGAATGCTTGGATTCCAGATACTTCAGCATCGTATCCTGCATCAGCCATCGTCTTTCCTTTGGATGCCAGTCTGAAGGCCGCCATCCACTTAGAATACTGTGATTCCTGCATCAAAAACACCAAGGCACACAACTCCTTAGCAACAACAGTATCATCATCTCTATTGATATTTGGCATTATCAGTGACAACTGGTAATAAAATACTGATAATAATGATTAAGACAAAAACAATAGTAATAACATCAACAACAACAATAACAATAGCAATAATGATAATAATAATAATAATAATAATAATAATAATAATAATCATAACAATAATTAACAATTATGCAACAAAGTGGAGGTGAATAGCGGTGGATATTTACCGAGCCACAAAGTGGCAAGGTAAATATCCACCACTTCCACCGACACTGAGGTGAATAATTGTTTTAGTATAATCTTTATACCACACAAGCTAAAATATCTAGCATTTATTCAAATAATTTCTTCTTCGGAAGCCAAAATGTGAGGCTGTTTTGTTTCTCTTTGGCTGCTGGAAGGTGAATAGTACTTTGCTAATCACCTCCAAGTAAACCAATCAGAATGCATGAAATGCACTATTCAAATATATATGCTAATATCAGTTACTGGTATGGTGCTGACATTCTAGTACACTGAGGCACTAAAAAGTTACTGCGCATTTGATAACAAATTAAGAGAAAAAAAGTAAAATTTAAATAATTTACTACTTTTAACTTGTTTTTTTTTACAAAAAGTCATACAAGGGCAAATGCATTGAAGACCTAGCACACGAATTGAAGTCAACTTTCTACATTGCACTAAGGAAAAAAGCTGCTTTATTTCTAAGCATAGGAGGCTCAAACAAATGCTTCTCATAGCCACTAGTCTACACAGAATAGATCAGAACTAGATCTGAAATACAAAAGCAAACATTACTTCTTCCTTCCACAGTTGACTAAAACAATGAAAAATGTGGTAACTATTCAAAATTGAGCATCAAGTTTTTTTTTTCTGGTTACTACCATGTCAGGGCTGTTGCTTGCTAAGCCATTCGACTTTTGGTGGCAACGAAAGTGGATAAAATAAGAATATGAAAGAACTGTCTGCCTACAACATTACCACTTCAGCTGGTAGTCATGCAACTGAAATAAAACACTGTTCTGAGAGGTGGGGTACCATGTTTATGCCCTGTTTTTTTTTTCCTTGCAATCGCACAATCTTGGATAACATGAAGCTGGCTGAATGGCTACATCAACTGGCAGCCAATTTCTTGGCTATAACCCTGCCATGTTGTGACATCAAAGTGTATTTAGTCTTATGTTCTTCTTTATAGAAAAATCTAACACTTACAGATGAGCAACAAATTTCCATATCCTCAGCTTCAGGAACTTTCAGTTTTATGTTAAACTTTTCTTTTCCTACATTAACTTCTGGGTTAGCCTCACAACCTAGACACAAGGCAAGAGCCACTATCATAACCACAGTTACTCACTTACATGCAACAGACAAGGTTTTCTTTTTCAGGGAACACTCAGTTCCAATGGAAATTTACCCAATAAAGGGCACTTACGGTCAAGATCATTCCCCAAAGATTCTTGGTAATTTTTTAAAACCTTTTCTCTGTGTATATGCTGCCAAAGGTTTGGCTTATCACTATCTAAGGAGACAAGATTTGCGTATTGCAAAATGAGACTTGCTTCTTATACCAAAAGAGCTGTTTCTTTTGAAAGAACACTCCATCCCCCAAAGATTATTTTAAGAAATAATAACAAAAGACAAGCATGACAACTTTGATGCAAACTGCCCAAGAAAACCAATTAAGGTGCCTACGTCCACCACAGCTCCACTTGGACTAACTGATCACCACTATTGTAAAGAATCTCTCACCTCTCAAGTTCATTTTGTAAACTGGTGTACCAAAAGCTTCTTCTTGGCTCTTGTAAACTGAAAGTACTGTATCTAGAAAAACAAACAAAAAACAACGTCACTGGTCTTGCAGAAAAAAGCAACTGAGCTATCAGATTTAAACTTGCATTTTCCATTCACTGTCACAATAATTATTACTGCTATAAGTTAAAATCCTTTCACTTCCATGAGTTATATTTCTCCTGAGAATACAAATACATGGTTATGTACTAAGCAGTTATGGAGAATAACACAATTCATCAACTTGAGGATTTTGAGTTGACCTAACACCAAATTCTTCAAACTAACAAATAATACAGTCAAAGCTCTCCATGCGACCACTCTCGTAAGCAACCAGCTCTAGTTACGACCAACGTTGTGAAATCCCGTTTGAATTGTCACTCAAACTCTGTAATTAAAAGCTCTCGTGACTGCAACCACTTTTGGGAATTATCAACTGGTCTTTTCCCTTGTCTTTAATCTCCGGTAAGCGATCACGCAAAGACTCTAATTCGTATCAGTCAACTCTTTAATAAGATTACACTACTTGATCAATTTGATCTTCCTTTAAAGACTCCAGAGGTCAAGGGAGCTCTCGGTCTTGTTAATAAGTTGGCGGAGTTTTCTGATTGGCAGGGCAACGAAGAACTGTGTAAAGCCGTTGCACATGTTAAAGATGTCTTGGTGGATTCACAACTCCACTCATTGAAACAATCATCGATCAAGAACTTCTTTATTAAGTCTTAAAAGACTTAGATTAGAGACTCAAAATACAGTTCTCTGAACCGTTGCTGTTTTACTTTTTTATATATAGAACTGATATATGATGTCATGATTACGCCTTAGTGCTGTAGCAGTTCATTTGCACTTTGTGGCAGCTGTTGTGCTACGCACTGTAATCATCTGAAGAAGAAATTAGAACTTTTTAATCTCTGTGGATGCGTGAACTATACCTTCGCAAATCTTTTCTACGACAGGCAATAACTAAATATTATCTACAATACTAAACTATACAACACTATTAATACTCATTTACATATCCAAACCTTTATACTAAAAGCTCTCGTAAGCGACTAGCCCCTATTGTTTTTGGGCGTGGGCGCTTACGAGAGCCCATTCTCGTAAGCGACCAGCTCTAGTTACAACCACTTTTTCGAATTCCCGAGGTGGTCGCTTACAAGAGCTCCGACTGTAGTATTGCCTCACTGAGGAAAATACCCACTTAAATCACCAGTAGTAACAAGGATTAATTTGCCAGTACCTCTAAAGATGAACCAGTGTGATTTTTTCTTGGTTCCAAAGGTTTTATGCCTGGGGGAAATGAAAAATAATTTCCTATAAAATATACATTTGAAGTAGGAAATTATAAACCAAAATATTCAGAGAGACAAATACTGTAATATCTTCCCAGGAACAAATGTGCAAAAAAGGACACAGACAACTTCTAGCCATATCTACGTAACATTTACCTATACAAAACAATATACATAAAAAATGTACCCTGAGAAAACAAGATTGGTATTACCGTTTTGGACACTATTTCACGTGGTGTTTTGGTAATCATCCATTGAAAACAGTTAATACTTCTACTTATCAAAAAAGCATATCGTCACATGTGACGATTTCCTTTACTTACTTCACCAGATGAAGGTAATCACTAATCTCTGGGACAGTAGTCAAATTCTGTAACAGTACAAACAGATCTTTGTTATGGGTATGAAATGCACAGCATGTAACATTACTGCAATTCAATCATTTGCTACTGGTATGACATGCACAGCATATTGTAACATCACTACAGTTTCAGTTATGCCAATGGTCAGTTTAAAGGTGATGTCAAAACCATGTTTGTGTAACAAAGAAGTTCTTGCGTTTCAAACACCCTACTGCAAAGAAGTCCTGGCGCTTTTATCCTGCAATCACAAAGAAGTTCTTGCGGTCTCCAAGATTCAAGCTCAAGCAACCCACAATCAGTGGACACAAAAAGAAGTTTGTGCGTGTGCATTATTTTTGGGCTGTACTGTATAGCAGTGTTGCATCCAGGTTTTATTGGGTAGGGGTCCTTTGGACCCCTTGGACAAATATTTGGGGCTCCAGAGCAGAATTTTGGGGGTCCTATCATAAATATTGATTTCAATCACCTCTTAATTTGATGATGAAGAGGAGTGAAAAATCGCATTGTCGGTGTCTGCCATTTTGAAAACTGCGGTTACTGGGCCGAGTAAATGTTTCTTCGTTCACCTCTGCATGACGCTACGGCTCTCTCAAACTAAAAAGCTCTTGTTATCAGAAGTCAGAACTCAAAAAATGCGGAGCGAATGAACGCGAAAATCCGTCACTGATAGCAATTGTGCATCAGAATGCATGACGCTCCAGCGTTTATCTTTGGTAAGCGGATTGTTTTTCTTCGCGTCGATACAAGTGGAAGAAATGTGCATATATTTCAAGCATGATATTTGTGCGTCCACGGGGACCCTTTCTTAGTATTTTAGGGGGTCCAAAAGCAAAATATCGCATCCCAGAACGCAATGACGCGCTCTGGATACACTGGTATAGGCTAACATAAAAACAACTACAGTATTAGTGAATGTATAACCTTGAAATCTAATTTAATAAATGTGGTTAATGGCATTATGATGTCACATTGTGCTAACTGGTTAATTATTATGTACTTCACACACCACACATAATTTCATCAATGGCTGCAAAGGTTAAAGTTACTGTAGACATTCAGAGGTGTCTTCTGAAGAATCATTCGCATGCATGCCACTTATAACCATAGTAAAGTATATATCATCGTAAAGCTAATAAAATGTAGCATCAGAAGAAATAATTTTTTTTTGAGATTTGATTTAATGGTAAGCACACGCAAGCCTTCAAACACAAAACTGACGCTATTTGTTAAACTGAATTACCTGCCTTCCTGCTCGCAAGTATGACCACACAAACTGCACAATTTTAATCAATAGGTGATAGACTACAAAAGGGTGTGAGGCTTTTTCGATATTCTGATTGGTTGCCAAGAAAGTCTATTTTGAAGTTGGAGAATTGAATCTTTGCCAATGTTCGTCACATGAGAGCGCATTAAAGGAGAAGTATTTGAAATATCAAAAAAGCCTCACACCCTTTTTCACATTGATAGCCAAGGAACATTTTGGCTAAACTTCATAAGAATCCGTCAAACCTATATACCCTATTAATTTGCTTGAAGAAACGAAATCCACACAAATATAAAGCCCAAGTTTTAGACCCCTAAAGTTTTGAAAGCTTATCACACCTCATCAAAGCGGCAGTCAACTGGGTCATGCCGCCGACCAATCAAACACAAGCTTTGGACCCCCAAGTGCCCACAACAAAAATAGCCCACTGAATTCGCAGTCAAAATTCCCAATGAATTTGCAGTTGCAGTCAAACACCGTCTAGTGATTGCGGCAAAAAAATGGGTAAAGTTAAATCAACGAGAAACCTTTCTGGAAAAACAGTAAAGGAAAAAGGCAATAATCAGTGAAAGAGAAGAAAAGTTGTGGCGACCTCCAAAGAACCAAACATTCAGTCAACCGAGTGCGATCCAAAACAAAACATGGTCGTACTCCAATTCCCCCAATTCTGTGCTTGCATTTGATTCCTTACCACTGGTCAAGTCAGATTCTGCTAAACCAGGGGTAGCAGCTTTTGAAGCCATCAGATTTTAACCACTGGCACCAACCTCTCTGGAAGTTGAAGGATGTGAGACTCCTGAAACATCGCTCGAAGGCTGGTCAAACCAGGAACCTTTGTCACTTGCAACGAGTTCCTTCTTCCTGCTTTCATCACACAAATCGCCTTTCTCCTTTTCATTGGCCCGGGTTTCTTACGACATTTTGTCCAAGGCGACTTCTCTCTTTTCAATGAATTCATTAAAAAACTCACTGATACCAACTGCCAAAACGATGCAACACGGCACAAATTTCAATGTAAAACAAAATATGCAAATGTTTGTAATTTAAGTCCCAGATAAGATTTGCTGCAAAAAATCCATAGGCACTAGATGTGTTTAATGGGATTACAATGCCTTTAGTTATTTATTAACTCTTCTCCAAAATAGTTTTTCCCAGAAATCTTGCGATCATGTTTTAGCTACATATATATCAGGAGCACAGAAAAAAAATTGGCCTTTGAAGGTCTACAGTAACCTTAAAGCACTATACTAAGAGGTCTACCTTGAGTGGTGCTGCATTTGAAACAGAAGAACCCTCAAGTGCTGCCTGCAAGAAAATAGAACCAATGTCAATTTCTAAGGGAGTTATTATTGAGTCATACATCTGAATAACACAGTAGTAGCAATCTGTAGCACCAGATGGAACTCAACACAATTGACTTTCCCAGTAAACATTTTTCAATATTGTCAGATAAATGGAATGAATAAATCAGGAACTTCAATTTATCTTGCACATCCCAAAATCCCCAGTTTCATTTTTAGATTCCAAGGATCACTAGGGGATCATTTCAGGGCCAGTTAAAAAAATGGGGATCGCTTCAGGGCCAGGATCATTTAGGGGCTGAGATCATATTGGGGTGTGTACAGGCGCACACAGCCAGATAGCTGGCTCCTATTCCAATTTTTTTAGCATGGAGAACCTAGAAGTATTATTGAAGAGGTGCAAACGAGAAGGACCTACGTGGCTCTTGATGTAAAAGTAAACCCTCCTTTTGTGTCTAAAGTGGATATTACAGAACAATAGAAAGAGATTATACCAGTTTAAGATGTGTAACACAACAGTTCAACCGCTTTATACAGCTTGTCTTCTTCAGGGGATAGGATTGACTAGTTAATGTTTCTAAGGAAAGCAACATTGCAAAAGAACACTGTAGCAGGAATGAAAAACACCAAATGGAGCAGACCACCAAGCATGCATGTGACAGTGCACCGTAGCCACCTGGCCCTGTCACCTGGCAAAGATCTGCTCTAAGAGGCTGAAATGTTTGGATCCACATCACAACAACTAATTTGTGAGACAAATGAATAAGTTTACTTTACAATATACAGTACAATGCACCTGTAAATCATTTAGTGCAGCATCTATGTCATCATTGTCATCATCAGTGCTCTGTTGGTTCTGATTGGAGCTTGAAGATATCTTCACCTGAAACTAAAGCATAAAAAGGGAACTCCTGTGAGGGCAAATGGAAATCAAGAACACATTCGTAGAGGTTATCTGCATGCTTAGGTTGAAAGAAAATCTTTAATGTTACCTACATCAATGTGACAGTAAGCATATTAATTAAACTCCACTTGAAATCTGGCATAACAAACCAAAGTACAGGAAGTTCCCCCAAAAGTACTTGAAAGGATGATGGAAACCAACATCCATATCTTTCACAAGAAAACCACTCAGAGTTTAAAAGTGATACAACTATCAATTTACAATACTATTAAAAAGATGTTGTTTGAACAGCAAGGCTATCCTGTTTAGAGTTTTGAGGTAGGCATTTACACTGTTCCCCCTATCTGTTTACATTGTTAATACAAATACATTTCCGCAACTTGATTGCACTATCATGTTTGGATCCAAAATATAGCAATCCAAAAGGCTCCAGCTGTCCATTTTTAACAACAAAATTAGTTTCAATGCAGTTCTGTACAGTAGTCGCTTAGATGGCCACAACATTTGTTCAAAATTTTAATTTGCAAGTTTGAAAAGATACAACACCTTACTTCTGAGCTAGTGTTTGCCATTTCCTATCTAAACTTCTCAACTATAACATGATCCAAATGTAAACTAACCTGAATTGCAGCAAAGGTCATCATCTCCTCCTCTGTGCACTCCACCTCTTCAGTCAGAATGGACCATTTGGCTTGTTCATATAGCTGGTTAATTCTCACCTCATCTACCTAGGGAATCAAGCAAAGTTGAGCACAATGGTGAAATCATGGATTTTAAGTTTTGTCTACAAAACAACCATTAACAATTGAATCTAACCAGTATTAGTATAAATCTATTAGCATTCTATCACAAATGCCACGCTCTGATTGGCTAGAATAGCGTAATGGCGGCCACTTCATGTTTTCAAAGTGTCCGTGAAGAAGATTTAGATTTACTTGTCGAGGCTGTTCCAGAAAAGACAAAGTTTTGAACGACTTGTAGATTTATACTAAAACAATTAGATTATTCGCTCTCAAGCTCGTAATCTAATTATTTGATAGCAGCACTCTTGAATGTTTCATAAAGCTGCACGGAAGTTAAAAAAGTCATAAAAGCCACATTCATACAAAAGTTACATACCTTGGGGTTAAGATCAAAAAAGGCATAATACTTGTATCTCAAAAGTAGTGTTGAAAACTCTGCAATATCCTGTCAAACCAAAAAAGAAATCGGTTTTTAGTAAATTACGTTTCATCTGATTCTTTCTTACAGCACGTCACATAATAAAACTGTGCACATGCATCCATAAGACGATTAGATAAGACTGGAATCTATTTCAGATCGACAGACACATAAATATGCAAACAGTGTCACCGCAAACTTTAATCGTGATCTCTGCGAATGATAACAACGTGAAAGGACTACTTCATGTAACATACATTATAAGGTACTATTACTGCTGCTGATTACTATTACTGACTATTCTCTAACGATACCCAAAATAAAATGCAATCCTCATTTTACTGTGTTAATCTTTCACTCTCAGAATTCAAGTGATCAATTAAATATTAATACAAGTGTTAGAAATCAAGCCAATAACAAATGCCTCAATGTGACTGTTGCCTGCATAGCTGTTGCTCTAGCCAAAATGTCAAGACACAAACTCTCCTTTGTGGTACCCATAAATCTTATTCTGCACCAGTAATGAGAAAGTCTTAGAATGTTAATGCAATTCACACAAACCATGATCACTCCCTTGTATTCTTAATAAGTAAAGTAAGTAAACTAAATAAACTTGATTTATCCACAGTGGTGATGTTGTGGTTGAATTTTCTCCTTGGTTGAATTTTTTTTTCTTTGTTTCAAACTCATTTTCATATGTTACCATACCAAAAAACAAAGGAAAAGAAAATTTAAACCAAGGAAAACATTGAACCACAACAATGATTACAGCTGGAAAGCTTATGTGGCTGTGCATTAACGAAACTTTGCTAAGATGGGAGGCAGACCAGTTGGCTATTTACAAGCATGGCCAAGGATCTGGAACTCGGGATTATTGCATTACATATCCACGCAGTGGTCAGGATGGGAATTAAACATGGGACTGTGAACAGATTATGAGCCTGGTATCCTTACCACTCAGCCATTCTACAGCTGTACCTCTATCACTACATCTAACCATTTGTATGCATTAATATTACAAGGAATAATTGAATGCTGATCACTACTGGGATTTAAAAGGGTTAACATGACTTCAGAGTATATACAGTAGTGCAAAGGTACCGGTAACCTCAGGTTTTACCAATTTGACATGTCACATTACAAAAAGGTCAAATTACTAAGATTTACAAATCACCATGTCTGAACCATTTGATTTTTAACCCAATTAACATAACAATTTGATAATCAAGCTATATGTATTTGTAACTGGAATAATGCAAGTGTATATGGCAGAGCTGGGACCAGTTGTTCAAAGCAGGGTTAAGGTAACCCAGGGTTAGTGCAAAATTTAATGCAAATTTGAGAGCTTAAAAAGCACATTTAGCATAATTCTTTTTTAATACAATTTGATGATTGTATGCTCTGAAAAAAAAATAACGTTATCGGAGAAAATGCATTCTAACAACAGGAAAAGAAACCAGAGTTAAAATCTAACCGCTAATTGACCTTAGAACAACTGGCCCCTGGGTGTTAAACATTTGAGGAATTAATGAGTCCCGTTTACCTGAGCCATAAGTGACTTGGAAGAGTCTAACCATCTAAAAGAGAGAAATATAACTTCAGTACAAGAAATCATACATGTAACTGCTATTTAATTTGTGTTGTTTGGAAATTTTACAAGCACAACCTCTGTACTATGTATATTTAAGAATTATTAAGATAAGAAAATTTAACCATCAAACATGACACTTTTTTGGTTTAACCATTGCGTTTTGTGCAATATAGCCAGAATTGACAACAATGAAAACATTGGCATTAAAACATGAGGTTATAATTTACATGTCAAAATCACATTTACTACATGAAGTAACTATATGGAATGAAGTCCTGTTAAAAATAAATAAAAAAAACACAGTTTCAACAGGGTTGTCACTAAGGGCCAGGGGCCAGGCATTTCCCCCGGCTACCTTCGTCGTTAACTTAAACCAAACGAGCACCCAAAAATTCTACATTAAAAAGGAGATAAGCGTGCTCCATGACCGGTTGCAGCTTCCCCGGCAACTAACAACAAATACCCGGCAACTTGAAATCTTAGTGACAACCCTGTTCAAATTCAAATTACAAAACTGATACGAATTCCAATATTACAGATATAATTTTGCAGAACAAAGCATTTTCCAACTGAAAAATGAGGCTTCAGAATATCATAAATATTTCAAGCATTTATTTTGGCACTGGTACGTAAATCAGATTCTATAATTGTTAATAACATTGAAATCATTAAATCTTTTAACCATGCAAAAGTAACAGGCATACATTCCAAATTGCAGAAACAAATATGTAGTTCGTAAGATTCCACCTTATATTTATACAAAAAGTTGAGCCAAGAAACCATGTCAATGTCAACTAATTAAATTACTGGTTACTTAGTGAGCAATTAACTCAAAAACTAATGTCAATATTAGCAAAGAACCGAAATAAATCAATGTTGAGGGCAGAATGAATGTGCGTTGCAAAAAGAAAGACTCTGGTGCAAGTGAAAAATACTTGAATACAAACCAGAAATGGAGGAAATAACACTTTTCTGTCAAGCTTTAATTACCTTTGTTTAAGAAAAGCTAATGTTACAGATAAAGTGTCAAATCGCTTTATTAACCACTTTTCCTCCTTTGTAAGGGTTCTTGATCGCGTCTCGGGTACATTCGCCAACGCCAAAACAAAATGAACCAAGCTAAAAAGCGGATAATTCCCATAGCTTTTTCTTGTAAGCTTTAAGTAAACGACAAAATTATACCCTGAACCTCTTTTATTTCTGCTTACCCTTTGTTTATACAAGCTTTTTCTTGCAGCGTTTTCGGTTTGAATAGTGTCGATATGGCTTCCTGTGAAGGCGATACGGGGCTGGTAGCTAAGGACGTTGTTTCGATCGTCCCAAAGGGTCCATCAGAGGTGAAACTTGGATATCCAGGCGACAGACTACCTGGCGTTGATGGAGTACAGCTACCGTTTGGTGAAGGGTAACCATGTCTCGGCAGCGAATTGTAATTCGGGGTTAAACTATCTTTGCTACCTCTCGTCTTGTCATCACTGTTTGTAGATAAATTGTCCTCGGAACTAAGCGACGATTGCGAGTGTCGTTTCTTTAACTTGCCTCGAAAACTTCTTCGTCCTTCTTTTCTAAGTCCTTCGTAAGGTTTCAACAGTGAAAGCTCTTCGGGATGTCTGATGCCGAGCTCGGAACAGAGCTCTTGAACGGCGTGGAAAACTGATTTAGAAAAATCAACCGAGACTTCGACGAACTGCAAATCTGGCAGTTGTATGCGAAGTTTCTTATGCGTCGGAGTAAATTGGAGATTGGCGTCTCCCTGCACACCAACAGTATCCAACGTTAACCGTGGTTTGAGAAGCCACTGTCGTTTTTGGGGCCACCACAGGCCATGGTCGGACCAGTCAGCTGCTATATCTACAAATAGAAATCAAGCGTTGGGATCTTCAGCTTTTGCGATTTACACTCGAAGTAACAAAGATTTTAATCCACCGAGTCATGACTTAAATAAATCCATACAATTTTAGGGCAAACATAACGTAATTCGATCGCAACAATCCTCGGCACATGGCTGTACAACACAAACTGAATGGATGTTCATTTGCTTTTAAATTCCAATACACAACAGGTACGAATGCCTAACATGATAGTCTTAGAAAACATGCAAAACATTGTTTACTACTTGGAATTTTCTCTAGCCTTCTTCTAACGAACACATAATTCAACTTAACGTCGTCCACAGACACCAGACCCGCCCAAGACGTTGTTCGAGTGAGAAGAAAACGGTACATGTACTCACCGAGTCCTTCGACAAGGTCGAGCATAAGCTGACCGATATGTGTTTCTCCAGTCACTTCTACCGACTTTTCGGTGCTCAAATTTGTAATGTAAATGGATAAATTCCACACTGCCTTTTTGCCTAGGTTTGCCATGACTGCGCCAAAACTATTTCACACATCTAACAACGTAAATAACCTCGAACGGACTCCAACGAGTAACAAAATAACCGCAAACCGTAGCCAGTGCTTTCGCAGTTCCCAAACAGCAAATCTTTACCGTCGATTACTTCCGGTTCTCGGCCTTTTCTTAGCGTAAGTTTCCTGTACGGGCCATGGTTCAATAAATTCTCCTCAGAGAAAAACAGACTTCCAGAAACTCTCGGCAACAACTGAGGAGAAAAAGCGATCAAGAGTTCGTGACCTCGCACTATACAGAGTTCCTCGGTTGTCACGTGATATAACGAATGATTGCGCAAGAAACGTTCGGAAAAGTTCGGAAACCTCCGAAGCTGAAACAAAAATAACCAATTCGTTTCACTTTCTTCTCATTAAAAAATTAACTACAAAAACTTTCTTGTCTTTGTCGAAAGATTTTATATCTGATCTTCGTACATCATCTTTTAATTTAGCTTCATGCACCTCCCATAAAGCCGCGCCAACATTGACGACATTCTGATAATGCCAGAATTCCATATAGGGAGAAGCACAATTCAACCGGAAATGACGGCTCGAAGCTAACCCAACTTCATTTCGGGAACAATACCACTTAAGCGACCAACTCGCGAAATAAATTTGTTTTTTGCGGTATTAATACCCGGTTAACCTTACGCTAGGTTACGATTTCGCCAGCTAAAATGGTACTTTAATTTTCTCTGAAAGAATGGACACAGCTTCTGAACGCAATAAAAAATGAAGTGTTCTCTGTTTCAGGCAAAGGGATACAAACACTCCAAAGCACTTTCGTTTCAGCAGATGTGCTCTAATACGTTTCGGCTTCCGGTAAATCTAACTTTTCTAAAACCTTCGCATCAAAGCACGCGAGCAATTTTCTTTTCTCAATTCGTCTTTGATATCTTCTGCATCCAAATGCATCTAAATATCTCTATTTAGATAATCAAAGTGATGCAATTTTTTTTTTCTTAGGCTACACAGTACCTATATATATTGGTAAACCAACATCAGTAGTTATGGCCGAACTAAAGATGTTGGAATAAGTTGTTTTAGAAGCTCCTACACGTTCTCCTCCGTCTAAAATGTCAAAACGGGTGACAGACAACAGCGGACGATGTGCGGCTCTACTCGCAGGCAAAAGTGCAATACGGGTTCGGTCTCTGAACAAATCGGTGATACTGATGTGGGCGGCAACGAATTTGAATGCACACAACCGACTCTCGAATATGACCCAAGGTGTGTATCGTAATACGGGCGTGCTTTGTTTATTTACGAATATAACCACAAAGTAATAAGTACAATACAACCTGTTCTGTTAGTTCATACCACAGGCATCAGACATTGTGGGTACAAACTCCATTTATCGTGTATTTTACCAGTCAGGCTAGTGAGTCCATTGTTCAGAACTTGATTCATTTCACAGAACTTTTTTGAGATAATGTTTTCTCGATCAATCTGCACGTTTTGATTTAATTATTGTGGCGGTTAAGAGGGCACCGACGCCGAATCGCCTCCTCAAACAACAAGAAATTGCCGTGCCTTTACAAAAGGGTTATACAAACAACAATCGACGAACAAAACGATTGAACGGAAGTATCAACGTGTTATTAGTGATTATGGTGTAAGGGCGACAACAGAGGTGAACGCCTGTGACACGTGGCTTCCGTTTAATACCGCACGCTCTATTTACAGCGGACCGTGGCTGTACGGCACGCTTACCACAGTCGATAGTAGTTTCACGCCATTTCTCATCCAGTCAGAAATAAGACCAAAACCGGTGACTGGCTCGTACGCGTTTTTTTCCGCATTTAGCGCTCTTCGCTGTGATTGGTTCATTGAACCGTGTTGCGTCTTTCGTGAAAGGCTAGAGTTATTTAGCTTAACAACAGTTTTATTTATTTTTTGATTAAAAACTGATCTAAGTGAATATTCTCCAAGGACTCTAAGAATCAGCTATTTGTAAGGAAATATCTATGCAGAGAAGGAGTTCTCGATCGAGCAGGGCTTATCTGTTTTATCAGTGGCCCAGGTTTCAATTTTCAAAAGATCTGGTCATTCACTTACCGGAAGCCCTGCCTCCGTGGGTGTGAACGAAATTTCTGGATTCTTTGGTTACTCTGAAAATATAAATTCGATTTTCGTGTTTCCTTTCATCTGACGTAGCAAAGGTGACGTGACGAACATCCTCGCATTTTTCGGAAGATTATCGTACATTTTTTTTTTCAACTCCGGACAATTTAAGCCACTATCGCACTTTTCACATGGAGAGCGTACACAGCGTGACGCCAAAGAAACGTGACAATATATATTTATTTAAGCTATATAGTGTAACCCATTCACAAAAAGGAGTGATCAGCATGTAACTTCCGCTCCCAATTACAACGCATTGTTGAGCAAGCCTATGAATAGAATTGAGAAAATTATATCGTGAAACCAATATTGAATCGTTTACACAATAGTAAGTAGACGGTATGGTAAACCCGGGGGTTTGTGCCTCAGGATAGGGTATGGTTTTTGAGGTTCTCCATCCTTAAATAGGGTATTTTTGCCCATGTTGGCATAGTGTTCTCGGTGTGATCTTTAGACAGGGTGCCTAAATCGTATCAGCTAGTCTTCTATACTATGCTTGATGCTTCCAGTAATCGTACGGGAAACGAAATAAAGTTGACCCGTTCAAGCTATTTTTAGTTTTTGTTTTTCCCTTGCATAGGGTCTCATTTTTCGGGTTTAGGCCTTAAATAGGGTATCAATTTTCGTTTGCTTCATCCTTAAATAGGGTCAGGGTTTGAGACCCTTAACTTCGAGGCACACACCTATCCGAAATTTAAGGGAGTTCCCTCCCCCCCGGATGGTACACTGTTCGGTTCGGGAAAATGAACCCCTAATCATACGTACCCTGCCATTCGCTTTGACAAAGGGCTATCGATCGAACAGTCAGCACCCATAAATCCTAGGGTGGTGAAACTTGAATGATTTATCAACTCGCTTGATATAACAATTGTTGTGCGTTTCAAATTCCCACCATTTCTTCAGGAACAAACTGATTCACATTCGGTCAGTCTGACTTTGTTTTCCCACTGCAACACAGCGAAACTCAAGAGAAGCCGCGATCCAGGAGAATGTGTAGCGCGGGGGATGACAGGACGGGAGAGCTCTCTTTGAAAAATACTGGAAAATGGAGAACTGTTAATGGTCTGGAATCGATCCACTAACAAACACTCTAAGCGAACATATAATGGAGTTAATGGCACTCACGAAGTACAATGTCCTATTAAGTCAGAGTCCTATTAAGAAAAGTTTGAAATGTTTCACCCTTTTTGTTCCTATCTTTTAGTATCTGCTGGTCAATCGGACATCAAATTCTCCGAGCTATTAGAAAAGAAAGTATATGTCATTCTCTAATGAGAAGTTTTTCTTTGATCACGGAATTAGAATGATTGTACTTACCAAGTCCAATCTTTCTGTTATTCTGCTAGGATGACGTCATGGCCACTCTTGCTCGAGAAACGGAGATGTTGACGCCCCTCGCCCCCGAGTTTCTAGGCCGGAGCAACCACGCGATACGGATTTCCTGAATCCACTAAAACAAATTACATTGTTTTCAACAGTTTTGTCTGTTTCGACACCTTTCCAGAACAAAAACAAAGTTGCACAGAAAAAAATTAGGATGCGTGACGGCGAGTTGTATTGCTTCATTTTTCTAGTTAATTATCGGTCGGGGGAAGGGTGAACTCCCAGAAAACTGGGTAGGAGTGTGCAGCCTGCTTCCCAAAACCCATACCCTATTTATGTCGAAAATCTACGATTCTCCCTACCCTATTTATGACCTGACCAAAAATTTGATACCCTATTTATGACCTGACCCTTAACTAAATACCTTGTTTCAGACCTGCCTTAAAATATATTATTTCCCTAGTTCCTATAGGTTATAACGTTGTGTCACTTAAAGTTCCGTTGATGGATTATTTTCTATAGGCAAAGACTATGATCGCTAATATTTATGTGACGAACTCCCGAGCACACAATTTTATAAGGACAGTTAGTAAAAATTATGTCAATTAAAGTCGCAGAGGTAGAAGTTATTCTAGTTTGCTCAGCCATAAGCTGTTGAAGACCACATATATCAGTGATACTCATTAGTTTATGCGTGTTATTGTCATAGCGAATAGCAATCATATCACAACTAGAGTCTCCCAAAAGATGATATTCAACATTTTCAGAATCAAGTTTCGAAAAGTGAAAAAAAAAACACCAACAGTGCAGTCCGGAGGTCTTTACCACGTGACAACAACGAACGGTCTTTATCTAGGTTTTCGAATTTCCAAACACAAGTTTTCAAAAGCGTCCATGTTTAAATCATTTCGCATAGTGAAATTGATCGAGCTTTTCACGTAGAAGCATACTCCGCCACCACCGCTTGTAATCAGTTTGTGTCGAAGAATTATAATATAACTGTATCATCCGTTGATTAGAGTGATATGTTGAGGGCTAAAGGGTAATTTTCAATAAAACTTCCCGCAGAGGTAACTTGTTCCTATTTTTAGTGAAGCATTATATAAAGATGTTATTAAAAGAATGCGGGAGTTGGGTCTGAGCTAGAAAAATGTTGAACAAGTTTTTGGCCGAGCCAGGAACAGTGAGGAATGAACGAGCTCCAAATTTAAAACGAAACAGAATTTTGCGTGACATTATGACAAAACAGGAATGGTTACTGGAATAGAAATTTCCAGTTCGTACTGACCTTATTGGAATGGGGAAATATCGTAAAACAGTTCTTTTTTTTTGGGGGGGGGGGGGGTTTATGGACTAAATCATTAAATAAATAAATTCATAAATCATTAATGACGCCCTCGCCAAATTTCACATAGAAGATAAGATATCAAGAAGAGCGGGGTTATGTTGTTATCTAAAACCAATACTGTGGGGCCAACCCCACCCAATACCATCGGTGGTTACCTTTTCAACCTGGTAAACAAATCGAGGCTACTCGGTGTAACTGTGGACGATAGGCTAACTTGGTCACCTCACCTATCTGAAAGGAAGAAGAGCTTCGCAAATAAACTCAGTTTACTAAAAAATAGATAGTATCTACCTAAGAACGTTTTGGAACAATTCTACTTCAGTATTACTTACGGCCTTGTGATATGTGCAAATGGCAGTAACTCTGAGTTATTTAGGTCAATCGATAAACTCCACGGCCGAGCCGCGAAGTTACTATAACTTAGGGCATTGACACTTTTTACGAAGACGCACTTAAGACAGCCAAATGGCATTCCTTAGCTTATATTTATAAGATCAAACTGTTCAAGCTGATGCATAATGCCTATAATTAATGACAGACTACCTGTACCACTAAGTGACAATATTGTTACTAAGAGAAATACCGAGTACGCGTTAAGAAGATAAAAAGACCTTGCTATTCCTAGATTTCAATCTCGCTATTTGGAACAGTCTGTTAGTTACAGGGGCGCCATCCTCTGGAATACAATTACATCCAGGCATCCGGACGTAACTCATGCTGAACGTTGGACTTAAGGCTCTAGACTGGGTAAGATAATAGTGCTAAGAGATTTCCATTTGAAAGCAACATTTGCCTCAACTGTTAATTTTAGTAATGACGATTTTATATATTTCTAGGTTTCTTAGCATTTAGTCTCAAGAGTATTTTTAACAACCGTAGATTATTGTAAACTTATTACTTTATTATGTGTAATTGTACTTAGATTTGGATGCACGACCCCATAAGCACTTGCTTTAATCATTGCCATGCTGAATAAAGTGGATGTATGTACTGTTCAGTAGCTTTTCAAAGAATGCCGGTCGCACCGCACGGTTCGGTCCACCAGCGACGGACATTCATGGTCATAATCACAAAGTCGTTTTAAAGTAAACATCGAAATCAGAAAACTTTCCACCAGGCCACCCAACTGAAACAATTCGCAAAGCTGGCAACAATCTTGGATTAGAAAACAGTACTGAAAATCTCAGGTATATTAAGGAGTGGGTCAGTTGTTATTTAGTGTAAAACTTCCAGGGGTGATCTGTCTGGAGAACCACGGGTACAGAAGGCTTCTAACTTAGCTGTGGTAAACGACGGCTCAAAACAACTTTAATTAATAGTGTTGTTCCCACAGCAACCAATCACGTGACTGAATAACAGCTCACTTCCGGTTTAGATTTTAGACAGGGAAGAACGGTACTTATTCAGTATTTTATTGTGAAGTCTGACTACTTACCCAAGTACCATACCCAGTGTAATTGGAATGCATGTCCAAGTCACGTGACCAAAGAACTGTAACTAATGTAACTTTATACACACTAATTAAAGACTTTCAGCAAGGTTTGACAACCGTTCCAATTACAATGGGTACGGTCCTTGGGCAGATAGTAAAACTACAGAACAATACGCTGATAAAGAAACGTTTACCCCTGTCTGCACAAGCTCTCAAAATTTAGCCGGAAGTGGTTTGTTATTTGGTCACGTGACACATTTTAATTAAAACATTAACGTCAAGTTATCTAGTAAGTGGAGATGTAACCTGCAGCCAAGATTTGTCCACATTGTATGAACCGTTTCCAAGATTGACCAGCCCCTCTGTTTATGACTAAGGAAAAGATGACCCAGCCCTTAATATATACCTGACTATTGTCAACAAACAATGATACATTTCTGTACATTACAGGAGCTCATCACCAGGAGCGCTCGTCTTCCCTATTACCTGTTGGATCGGGCGTTTTGACAGACCTATATATATTATAGTTATTTTTAGAAACACGTTGTCTTCGGCACTTCGGCTCATAACAGCTTCCATTGTTTTGTGATACTGCTTAAAATTATTGTCAAGTTGGGGTGGCTTTGTTACAAACAGATTTTTTGAAAACCACTACTCAGGTTCTTTGAAGTGTGCGATGACATGCGTGATTGCTGAAAGGCATTATGGGATTGCAAACTGATTGCAATGAGAAATGGCCTGCACAAAGGTAACTACAAGAAAGTGAAATATGCAGGAGAGTTCTCTAGTGTGTACAACCTGCTTGGCAGCATCTGCGAACCTTGACGAATACACCATTATTTCGTAATTAGGTCTGTCAAAACGCCGGGTCAAGAATATGAAAGAGAGGAACGCTCTTAGTGACTGCGACTTTAAGCGCAAGATTTTGCGTTCCTTATACAAATGATAAGCACAGTCAATAACATTATCATAATCACGGGGTGGAAGCTAGGGGTACCATGGGTGCCCGTGACAACCCCCTCCCCCATTGTCCTTTTTTCTTATTATGCTTTTTGTGATACTTCAACCAGCCAGCGAGCAGGCTCACTTGTGAATCCCGCGCGCAAGTTACATCGCGGCGAAGCCACGTGAGCAAGCCGGCGAGATTTTCCTCTCCCCATTCCTCTCGCCGGCTCGCTCGCGCCGGCTTCGCCGCGATGTAACTTGCGCGCGGGATTCACAAGTGAGCCTGCTCTCAGGCTATACTGCAACGTAAATTTGCAACAAGCGCTGAAGCGCGTTTCTGATAATGGTCTGATCAAATGTGGTTTATAAATGAAAGTAGCGATTTATTATATAACATTGAGAGATATACTCTCCCGAGTGGTAGCAAATCAGTAAAACCGATGTTACACGTGTGTGGATATAAGCGATATCTGCACACATGTGTGACATCACCGCAAGGGTGGCGTTTTTATCACGGATTATTAGCTACCACTCGGTACTCGGTACACAAGGTAACTATATTTTATACTAGAAAATCACACGGTCGCTTGGAGAGAATAAGTTTCTCTTCTCAACTTGAAAAACATTTCACTCGTTCTCTGCTCTCGCTCCTTTCCACAAGCTAAAATTTTGAACCAGGCTCCGCACGACCACTCCATACAACATCATCTATATACAGTATACTACACCAGGATGCTCTGTCGTGACTGCGAAATTGATGCTGTGTGCCATAATTACAAAACCGACTATAATCCTTTTGCAATCTGACAGTATGTTCCGTTTTTCCTTTCTTTTTGAAAAAATAACGGACATGCATGAGATTTGTGGTTTCGTGATTCTAACGATGTCGCACCTTTGAAGTATTGATGGTAAGATTATGGCACATCCGTTTTGCATGTATCTTCTTGCTGCACGCAAGCAAGAACATAAATAGTCCGTTAATTATATAAGTTCTTCTTTTAAAGTCATAAGAAAGTATTGTGGGCGATCCACTTCATACTCAAGAGTGTAAACACTTAGCGATAAAACAAACGCTGATATAGTGGGAGCCCATCAGTAACTAGTGATGGGTCCCTGACTGTAACCAGTTTGACTGACTTACAGAAAATTAAAATTTCGTCGTATTCTAAATAAACTCAACAAAATTAATTTGTTCGTTTTTTTTTTCTTTGGAAAATTTTTGTCACGTGTTGTGTTGATAATTTCACGTTGGTAACTTCTGCTCTCAGCAGAAGGGGGTCTCAGTTTATATATGTTATTTACCGGGCGGGAGGTCCGTATGGGAAAAAACTGTGCCCGAGGTCTTGAGTACGGCCCGAGGCCGAAGGACGAGGGCATTACTCAAGACCAAGGGCACAGTTTTTTCCCATACGTGCCGACCTAGACCGGAAATAACTTATTTATTTTTTCTGCTTGTTTGCGTTTTTTTTCGCAACAATTTCAATTTGCCGCGAATAGCGCGGATAAAAATCCGGACCGTGGTCCGTATCGTGAAAAGCTGGACCGGTTACGAGCGCGCGATTAGCCAATCAGATTCGAGGATTTGGGATTCCGGCCCGCTGCGATGCTTAAGAAAAAAATAAATTGTCTTATTTCCTAGACGCAAATGACAGTGGTTTGGCTGTTATTATATTTTCAGGGGCGTAGCTAAGATTTTTGAAAGAAAAGGACGGTGACACTGTGTCACACCCGGCAGGGTACATACCAGATTGTCATGTTGACCACCAGTCCATGCTTTGTTTTGCTTAAAGTGATCAGTAATTTCTCGAATGAGCAGTGAGCGACGGGGGAGGTTGAAGCCTACAAAAGAGATGCATACATGAGTTTGGTTAAGACGATGCGATTTGTATGATTTAAAAATAAGTAATTCACAGAGTGGGGGGGAGGGGTGGACACGGGCATCTCACATCCTTCCCCACCCCCCTCCCCCACCCCACGCCCCAGCTTATTAATGGAGATTTGCATTGAGGTATGACAAGGGCAGCCCTTTGCTTTACTGGACTACTGAGACTACTAAGGGCTAAGGGACGGACCATTAGAAAAGTGATGGGGGGGGTGGGGAATTTTCAGCTTGCACGAATTTTTTTTTCGCTCACTGCTTTTGCAGGAATTTTTTTTTAGGTGAACCTCTCTGCACGAATTTTTTTTACTACGTGTGAAAAAGTCACAATTGGACCTTCCTTCTGCATGAATTTTTTTTTTACCTTCTTCTTTGCATGAATTTTTTTTTGGTTTTTTCCCCACCCCCCCCCCCCATCACTTTTCTAATGGTCCGTCCCTAAGGGGAAATGGTGGCTGCCCTAAGTTCAGACGGAGAGGAACGGCCTGAAGCAGCAAACCTGAACTGAAGGGAGGCTGCGAAACTCGTCAAAAATTGAAACAAATGCAGCGATATTGTTTTGCCACACTGCCATGAAAGGAAGACGAACTTCTAGTAATGGAAGGATTAGGTCTGTTGTTGTTTGGATCAAGGTTATAATCCGCAATGTTAGCTGAATGGTCTATATGTCAGATTATCCTGTCTTACCGCATATTAAACCCGGCACGTTTTATAATAACATGGTCTGTCTAGCTGTGTTTTATGAACTTGCCCCAAGGGTAGAATAGAGAGACTCTGTTAATTAGAGTATATTCCAGTGAGAAACACGGCACTGGATTGGAGACAGTAAAATAGAAAAAAATATATAATGCCGAACGACAAAACGCAGCATGAACTGGCAATATTTATTCAAGGCCGCGGAATGAAATTTCAACAGCGACTACAGGCAGTCCCAGCTCCTGACTTCAAAACGGTTCGTAATTTGTTTCTAATTGGAGGAAAACTAAATTATTGCCAACATTATCGACTTACTTTGTTCTTTTGTGGTATTTCATGTCGTCCGCCCAATTCTCAAACCATTTGGGCCTCCTTTGCAAAAAATTGGTTTTGTGAGATGAAGAGGTTGAATTAAGACAGTGATGCAACACGCCCTCTGCTAGCTGCCATGTAGCTGGAAGGCCAACAATGGGTGCAAACAGTTATTTGCACAATCGGTAATATGACGTTTACAGTGGGGTCTTGCTTTTTGGACTTACGGTCCAACCTAGTGTAGCTTATTTTAGGTTGGGGGGGTGGGGTGGGGAGAATCTCTCTCTCTCGCTTTCTCTCTCTCTCTCTCTCTCTCTCTCTCTCTCTCTCTCTCTCTCTCTCTCTCTCTCTCTCTCTCTCTCTCTCTCTCTCTCTCTTTCTCTCTCTTTCTGGTGCCGGTGAACGCCTTGAGGTGGCTTGGTCACGAAAACAAAGCGGCGATGGAAGTAAAGCCCTATAAATGCCAACATTAACGCCAGGAGTGTCTAACCCCGAAGCCATTAAACTCTTATACCACAAGATCATAAAGTTATGCTTTGCTAAAACCCCTCACCTTTTGACCACACTTCTTAGAACAGTTCCTTGGTAATGAGATTTGTTTGGTTGCGGTTTTCCCAAATGCACGTTTTCAGACTGTTGTCCAAGAATGCCGTTCCCATTGCTCTTGAAAGAGATTACCTTGTTTTAGATGGATCAAATTGCGTTCGAGATTACTCATGAGATTTTATTTGAATTTCATGAAATTACAGCACTTCTCGATCGATCTGACGGACGCCTTCACCCTTCAACTAATCCCGCAAAAATGGAGAGAATTTCGCCGAAATATCTCGTCCGCCAGATAAGAGTGGTAAACAATGAAAGCCTCTTTATACGCTCGAGCTCTTGGCAGACAACTGTATGTGAAACTCTTTTTCTTGCCGGCGTTTCTGTCGGGTTCTGACTGATAACATAAACAACAATCCAGAGTGGGAGTTGAAATCAGATATCTCACTCGTGAATTCCTCGGTTTACCAGCAAAAGGCGTGTCTGAAAATGGGACGCGTTTGGCGTGGGTTTACTTGAATGGGGTATTTAAAACCGAAATCACTGGCTTAGCTGTTAAATTCAACACAGAACGGAAGAAAGCGAGCATGGAGCTTTTGTTGTGTGTGAACATTCAGAGACTACTTTTGCTGGTTTTGTTGGAGTTCACACGTTTAACCCTTCAGCAGGAGTACCCTGGATACCGTAAGTACACTTATGCCCATATTGAAGTGCTACACAGTGTGCTAAAAACTGCATAGTTGGACAAAAATGAAAAAGTTAAAACAGCACTGCTTAGTAAAATGAACATTACTATGAGTTACCACGATCAGTGACGATGTTCAGTAGGTTTATAAAGAGGGATCACACTGCATGGCTTGACCCACAGATGAAAAAGGAAGAACCACACTATATAGTAAAACAAACAGTACCACAGTGCAGTACTTTTCACTAGCTTCAGTCTAAAGAATGGCCACATTACATGATTTGATCCACAGGTAAAAAAATTACAACCACAGTGTATTCAAAAAAATAACAAATAAAAAAACAGTACCACGGTACAGTACTGTTCATTAACTTTCCAAGAAAATGGTCACACTACATGGTTTAGTCCACAGACGAGAAACTTAGCTTGGAACCGTACTAGGAGTAAAATAAACATGTCACGGTGCAGTGGGTACTCATTTTTGTGTGGTAAAACTTTATTTTCGAGATATTTCTAGTGTAGGTTTTGTTATTTTGGTTTGATGCAGACATATCCTTCCGCGGGATGTCGACCACTGGAAATTGGTTCAAATCAACACTGAAAAATCGTTTGTGGTCGGCTACAGACAAAAGAAAAATTGTTTTGTTGACCCGAAAAATGCCTACATTGCTAAATTCCGTTTCCATTTCACTTTACCCATAGAGAACAAGCATGGCTTTAAAAAACGCCAAATAACCACATTCCATTCTGTCGACAATTGGAAGCAATTATGAAATTACATTATACTAAATGAGCGCTCACGCGATGAAAAATAAGGCGGTTTTCCGACGGGACTTCCACTTGAATCTATTTGATAGAAACTTCGCAGGGGTTAAACTTCGTGGGCATTTTTTATCGGTAAACGAAAATAAAATTTCCTCTGATAGAGAGCTTAAAGCGTGCTTGCTATAGTGATGTTCGCCTTACCATTCAAGTCTGCCAGTCACAACGGGTTTAATCCGGTCAAACATTTTCTTAACTGGGGTTTTAGCGATTCACTGCGACGAAATCTTTGCATAACCAATGGCACCCAAATACTTTCCATCCAATTTTGTCACGGAAAATTTGCCAAACTACACTCAACCTAATTCTTGCTGTCATTAGGTGTGGATAGCAAAGATTAAAATGGATTAAAATTGAAAATATCAACACATGCTTTGCAGTAACTTTGGTTTCAATATCCTCCAGAATTCCTTTGAACTTGTTTTACTGCAAGACAGCGTACAGTTTCTATAATTCACTTTTTAAAACCGTTTCGAACAAAAGCATTGAGCTTCGTGACCCAATGTTTGCGAAGCCATCACTTCACAGGGTAAAAGTTGTGGGTTTTCACCACGTTTCCGGTTGCGGTTTGAAAATAGGTTACAGGTGATATATATAAGCAGCTCAAGCCGAAGAATCGTACAGTGTTGTGTGCCAAGTCAAATAAAGTTTTGTTCAGATGCCTGAAATAATGTGTCTTTCAATTACTACGCCAACTTTGTAAATCGTGTTTCAAGGAGCTGAGTCACGAATTTTCATTCAATTTTTTACAAACAAAAATCACTATTTGAGTGATTAAAAACCAAAACGTAATGATAAAGGTTATTGTTAAAAAGAGAGCACTAAAGATATCAAGTCTTGTCATCAGCGAAGGATGGCAAGGATGGAATTGGGTTGCAACTTGAAAAATGTACGCAAATTTAATGCTTTTACGATTTGTCATGTTGTCTTGGAAAACTCTCTCGAAACTAATTATAGTTACTTCCGTTCTTAAATATTTTATCTGTGCAGGAGCTGATCTGTGTCAGTTGAGTTTCACAGATCAAGTTTAAGTAGGAGCGACATTGCAGAAGTCATAATTTTGGAACAGTAGCGACCAAAAGTCATAAAAATTCCGCGCGACGAGAGAGCCCTGTTGGGTTGGGCCACACGCAAGGTGGACGATTTTTAGAATTTTCCGGGTTAAGAAATGACAATTGATACATCAAGTGGTTTCATGATGTAATTCAGTGATCGAGCGATATGAATGAAAGACGAATCGATGGTGTTACTTTCAAATCTTAAAGGTTACGTGTAGCTTGTCTTGTCTTTGCCACACACATGGAAAATGCTGAGTCACAAATAGTTTTGCATGCATGCAAGGTGCAAAATTGTCCCCTAGTTTGCGAACGCTAGCTCAGCATTGTCCTACGTTTCGTTTTTCCGCGAAAGTTGACCGTTCGTACAGCAATGCAAATTTAAAGTAAACTTGTTACTCAAATTATCAGTCAGTAAATCTAAGAACCAAATGACAGAACTTTGTGTTCTAAATCGTCTAGCCAGATCTATGGCCCCGAAACATATCGATAAGTGTAAAAATAGAAGATCTTGGAATGTATGACATTTTGAGATATAGAGTCTGATAAAGCGTTTTATCGCTCATTGAAACAAAGAGTTGTATTACAATTTTTCGCATAAGTTAAATATGATGTCTATCTTGCATTACATAACTTGTGTTCCTGTTTCTGAGAGTTCCGTTCTAAAGAAATAAATCGTAGTGGGACATGCGTTTCAGTATACTCGTCAGTAGGTGAATATGAGATAATGTATGACAGAGTGTGCCGTTAACCATTGTATTGAATGTCCAATGTAATTAAAATCGAGAAGTAGTAGTAGTAACAATTTTTTATTAACTAGGAAGCTCCATCACTAAAAGTGGTTTACATAGAGGTCCTAATGGTAGATATATACTATATGATGATACAATTAAAATCTATAAATTAGAGCTAAAACCGAAATAAATAAATATTTACAACATATACACTACAGAGATTAAAGAAAATAATTAATTATAAAAGCAGAAAAAAGACACTTCTTAAAAATTGGCAAACTTGCTGAGTTTCTTACAGTTCTCTCTAACTCATTGAAGTCTTTGAAACAGAAGAGAGCAGCCGAGAAGTTTATTACGGAACCTTCATCGCGATCCTTACATGATGTGACTACATTACATAGCTTGATTTCACTTGTCACTGTTTACAAAACAGAATCCAGTTCTTGGAAAGGTAATTAGTGCCATACAACGCGGAAAAATTAACTGGCTACAGTATCCAATAGATAAGATCAGTCAAAATGTTACTGTTGCTTTTATCCATTGGAAAGCAATCTAAACTTGGAAACTACAAGATAAAACCATGCAACCATGTTAAGACTGGCCTGATGTGATCCCTTTTAAAATTATTACAACGGTTAACACTTGTTCTCGGCATTTTCAATTGAGTTGGATAATACCATAATATCTTTTTTTTTTCAGTAGCCGTGATATCTGTTATTTTGAGGTAAATATTTTCTCGTATCCCTAATTTTTCAACCAATCAAATTGCCCTCATCCGACTGGTATAAACTAAACACTGAGTTAACAAACTTTTGACCAGCTGTTGTGACACCGGCCGAGAACACTTTACCGGAATTTTGGGAATGATTATCCTTTGACTCGTGAAATGATGGCTGTATGTTGGGTAATATCTCCGGATAAATGTTACCATTCCCGGGACACTTAACAAAATGACATTCAAGGGCATTTCAGGATGTTTACAACATTTCATCCAGACATTTAATGTGTTTTTGTGGATAAGGCAACTTAGTACCGCTGCATATAAGTACGACAATGAACTTAGCCTGCCGTACTGGCAGTTAGATTCCAGCCAAGGGAAAAACCCTGAAAGCAGATTGATGAACGTATTTTTGAAGCGCTCACTGTTGATGTTTGGTCGGGCGCGTGACCTAGCTCCTCCGTAGATTGTAACAACAGCTCTTTACGCGCGGAATAGTTAGTGAAGGGGGTGAATGGTGGCGTAGGTAACACTCTTACAAATACTACGATCCTGTTTCTCTAAAATAGATCGTATAGTAAGATTCCTTGTGATAAAACGCCTTTTCAAGCAACGAGCTAGAAAACATTGTACTGGAGTAAGGTCGAACCTGATGCTCCATAAACTGAAAGGGCATACGTGAAATTGAGAAGAACGTAGAGACCCGAGGATTTAAAAGCATTAATTTGCCTTAACGAGCTTATTCTTAACATGTGTGTTACAACTATTCTTAGTGAGAGGTGACACCTAGAATACTCACATAAGTACTGTTAGGAATCCCGAATATAGGAGTGTACGATTCATGGTTGCCTTGGCTTAAAAACTGTAAACTCTTTACATTTGCTAGGGTTACAAAACATACGATTTGTTTCTGTCCAGTCCGAGAACTGTGTTACCAATACCTCAGAGTTGTCTCTATCTTTCCAAACACGGGCAATAATATTTGAGTCATCTGTATACTTGAATAACACTGGCAAGGTTTCTAAGTAGATCGCAAAATCATTTAGAAAAATATTAAATAAAGAAGGTCCGCTTACGCTACCTTGAGTTGTACCTTGATTCACCCATTTCCGGTCACATGAAATATTGTTGTAGCAAATTCTTTGTTTTCTACCTTTCAAAAAACTTATGTATAGTTTAATTAAATACGGATTTAATTGGCGATTTTTCAATTTTCTTGCAAGCAATCTATTTTTCACGGAATCAAAAGCTTTACTAGAATCCATAGTAGAGACGCACTGCCCTACAGTTTTGGTTAAACATGACCGACATGATAAAATCTGGAGAAAACTATCTTTAAAAAGCAACGTACCAGTTCGATAAAGGTGAAATTTCTCAAACTGAATTCTTCTTATAAGGAAAGACAATCTTAGTATTCAGCTGCGAAGTGGTATTTGAGTTTTGATAACGAAAAATTAAAAACAAATTTTTAAGAGTTCGAGGTTATAATTTGGAATTCTTACGAAACGTGAGGGATATACCTGCCCCTTTCAGACATTTTCTGATCTTAGAAAAGCCTTCTGCAGTAAAACAACTAAAATATGTAAAAACGTGCATGACAACTCGAAAACTCAGTTTTATGGATTCAAGGTCAAGATCTGAGTTTTCACGACACGTGTGAGCTGCCATTTTCAAGCCCTTTTTATCTCTGTACGGCTAGGCAGGCTTTATGCAGTAAGTAAACCATCTAATATCCATAAAAGAGTGCGAGGGAACTCGGAAACTCTTTTATGAATTCAAGGTAGTGGAATTCTTACGAAACGTGCGGGCTGAACCTCACCACCAATCCGGCCTGCCATTGAAACCTGATTTAACCTTACTGTAAACCATTTCATATCTACAAAAGCGTGCGTAATAATATCTCCCTAAAAAGCTGTTAAGCTTCAGTTTAAGTTCAGGAATTGGAGTTAAGGACTTGTAACTGAATCTTCAAAGCTATCGCTGCTTATCTTAAACTTTTTTGTCAAGGCGACGGCCTCTTAATAGCATCAAACACTGAACTGATGGCTTTGATGAAGGTGGCCGTTTTGTTTTTAAGCCCACAGATACCGAATAAACAGACAGCGTTTAATCACATATGAAAACATGGAGAACAAAGCAATACTGTTGTTAGTGAAATATGGAATCTTCGATATTCAAGCTGTCTGTAGTTCATGTTAACAGCATCTCAATAACAAACAAAAGGATTTAATACCGTGCGTGATGTCTCCGGGTTTTCAATGAGTCAAATTTGGGAAAGAGTCTTATCAAGTTTCTTGACTAGCTCTCTTTATCATAAAAGAGATAAGCTTTATTGCTGTCTAGATCATATCAATTTAAAAGCACGTTTGATAATGACAGTTTAAAACACTTAAGAAGGTAGACAGGAACTTTTTCTAATAGGGAAGAACACAGTTTTCTTCGCTTTCCAAATTTTTAGATTAAAGGCACCCGTATTATTAAGTTTTTCAATTTCCGCTAATTGTTGAAGCACTTGTTGTAGACATAGGACCTTTGACAAGTTTTAATCTCAGTGTGACCACAATAGATTGCTCAAACTGATTTGCTAATGACGCGGCGACCAAGTTCACGCGAGAAGTATTCTATCAATAACTTAGCCCGAGCACGCAAGATTCCCTCAGATGGGGTTGTTTCACAAGTAGTCAACTTTATATTGAGATATGCCTTTGTTCGCATTGACTCCTTCATCGTAAAAACTGAGCATCTCTGTCTGTTGCTTTTAACAGCTGACTGAGCAAAACAGATACGGTTTGGTTTCTTAACAATGAAGATAAAAACAGAAAGTCGTTTGTCAAGACCAGTATCTAGTGTAACCAGTATGTAGCGTATTTGTTATACAATCGAAAACTCGAAAAGAACGAGGCTAATATCTAGCAATCATGACATACTGAGGGAAAAGAAAATCAAAACAAAACTGTTTTATTGTAAGAATGCTGTATCCAGAGATACCAAGATGGCTCAATCTTTCTCAGACCATTTACGGACTCAATCTGGACACTTCGGACATTTCAAAAGTGGTAATAATAAGTGAAATGTGTTCAATAATGAACTGTCTATTAATAACTTAAAAGCCAGCAAGTGCTAACCCCTTTGACAACTTTCCTGTCTTTATGGGATTTCAACCTGGGTACCCAGGTCACGCAAAACAAAAATTGTCTTTCGGTGGTTGCCTGACTTGATTATAAGACTCGTATTCTAACCTAGTGTTTTCAAAACACCACGAAACTATAAGAAAGGATATTTAAGAGACCTTCACCGAAGTGTAAAAATTACTTGAGCTTCTGAAAAAAATGTATTCATTGGAATTAAGGAGGTGCGGTTGTAAGATCTTTTCAGTGGGCCAACTGGAAAAGTCGACTGGACTCTAGACGGGACTCTGGACTGGACTTTGGACTGGACGTTATTAAACAATAGTAATATTTAACTAATAATATAACGATTGATCATTTCCATTTAATTATTAACCAGCGGGGAATTTTTCAACACTTTCAACATGTCTTGGGAATGCATTTTTTTTTCAAAACGAACATAAACGAAAAATTGAACAATACTGCCCAGTAACTTTGAATCAAGTCATGCTACTATTACATGAATACAATGCACAAATTAACTGCACAAGAATGTAGAGCAGCTTAGTCAATTTCTTTTCTTTTTCCTATATTTTTGCAGTTATCGTCTTTCACAAATTACCATCAGTACTGAAGTCGCAAGCCAACATATACCGGTATAATTACATTAGCGTGGTTTCGTGTGAAATGAACGTTAGTGTGATAAGGTCTGCAACGTGATAAAAATGTTCATTATAGGGGTGGTCCGTTATCCGAAGTGTGACAAAACCTGAGAGTAAAATAAACAAAAACGAGAAAATTTTTCTTCCATTAGAAATAAAGAGCGGATAGAGTGCTTGATCTGACAATATGGACGTGTTCCCCCAAGGGCGCGAAGTCTTGGTACACACCTGCCTAAACTTTATATTGCAGTATGCAGAACAAGAGCTCCTTTCGTAGAGTGTAGTGGTTTGAAATAACTGTAGTGATAAGGAGCCACATAACTTGATAGACAGCCAGGTATATTATAGTTTTCCCATTTTTTGTTGTTCAGCGTATATTACGTTTTATTATATGGAGAGTACGCTCACTCGTGAAATATTGTCCTAGAGATATTGAAGCGTGACATCCGATATACGATACGCGACCGCGATAAAGGCCCATCCCTTTCTTGTTTAGTCCAAAGTCCAGTCCAGAGTCCAGCCCTGTTTATCCCTTTTTAAGTGGGGTTTGCAACCTTGAGGACAGAGACGGCAATTAGTTCATCTTATCTGCATTTTATGTCTAACCGCGAAACGAAAACGTTTAAAATTCAATGAAACATCACGGTTTTTCAGTTCACTCTTCAAAGTAATTTTGAGATTTTTTTCGTTTTTGCACGGCGACGATAGGTGATAACTAAAATCTCTTGCTCACTCTTACAACCAATGAAAAGTGGAACTAAAACCTATCGTCACTTGGTCGCTTTTTCCCGCGCTCTTTGCTGACGACATGAATTCGCTTTAACCGATGGTTCATTTTACGGATTTGGCAAATTAAATTATGATTTAAAACACTCTATAACAAGAGATTGTTTTACAGTTATTTATAGACTAAAAAGGGATAACAATTAATCCCAAGGGTTCATTATAGTGTAGCAAACTATAATTACGTCTTATGTTCTAAATTTCAAGCCGAGCCACAAAAGAACGATGTTGTGTTCAGTTTTCCACTAAATACTAAATTTACTCACAGCCCTTGTCTTTCTATAATTAATAATATACATGAAAAAATTTCAGCATGCTCATTGGCTGAGAGCACGGCAATTAATCCCAAACAGTGCAGAAAATTGAAATTGAGTGCAAAAAGTTGAAATTGAGTGCAGAAAGTTGAAATGAAATTTTTTGCATGTATATTATTAACAAGTAATCACATGATTTGTCTCGTGCAATTTGGGATAAATCAGCACTCGTAATTTTTTCAAAGACTACAAATTGCACTCGCCCTACGGGCTCGTGCAATTTGGTTAGCCTTTGAAAAATTTACTCGTGCTGATTTATCCCAAATTGCACTCGAAATCATGTGATTACGTATACTAATTGCACTCGATAGCGATTTAGCGGTTAACAGTTTTTTTTTTGTTTATCCTGAGGTCTATTTTGGAGTAGATCCTCTTTTGTAGTTATTTAATTTTGCCAAAGATCTTTGTTAGGTAGACTTACCGTCCTCAGGAACTTATATGGCTGACCAAATCGTCCTATTGGACCTCGTACTCCTAAGATATGAGTGCTGCAGTATTTATTTGCAGTTGATTTTAAATATACTTTTCTGTTTTGATTTGGATAATTTGGAGTGAGCTCTTAAACTGAAAACATTCTCCATTTTCAAAATCTGTCTGCTGGACAGTGATTTGGAATTGAAGGAGTTTATGGATGGGGCTAGTCGGGTTATAGTCAGTCTCCGCTTCTCCTCGACCGACTCTTTCGCCCGCTTCGTGCTCTCCCAACTATCTGCGTGCATCCAGAACTAGATATATGCACGCTAAGCATTGACCATTGCTTAACTCGCACTATTTACGCAATCTCAGGCAATCGCGATTTAGCCTGAAAAAAATAGCTTTCCAGCCAGTAAACTATCGGTTCTCCGTGTGAGTTTGAAGAAGATTGGTGTCATACAATACTTGAAGTTGACCCCACATTATCAATAGTCTGCATGAATTTATGTCTGTCCTCGGGTCGCCTTTTGTATGATAACAAAATCCAACAATCTCGTGCTTCTAGTAAGCCCTCGCGTGCGCTCCAGCGTTTTTTTAAGAATTTGAAGAACTCAAAGTGAAAGCACCTCTGTTCTCCTATCTTGTATGGTAATCTGATTACAAACCACACATATGAGCTCGCACATACCAATTCGTCTCAGGACACAATCTATTTTTCTCGTTGCTATTCAAAACTAGAGTTACGTGAAAACAGGCGAGTACCAGCTCAGTTGTGTAACACACTGTGTTTCCTTAACTATCGTAAGATTTCCGTCATTGCTGATCATGCTTTCAGATATCAACTAGTCGACGCCCCACTACATTTCTTGAGAATTCTTTCAGGCCTCTAAAACATTTTTCGGCTCTTTTGAGAAACGTATCTCAAAGCACAGGCTGCCCAAGCTCACGTGCCATGAGGCGGCCCTAAAGTAGTTTCACTTCGCAAAATATTTCAAAATGAAAATTTGATTCTCTTCTAGTAGAATGAACAGACACTTCTATGTGGCTCGCATATCCTTTCCTGTTTACCCGTCAGGAAACCTGTTTAGGTTCCTCACAGTAGTTTGTAGAGGGGGCCTACATATTTTATAGAGCGGTCTCGTGCATTATTTTGAGAACTTCTGGGAAGGCACTGTCATGTGAAAGCGACGGTGCTACTTTGTGAGACTCGAAAGGTGTTTTGGTACTTCTTGAGGTCTTAAAATCCAAAATGACAACCACTAGAGGTATTTCTGTACCTTTATGGGTATTGAGTCGGAAAATTTACAACTGAAAAAGGAACCTTTTTTTGGAACCTGCGTTTTCATGGCAAATGTGAGAAAGTGTATTTCGTCTGGATACTGAAAGAAGTCTTTCTTACGTAGCAAGAATGAATTGGAGCCGAGCCCATAAACGGGATTAGGGGGACCCTGTTGGGGTTATTATGAAAAATTCGGACGAGCGTTCGAGTCACTCCCCTTCTGGGCATTCTGAGTATCAGTATGTATACGTATATAAAACGAACCAGTATCATGTAAGCCCGGAAACTAAGTTCTATGTCAACATTTTCCTTTACATTGTTTTCCTTCAGTTATGGAAATCTCGTGGGGATAAACGCTTTTTCAACAGTTATTGTTACTCACGTGTAGTTCACGTGACTTTGGCATCTGTGGGTGAATTTAAATGACAGGTGAACGTTCCCTCAGAATCATAAAGAAAATAGTTTCGGTTATTTGAAGTTATCGTTTCCGTTTTTTGTAACAACTCTTTGCAGCTGTGTTCAGTACAACAGAAAAAGTTGATAAAAATCTGATATATTTATTTTAAGAAATAAATTTACGTTATTTACCGGGCGGAAAAAAATTGTGCCCGAGGTCAAGGGCACAGTTTTATACGGACTGCGCTAGCCTGATAAATAACTAATTAACGCTTTTATGTCTTCCTTTTAAAGTAAGAAAAGAGATAGGAAATTGCTACAGCGAGGAAAAAATCCGACCCTTGGGTCGTATCGTAAAAAGCTGGACCAGTCACGTGCGCGTGAATAACCAATCAAATTCGAGGATTTAGGATTCCAGTCTGCTCCGATGCTTGAGAAAAAAATAACAATTGTTATGTTGTGAAATGTATTACAGAAGGGATAAAGTTTAACTGCAGCCACGGCAATATTGACTTGGTTAGGAAAAAATAAGTCTTCTGTTTGAAAAAACGTTGAATCGGTGCTAACATTAGGAAGCATTCCAAACACGCAAATTGCATTGGACTTGGTGTGTTTCAACCATTTTTAAAAATGCCATGTGTTCCTAACAATAACAAAGCAACGTTGTGCTTAATCTATTACGTAACTGAGCCTGAAATCCTGGAGGTTCCAGTTGATTAAATTCAGCTTGTCAAAATAACACAAACATTTTGTGATAGACACGTTTAATAAGGTAAGCGTTGAATTCCAAAATGCCTTTTGTGGTGAGTGATGGCTGTGATTCATTCATCTTTTTCGGAAATTTATCTTGGACATATTTCGTGTTAAACGTTCTCCTGTATGTTTTCTAAGGGCCATTTTTAATTGGATAGACACATGGTTTTAGTTCACGTTCTATCCTTCGGCTCAGATACAGACAGGCGTGGGATTTCTCAGACTGATTTATGTAGCTTCCTATTACTGTTGGCATCATTTCATATAACATCACCGTTTCAATTTTGTGGTTTAACATCCGATAAACTACAAGTCAATATATTTATGGAAAGCTGCCCTTTGCTGTTGATTGATGCGAAAACTACGTAACTGTAGCTGTCAAACAAATTGTATTCGAGATTGTTTGAAAAAAACAGAACGAAATCAATAATAGATAATAGATATACAAAGAAATGTGTTAATTAAGTCACCATCTTTAGGACTGAAATGCAAACTTCTTCTCAAATTAGGCTTTCCCATGACAGCAAACGCGCTCCTTTTTAACTGGAGGAGTTTTCTTAATACTGCCTCATTTCAAAATAGACATTGAGATTTCTTCCAGAATATAATGAATCTCAAAAACCGCCAGCAGGCGTTTCAGTACAACCTTTTAGTAGCCAGCTGCTCAACCCGCCTTCCCCGCGATTTCTGCCAGGAAAGTGGGCGTACAAGTTGCAAGCCCGTGTTGCTATTTTTGTCAAAAAATAATAATAAATGAATAAAACAGTCCGATTAAATAGCAGGTTTAAACTTCTTATGTGATGTTTCCATGATTTGAATTCGCTTGACTATTTATTTGCAACTCACGTGAATCCACTGCAAGAACTGAAAAAAAGCTTCACAAATTATGACCCATCCTAGCTTTACGGTTTACAGCAAAGACCAGTAGAAACTGTTCTCATTATGATCCTGTTTGAGGTCTCTGCCTCAACCTTCTGCAGTAAGGACAATGTCCTTTGTTTTCTAATCGTGGCGACTGCCACGTCTGGACTTCAGTCCTTGTTTACTTTACGGCACATACATCTTCAAACATATTTTTAGAACTTTCGCGGTTTTTCTTTATTCTAGGATGAATACTATCGACGTGAGAACATTTTATATTTTTGAATAACCAGTTTAGTCCAAGAAAGGACTTAACTACTCTATCCGCCTACTTCGCGTTTTTGTGGTTTTGTCTAGTCGCCAAACGGCTCGCACCTTTTTGAAGAAGAAAGAAAATTAAAATATTGTATTTCCTTTAAGGAGGTATTTCGGAAATGGGCTTCGGTCTACTTGGTAATTAAGTGCTAATCTAAAGTTTGTTAGTTAAACTACAAGCAAGATGGACCGTTTAACTTGCTTATACAAAAACTGAGAGATCACAAAGTTATCTTTGCTGCATCATCTTTCGACCATCGCGAAGGGTGAACATGATTCTAAAATATATTTGTTTTATCCTCCTCTAAAATAGGAATTTGCCCCTAAAAAAACGAAACGTGCCTTCATTTCATGATTTTTCACTTAGCGAGGATATTTCGCGAAACTCGTACGTGAGCAAGTAGAATTATCAGGTCCAATAGTGTGACACAATGTACGTAACAGCGACTTAAAAATAACTGCTAGCGACGCAGACCGTCTGACTGCATCGTTGTTACGTAATTTAATTGACCATGTGGTGAACAAGAATGAATTTATTAAAGTTTTCAGGATGAAACAGAACCATTTCTGGAGCAAGAAATAACTTGTAATTCTATAGTAGAACACATCAAAGCAATTAAGCAGGAATTTGGCAGTCGAGTGGACATTTAGAAGTGAGTCTCCCACGGCACGTAGATTGACCTCAACAGTTTTATTACACGGTGTCATTTTCGGCTTAAACCCGGCCCTGAACATACCGTATAGTACTAAATCGTCTTTCAACGCTCTCTTGCGGTGTCGGGCGGACAGAGTATTCCATATAAAACGTAAATCGCGTGCGAGGAGTTCATTGAACACGGAGCATTGCTACCGATCCGCGGACGTCATGCAACGTTTAGCGTTTCCCTCTACTTTGGTCCTGTTTCTTGCGAACTGCTTTTTAACTACGTCTTACGAGACGAAAGGATACCGTAAGTTTATCTCATTACTCTTTACTTTGTTAAATGATTAATATTACCTCCAAAATTACTACGTGTGCCAGTATTTCAGTGCTTGTATGTTTGGACGAATGTCTTGTCCTGGGGTATCCGACACAAAAAATAAAGTTGGAATTGTCGCGAGTGCCATTTCCGGCCAACAACGCCACATTAGAGCGGGCTTTTAAATACTGTTCTTACCCTCGATTAAGCTTTTTCGCCGATGATGTTGATTTGCCTTTAAAGTTTGTTTCCCGCCTTTCTTAAAAAGCAATTTTCGGACGATTGCGGTCATTATTCGGAGAATTTAAGTTCACCCAAGGCAACACTTAGAGGCAAGCTAGGAAGGTTATCATGAACTGTCTACGAAGTCGCAAGTGCATCTCAGGAAATACAATTTCTCCGACTTGTTTCACAGTACCTAGAAATATATAAAGTGGTTGTTTTCTAAAGAAACTGCTGCAGCGTCGGAAGGAAATTGTAACACACTGACGAGAGATGAGTTTATTAAACGAATTGTACTTGCTTAAGTTGTACCACAGTAACATAAAATGGAGGCAGACGTTTGAACCCTTCGCCAGGGCACAAAATGTATCTGGTTTATATCAAAACGACATTGTTACAATTCCTACAATTTAAAGCCTTGGGGTGAACCTCTTTAAAAAAAACAACATATTTTAGCTTCGATATCCACAAAACTAACGAATTCAGTGTAAAATCACAGAGACTCTTTTACGGAGTATCTGGTCTCTTCGGGTTCGAACAATTGTTGAATTTGGAACTTTCTTCGCTCCTTCGTTTTTCAAATTACTGCTATTCATTTTGAAATTCTCTGAATACCGAAAATTGCCTAAGGGTTTAGCTTTTGCAGGTCTGATACATAATTGCAATATTTAGTCCAGTTCTAGTTTCAGCGTTGGTCATAAGACTTTTTGTCCCATCAACCTAATTTAATGCTCCCTGCAAGCAGGAGTTTCTCACGGTGAGAGACCTCCGCTGGTAAGAAAAGTTTGCTGGGTCTCCTACAGCTCAGTAGTGGTAGAGCTGCACCGAGCTAATGAGCGAAAGGTCAGTCGTAGGTTCGACTCCTGTTGCGAGAACTCGAACTTGCCTTCAGTTTCCGAGTTTGCCTGCGACAGGGCCGGAAAATACATCTTTCACAAGATTTATTTTTGTTTTGAAAGTTGCAACACGACTATTACTTATGTTTCTCAACGGCTCTCCGACTTCCTTTCGTTTTCATTATCGCCAAGAAAACCCGGCGCAAAGTGATGACCAAGAACGTTATGATGCCTGGAGCTGCAAGTCAAATTAAATCGTCAATAAAGCATTCTTTCACAACCGCAGCCGTTTGTGAGTCTATTCTAAAGTTTCACGAAATGTTCTCCAAAAAGGCGAAAAACAAATTTCTTTTCGTTTTCCTTTTGGATCATGAGGGCCCAAAAAGGCGAGTTTGTTTTTCTTCGGACAATGCTTGGCATAAATAAAACTATTGCTTTCCACGACGGACGAACAACCATAGATTGGCACAAAGCTCTCTTGAAATTCAAACTTACAGACTTGAGGTAGAATGTCTGCCAGAGGTTTATTACGATGACAAGACACTGCCAAATGTTTTATAATACGCTTCTTTGACCCTTCGGGAATCAAAGCCAAGATTGAGTACGACTGTACTCAATCGCAAACTAAGTCTCAATATTTTAAACACATGTTTACAATATAGGTGAGCTTTACGTTTCGTTGTACAACTGAAGAACAGTCTCTTCTGATTTGCCACAGGTAGCCCATTATGAGAATGCGAATGTTGGGCAAAACCATGCAGCTAAACCTTACAGTTTCAATAGTCCTTTCAGACTGGGTTTCCTGTTTTTTTTTTAGTTCAAACTCAACAGCTTATCTTTTGATACTCTCAATGACCTTTTTCTCAGCCTGCGATTTACTCTTTGTCATTCGCTGTGTGTAAAATTATGAAGGCTCAAAATGTGTACGACTTGCTATAATTATCTATAATAATTTCCAAACTTTATTTTCAAATTTGCCACGTGTCACCTGACAAGTATGCTGAGGGCAAGAGAAAAATCTTGATTAAAAGATTAACTTTTTTTGTGGTAATTTCCACCCACGTGTTGACTCCCCTTACGCCCAAACTTTGATCCGGAAATTCTCCAAGAAAGTCTTGTCCTCGAAATCTGGAAAACAAATTACAGATTTTTTCTATCTGCATCCTGCTGGGCTTTATTCTTTGTAGCGGCAGTCTTGTATGTTGCTTACATATCGGTGTTGATGTTTTCTTCCCGTTTTGGCTACACCCCCACTTACTTTTAACACCCTTCGGCTCTTTTCTACATTTCCAGATGTTGTATTGAGTAACTGCAGGAACCCATCGCAACTGTAAATCTTGGAAATTGCCAGACAAGTCGAAGACTGACGCCATCAAAATAAGACAAAAAGCAATTGTTGTTACCTGCCTTTCCTTTTCTGTCTCTTAACACGAAATTTTGTGGGATTGCATCGAAGAGAAACAAACCCGTTGAAGTACAAACACATGTCTGTTGTATAAAACAATAGTTTGTTTTTAAAAGTACTAGTTAAATTGTTGCGTGTATTCTTTTACTTACACGGTAGTCTGACTGTGTAGACTTCCAATGCAATTGACCAAACATAAAACTGAATTCCAAGGCAAAGCTTCAAGAGATCTCTGCTTTTAAACATGTTTAACAAAGAAGGAACGAAAAAGAAAAGAAGATAAATAAAAAAAAATTCCAACCAAGGACACAAACTGAGCCATTAATTCAATACTGATCGATAAACTGAATTGCCTTCTGGTGTCTCGGCAAACTGAAACAGAAATTAGACCAGAAAGATTGGAACATTTCCGGTCAGTTATCGGTATATTATCAGTATATGACGTAAGCCGTGATACCTAAACAATCCTTTTTCTCAACCTCGAGTTTGCTTTCGTTGCGAAGCACGAAGCCAATGAAACTAGATAGTACGAGGATACCTACAATCCTTTGCAATCAGACCGCCCCCCGAGTCACTTCTAATGTTATGAACAATGGGTATTTTTTTAGTGTTAGACTGCTTTCGGAAATTTCAGCCAAAGGATCAAATCTATAACACTTCACCGTATTCTGTTGTATTTCAAGACTTCAAGTTATGAAGTTGGGCTGTTCTTGCTTTTTCAAATCGTACTCTACAGCAATAAACAAGAGTCCTAGAAAAGTTGAATTTTCCTTGTGTAGTCTATGTGTTTCGATTGTGTTGCTCGATATTACCAGAGCAAACTTGCAGTCGAGCACTGAACTCGCTAAGCTCGTTGTTTCACTGTGTTTCACTTCCAGCTTAAACTTTGTAGGTGAACATCTGTTATTAATAAGTACAGACAGCGGATGAAATTACGAAAAAAGAGTTGACCCTCACTCTGCATCGCCATAACTAAAACTCGTTAAAACTAGCTAGTTAGTTTTTAGTGACCTCTTTTGCTGAGTAGCGGAAGAAATAGGAAACATAATCTTATTGCTCAAGAAGTAACCTCTTGCATTCCTTCCACCCTGTAGTTTTTGAGTACGGAGACCACTCGTACAAGATCGTGCTACCAAACGACGACCTCCGAACATGGTTTGAAGCCGAGGAAATTTGCCGAGACTTTGAAGGCGGTCATCTAGCGAGTATCTTCGACGAAGCCGAGAACTCTTTTTTAAACGAGAAAATTCAACTTATCAGTCAGTCACCCAGACAATCTAAAGAACTGTGGCTGGGCGCTATTGACAATCAGCTGTACCAGCGAGCATACCGTTGGATTGATGGGGAAACGTTTGAGTAAGTACTTAAGTATACATATTCGTAGTTGTGCGAATTCCCGGACGCTCATTGGTAGGGAGTTATAGACTACAGAATTATGTAGCTGTAACGCAACGTTCAGGTAACCAATCATATTGCAGCAAGTTAATCTTGCCCGCTCTAGAAGTTAATAACAGTATACAATATGGTTGATGTTGCCAGGCAGACAGCCAACCACACTATAGAATTCTGTTTGTCTACCCACTCGAATATCCAATCACAGAACAGGATTTGGTTTCTCTGCTCGTATATCAAATCACAAATCAGATTTTGTTCATCTAAGAGGCCGTTTACATGGAGGAGGGTGCCTCGGGGGGGGGGGGGGATAGGGGTATCCTATGTAGTAGGGTTTCCCTTCTCTTTTCTTTTAAGCGATTCGTTCTACATGCGAAAGAGGATGCCCCTGGGGGCTAGGGTTTCCTTACCTTAAAGGTAGGGTGCCCCTAGGGGCTAGGGATTCCTTACCTTAAAGGTAGGGTGCCCCTAGGGGCTAGGGTTTCCTTACCTTAAAGGTAGGGTGCCCCTAGGGGCTAGGGTTTCCTTACCTTAAAGGTAGGGTGCCCCTAGGGGCTAGGGTTTCCTTACCTTAAAGGTAGGGTGCCCCTAGGGCTCAGGGGGCTGGTTCGTGGGGCTCGGGCTCTGTCTTGCTAAGATCAGGCCGATTTATGGAGCCCATTCCTCGATCAGTGTCATAAAAACTCCTCGATCAAATCGAAAATTATTTTTCCACTATTTGTTATTAAACCGTTGAACAGATTTGAGGTATCACGGCTCTTCACAATTATGTTTTCGCTAAACTCGGCGGCAGGATTGTCTCGGAGCGTTTGAAAGTTGTGTCACGCAACCATTCTCGAGAATTAAATATGTCGAGATCAATTTACTTAACTGAAAACCGGCGGCTAAGAAAGAGTGACGACAAGAATTGCGTTTGCCACCTAAATTTGTCTGCGATCCGCCATTTTGTCTTGTTTACTTAGCTCTTGGCCCTAGGGAGGGTGCCCCTACCTTTCATGTAGAACCGCACTATCTATAACCCTGCTAGGAAGGATGCCCCTATCCCCCCGAGGCACCCTCTTTCCATGTGAACAGGCCCTAACTTGCTCGGATATCCAATAACAGTGCAGGACTTGGTTCATCTAACTCGCTTGGATATCCAATCACAGGGCTGGATTTGGTTAATCTAACCCGCTCGAATATTCAATCAAAAGGCAGGATATGGCTTATTTACCCTGTCTGATATCTATTCAAAAAAACAGGATTTTGTTTATCTTGTTACTACATGTAATAACCCGAATTTCTGGTCTCGATTTGCAGGTATAAATCCGCGTTTTGGGCTCCAGGTGAACCCAACACGCAGCATACTGACGAGTATGACATATGCGTGGCACTGAAATCAACTGGTGATTTGGCGGACTGGATTGATGACGACTGTTTCGAACCTAAAGGTTACATCTGCAAGATTGAAGGTCTGCATATGTTTAACAATTAAACTATATACTGTACTAAATAACGAGCGATTGTTATATCATCCTTACTATCTCAGGTCACTTCACCTTTTACGAAAAGCTAAGAACAAAGGAACCCAGTAAAAAATGGAGATTGTATTGTTAGCGTCCAGTTATTTTCCGGTTTGACGAGTTTCGTAGAAATAGACACAAACAAGTGAGGAATTGCTAGACACACACGGCACATTCAACCAATAAGATCTCAATGTATGCGCGCTACGTCAGCAAGTGTGGAAGCCTGTTAACAAATTTCACAAATTCACCCGACTCAACATATACCATCTTCATTTATTCACAAATCAGTTTTATCAGGTAATAAGCTCTTGGTTTTGATTTAAAGCCGGAGAACACAGTACGAAATTTTTTGGCCATTCACCCATCGTTTTAATGAAAATCCATTAATAAATCGTCGAGTTACTTTCAAACATGAATTGAAGACAACTATACTTATAATGTGGATTAATTGCAGGTCTTCCAAGGAGGCTTGTTGAACAAAAACGCTTCGGATACGGTAAGGTAACGTTTGTTACTGAACAACTACGTTCCGTTTCCCTGCGAGCGAGACTGTTTCCCTTCGCAACTTAACAATTAGACTAAAAGTTCGGGTTTTCTACGAGTGAATAGTCAATTTCAATTAGTGTACACAACGACGGACAAAGTCATATGCTAGTAAGCCGTTATCCAAACAGATGGCGTCATCAACAGATCGACCAAGAAACACGTTAATTTCCTCTAATGATGGGCATTCTGTTCCTCTCTCATTGCAGAGTTCGATTTTGGCAACTTCATCTACAAGTTTATTTTCATGCAGCGTGACATGCTCTCCTGGCCTGAGGCGGAAATCTATTGTCGTGACGTTGAAGGGGGTCACCTGGCAAGTGTGCGTGACATTGAGGAGACCAAAAACATCGAAAGCAAAATGCGTATGATCAGGTACTACTACGGTTTTCGCAAGATGTGGATAGGCGCCTCGGATATAAATAGCGAGGGAAAATTTGAGTGGACGGACGGTGGCTCCTTCAAGTATAAGAATTGGATATCGGGGCAGCCCACAGGTCAACATAGGGGTATGAAGGAGGACTGTTTAGCTATTAATGCCGACCCACACTGGTCACAGTGGAGTGATGAATACTGCTTACATCATCTACCTTTTGTTTGTAAGATTAGAGGTACGTAACAAGGCTTGTTCCTTGCCACTGAAATCTCACACGCTAATTTACGATGGAGGTGGGTGGGGGAGGGGGGCTGTTGGGATTGGGGGGCATTTGAAAAAAAGAATCAGAAAAAAAGCGGGGTCACGTGAAATATTTTAGCAATACTTTAATGTCATAATGTTTTGATCCGAAATTGACTACTCTTTCTTTTGATTGTGGGGGGATGGGGGGGGGTGTCATGTGAAAAAATAGGCAAGCTGAGGGGGGTCATGCAATTCTTTAAATGGTGCTTCCCGAATCACACTAGCCCCCTCCCCACCTCATAAAACAATGAACGGTCCCTTGCTAGATCAAGGATGGTTACAGTGAGCTTTTTAGACATTACTCCGTCTGTTTTGAATGTGGATACATGAAAATTTCATATATGTGAACTGTGGAAGAAAGATTTGGCCTTGCCATTCCGGTACAATGCTCTAAACAACCGAGTTATCAGTCTTGGAGCTGGTCATTTTGGGTTCGAATCCCGTTTAAGCCTGAATTGTTCTAAGGTCTTTTCTTAACAGCTTCGTACATAACTATGATGATCTTTCACTTATTACACCTGTCTCTTTTGTTGCGCGCGAACAACGTTTAAAGATAATGAGCCAGTTACCGAAGCGAATAACCCCACACTCAGAAACCTCTGTAGGCTCCTTGGACAGAGTGGGCCCCCTGTGGTGCGCGTGTGACTCTTTCTTTATTATATGCTATTGATTTTCCTCCGCAGTTTGCAATCAGCGAGCAGACATCGGCTTCGCAATTGATGCTTCCGGTAGCGTCAAAATGAATGGCTTCAGAAAGTCCACTGAGTTTATTTCTTTTGTGCTTCAACGGTTCAGGATTTCCGAGAGCGGAATCCACGTGGGGTTGATACGTTACTCCCACAAGGCAGATTTGATATTTAATTTTGACAAATACTACACCATCACCGAGATACAAAAAGCCATTAAGAACATTACGTACGTTAGAGGGGGAACCAGAACAGATAAGGCCCTGAAGCTTGCTAGGACGAAGTTGTTCGTCGAGGCCCCGGAGGGAGTGTCCCGGCCCAACATCCCCAAACTACTGGTACTGATGACGGATGGTATCTCCAGGTATACGAAACTTACAGCTCAGGAGGCTCGGATTTTGAAGGAGACTGGAGTTCACATTATTGTAGTGGCTATTGGGTCTAGGGTTTATGAGAAAGAGCTGACAGACATTGCTACCGGCCCCAACGATATCATCACCGCTGCGTCCTTCAGGAAACTCAAGAAGATCGTGTCAGACACGAAAGAGAAAGTTTGCGGAGGTGAGTCATTCTTCCATATTCTCTTTTACTTTGAAATCTGGGGCTATTGCAGGGTTAATCGTTAAGCTTAAGTTACTGTTTGATTCCTGGGTACACCTAACCTATTGTAGGGTTGAGCGTAAAGATTTTGATAATGTTTTATCCGCGAGGTTAGCGCTATTTCTCATATTTTACAATTATTCTCCGAAATCGAGGTGCATTGTGGCAGAATATTTAATGATCTGATAAGCAGCTACGTGAATATTTCTAAATATATTCTTCGACCAAAACTCCTTTGCACAGGACTTTCACAAAAGCCCTGGCACTATCCACCTCGTAAGGAGTGAATGGTCCAGAGATAGTGAGCCAAGCAGATTACTCAAAATGCCAAGGTTGATGAGTTTGGTATATACTACTTCTGCCTGACCATTTATGATATTTTGGTCGGTGGAGTGAGGTGGAGGTGGGAAAGTGATATGATTTCAGACACAGCAACAACAACAACATTGCAAAAAACAATAATGCAATTGCAAACCGAAAAGAAAACTGAATGAAGATTTATCTATGTAAATATATATATAAAAAAATATTAATAGACAAATAAAATGAAATATTTAAATAATCCGTTCGAGCAAACTGTTGGCTTGATAAAGAATATTGCCTGGAAGAAATTCCATTCCCTCTCACTCCTCCGACCCTCAAAAATGTAATAGTTGGCCCAAGTGTCCACGACAGCTTAGCTTACAGGGTATTGCAAACAGTTCTAAATTGTCAAAACCGGTCAAACGATTCCAGCTAAATAGCTGCTACCGACAAACATATGAATTATACTGGTTGGTAGCTTAATACCAACTCTCTCGCCATGAATATGACGTCATAGAACAGTTTTTTACCTTACCTAAGAGAGGTCATGTTTTTTGTGTTCAGGAGTGTAAGCCATGCAGAATCAACAGGTCTACCTCGAGGATTCGTCACAACGGCTTCAAGAGAACTAGAAGCGAAACGTCTTTGGAAAAGTTGGATAAAACAGAATGCGTGACATTGTTTATGAAAGGAAGGAACAATTCATTTTGTGCATAAATGAACGTATATTATTCCCATAAGCTCGAAGGGTATGTTTGAACCTGCAAACCAAAACTGGTATCCAAAACAGGAAATTATCGCGCTAGAAATGAAACCGCAGTTCTTGACTATAGAGTAAACAGGAATTTAATATTTTGTACAGGACTGTAAGGAATAGATATGCTTGTCTCCAGAGCCACTCGGTCCTCTTAATCGGTGGAGCCTGGACACGAGGACTCGAGCTCCTCGCGCCCATGCTCTATCAGCTAACGCGCCAAAGCAGCTCTGGCGACTGCACTAAAAGCAGTGAATGGTGCTCTGTTTCTAATGTGGACGAGGTAATGGCTTAAGTTCAGTAACATCAATTGTGTAAAGCGGGAGCCCGAGGTAAATGCAATATATTGCAAAATGACATTCTACAGAAGGAGAACCCTTCGTCATTTCTGAAGTTGTTCCTTTAAAAATTTCACTAAAGTAAATGATATATCCCCACCTGGTGCCCAAGGTGGTCCGATTTATCAAAATGGCCGCCCAAGAAAAAGCCACGCCTAGAGCATTCTGGGAACGAGATTTGCTGTTACCAGGATTGAACTCAAGGGAAATACAAGCAAATGTAATCAAAATTTAAAAAAATTACATCCTAGCTGTAAATATGTAATAAAGATGAAATAAATTCCGTTGGAATACAGCATCCTTTGTACTGTTGTTTAATTTATAATATGAATTAAAAATTGTCTCGATCCAGACTGCCTAAGAGTAGTCCAGACTATACCGGAACAAGAATCCAGGTGACGGAGACTGAAACTGTTCACGTAAAAGTTTACAAGGATGCTAAAATATTACCATACAAATCCGGTTTTAGTTTTTAAAGGCCAAATGAACCCCAAGGGCCGAAAATTCATTTTTTCTCCCACTGAAATGCACTTTTACAGGAGCGAATCGCCCACTTTGGCGGGACTGACTCAGTGACTGACAACAAAAACTCAACATTTGTCTATCCATATGTAAACAATACTGTATCAAACATATCTGAACAGATAACGTATTCAGTGAATCTCAAATAAATGCTATCTTAAATTTGTTAACAACATGCAGCAGTGAGCACTGACATGTAGCTCACTCATCAAGGTAAGCCACTTCGCTTGTTGCCATTATATGGCAGTGTGACTGATGCTTCAACAGTCTCTTCTAGTGCGCATCTTGCTGCTTTGAAAACGTATTCTGAACAATACTTATGACACGTTCTGCTGAATGTGAGTCAACATCCACCATTTTGTATTCTTTAAAAAAAACAGCTGACCTGGCAGCTCAGCTGCATGCTTTCATGATCTGCCTAAGGGCAAAGCAACTGCTCCTTTTTCACAGGAAATTCACAAATTGTCTACTGAGACATTGTGAAATATGGAAGCATGACCAATTTAAGCTCTAAAAGCTGCTCCGATATCTCAGAATGTGTAGAAAACTGGAACTTGTTTATAAAGTGTACAAAGTTGCACGAAATACGAAAAGTTACCAAAACGTTGCCGAGCAACTTGTGGAAAGCTTTACATGCTGCTTATTATGAATGCGGGAAGCAAGGAACACCTGTTGGAAGCTTTTTAATACAAAATTACACTTTCTCCAACAATTTAGGATGAATAACGTAATCTCTTGTTAAGACAATAAAAATTGCACTTGACCCTCTGTCTTGAGCAGACTTGTAATTCATCGAAAAAGTGTCTCGTGGTTATTTTCCTGGGTTGTATTAGAAACCGTGAAAACTATTGTTACTATAATGTATTTAATCAAAACTATAACAAAATTCATAAATCTGATTGGCTATTAACTGCCCTGATTTCATCTATTAAAATTAATTGGACAGTTAAATAGGACTGTACGCGTCATGCCTGAGTTTTTGGACAGTATGCGCCATCACGCGTGCACTAAAATGGCTTTTTTTTCTCTGCTAGCAAAATTAAATCTTGGAATTTTATGTGTTTTGATTGAAGAGAAAGAAGTTTATATATCACAAATTTTGTTATAGTTATGATTAATTGGTAATAAGACTTCGTGTCGTCCAATTCGGTCTGCAATCATACTCGTGATTAAACAAATTTTGTTAATCACTCGTATGATCACAGACCGAATTGCATTCCACTCAGTCCTATCACCATTACTAATCATAACTATAACAAAATTCTCAGAGCTGATTGGCTATCAACTGCCCGGATTTCAGCTTTTATATATATGACAAATTTTGTTAAAGTTATGATTAATTGATAATAAGACTTCTTGTCGTCCAATTCGGTCTGCAATCATACTCTTGATTAAAAAATAGGTCAAAACATAGCCCTCCTTTACATGCAAACTCGACAAGCAAGGGTCACCACTGGGGAAGGGCTAGCGTCATGGCATAGTCGCTAAGCTTCATAAACAACAAAATGACGGGCAAGCGTTCTCTTTTAGCGCTACATTCAGTTTTCCCTCTTTGCAATCCTTGGCTCGGTTTTTCACTGCTATGGCCTATTATTATTAATGCTAATAGCTCAAATAGCGAGATAGCCCTCCGTCATTCCGAGACTGAGTAGTCCTCCCCTAGGGTAACCCTACCTTGAGCGTTTATATGGCTTAAATATACAAAAAGCTGGCCCTCTTAGGATGGTCACCCTACCTAGTTGATAGGGTAACCCTACCCCTAGGGTGACCCCACCTGACATGTGAAACACAACCACGAAAGACAATACAGGAGGGTGACCCTACTAGTAGTACTACTAGTAGGGTGACCCCCCTTGGGGGGTGAGCCTACCTCACATGTAAACACAACCAAAAAAGACAATACAGGAGGGTCACCCTACTAGTAGTACTACTAGTAGGGTGACCCTCCTTGGGGGGTGACCCTATCTCCATGTAAACTGACCCTTCCGCGGTGTCCGACTTGTACAACTTTCTTGCAGCGACACAATGCTGGGCATCCTGAATTGTGAGAATGAGTTATTTGTGAATAATATTCTGTCGGTAATATTAAAATGATTCATCAACTCGAGACGCTGATTTGTCAAGTGAAACAATGAATTATCCGTCCACAGTATCGAATGGGGCAGTAAACTGAATACTTTTTGTTTGCGTTCTTACACCGAGGCTGTAGTGCATTGCTGTGTTTATCTTTTGGGTTTATACGCTTGAGGGTTTTCCTTTTATGTGTTCCATACGTTTATGTGCGTATGTGTGTGTTTGTGCTGTTTTTATGTGTGCGTATGTGTGTGTTTGTACTGTTTTATGTGTGTGCGTATGTGTGTGTTTGTGCTGTTTTATGTATGTGCGTATGTGTGTGTTTGTGTTGTTTTATGTGTGTGCGTATGTGTGTGTTTGTGCTGTTTTATGTGTGTGCGTGTGTGAGTGTGCGTGCGTGTGTGAGTGGGAAGTCCTTAGATAACAACGACCGAAACCAGGTTGAGCCTGCGATACCAAAAACGTCATGCGGTCTTGTCCATAGTTTTGTACCAAAATGGCACTCAGAGGAACCGTTCTGCCACGCTAGTGTTGCAGAGCTGTGAAGTTGCACATGCATGTACAAGATTAAAAAGGTGAGTCTATTCAACGAATAAAAGGGGGTTTTTTCCTGATCCATTCATGACTTTGCCGTAGTAATAATATTTGCTTCAAAGTCGAAATATTTGACAGAATGAGTGAACCTGGTTCAGGTCGTTGTTATACGATTAACAACGACCTGAACCAGGTTTGAAAAACAAAGGGGTATCACATCAAAATAGTTGAGAAAAAGTCACAATACGTTTTTATGAACTTGAAACCTCTTAGTCAAGATATAGACATACAAATAAATGCATAAAGCATGAAATTCTTCGTTTGGTACATTGTATTTAATACTCTGTCTTGTCACTGGCTGAACCCACACTTAATAAACAATATCATTGCATGAGGTTTTTGAGATATCCGGAATAATAATATAATAATAATATTGTTTTATTATACATTGTTTTGAAGCGTGAATAACGACAAACATATCGTTGCAAGGAACCTAAATTGATTAATATTATTGTTATTGGAAATCATGCATTGCACGCACAGCCTACAGATTAGTCAGTTATCTGCAGCAGATATAACTGATTAATCTGTATGTAGCAACATTGACCTTGATTATACCTAACCTTGCAACAACCACTACTTAAGAATAATTAAGCTTAATTAATATAAATAGAAACAATTTTCTGTTAATAATTATTTACTTTCCTTTTTAATGACTTCTGAACAAGGAAACTCAACTAAACTGACAAGTAGGTAGCACTTGTGCTTTGTAAGTTTCTTTTCGTTTGCGTTTAATAATTCCTCAAACTAATTACTAGACCATAACAAAAATACAAACACAATCAATGATTCATGCATGTTTGGAGATTGGGTTAAAATTTTATCCTTAATGCATCCTTAATAATTTGTGGAGGATTATTTCATTAATATTACACATGAGGAAATATTTTATGGAAGTATCTGAAACAATTTGAAGTTGACCAGGAATATGTTGCTGTGTGTCAAGGCTCTTTCTAGTGTTCTATCTTGTGTCGAAACACTGTGTCTCATATTTTACAGATAACATAGACTTAAGAGTAACCTGGCAACCACTTCAATTCTTTGATACAATGAGTAGTCAATATTGCTCCTTTAATACAGGGCCTGTTTCCATAGTACTGATAACCATATTGTTTTTTCCACTTTTTTGCATGCCAATTATGTGATATGTTTTGACCAGTTTTAGTACTCTTAGATGAAATCTTGCAATATTTGGTCGTGAACTTTTCCTTGCATTGAAGGCACGTCATCCTGTTAAAAAGAATATAAAAGGTGAAATAAAATAATTTGTTTACAAAAGCCTTTGGTTTGTGTTACGATACAGGTATACTTGCCCCACAAAACCTTCTACGTGGCCGACATCAAGCCCGCCATTTTGGTACAAAACTATGGGCAAGACCTCATGACGTTTTTGGTATCGCAGGCTCAACCTGGTTTCGGTTGTTGTCATCTAAGGACTTCCCTAAGAATGCAGTATTTCTTCTAGAAGTTTTGTCAGCTAGTGCAGAGAATAATTGTAAGGACGCAAGTAAATAAAATTATGTATAATTGTTAATAAAATGAACTGAACATCGTATCCTTGTGTGAGTTCCTTCTCGTAGCCTCGCTCGTTGTTATTTAAGAATACTATGAGGAATATTTAAATAACAACGACTTGGACCAGGTTTGGAAGGGTAGGGTGGGTGGGTTGAGGTCTACGACAGTTTTTTATGTCTGTGGCTATTCGGTTGTATCTTACTGGGATTCTATGAAGTCATCTGCTGATTGCGCCTTCTACGAGAATCTCAGGTAATTAACAAGTGTTTTAGTGCTTATGTTTCACAGTGATAATTTAGTTTTTGTGCTTTTTAAGACAAACAGTGACAAAAATATTTTCCTCCATCATTGTAAGAGTTGTTTGATGGAAGAAAGTGTCAAAGGAGGAAGAACCTTCCTGGAAGAACAATGGCTGAATCAATATCCACAGGTATCACTGTGCATAAAGCTGTGTCATGGTATCATCAGTCTGAAATAAAACTTTTATCAGGTTCAAAAGGACAGAACATGAATCTTGTGGGTAATAATACTTATATATTTTTTCCAGGATATACCAAAACAGTAAACAATGCCTATGATTGTGGCATGTTTGTTTGCATGGTAAGTTTTGACCACTATGTTGACTGCATTGGAACGACTCAGAAATGTTTACACTTTCAGTTTGCTGAATTCTTGAACAAAGGGGATCTCCCCACATTTAAACAGGCAAGTATACCTGTATCGTAACACAAACCAGAGGCTTTCGTAAACAAATTATTTTACTTCACCTTTTATATTCTTTTTAACAGGATGACGTGCCTTCAATGCGAGGAAAAGTTCACGAACAAATATTGCAAGGTTTCATCTAAAAGTACTTCAACTGGTCAAAGCATATCACATAATTGGCATGCAAAACAGTGGAGAAAACAACATGGTTATCAGTACTATGGAAACATGCCCTGTATTAAAGGAGCAATATTGACTACTCATTGTATCAAAGAATTGAAGTGGTTGCCAGGTTACTCTTTAGTCTATGTTATCTGTAAAATATGAGACACAGTGTTTCGACACAAGATAGAACACTCGAAAGAGCCTTGACACACAGCAACATATTCCTGATCAACTTCAAATTGTTTCATAGATACTTCCATAAAATATTTCCTCATGTGTAATATTAATGAAATAATTAAGGATGCATTAATGATAAAATTTTAACCCAATCTCCAAACATGCATGAATCATTGATTGTGTTTGTATTTTTGTTATGGTTTAGTAATTAGTTTGAGGAATTATTAAACACAAACGAAAAGAAACTTACAACGCACAAGTGCTACCTACTTGTTAGTTTAGTTGAGTTTCCATGTTCAGAAGTCATTAAAAAGGAAAGTAAATAATTATTAACAGAAAATTGTTTCTATTTATATTAATTAAGCATTATTATTCTTAAGTAGTGGTTGTTGCAAGGTTAGGTATAATCAAGGTCAATGTTGCTACATACAGATTAGTCAGTTATATCTGCTGCAGATAACTGACTAATCTGTAGGCTGTGCGTGCAATGCATGATTTCCAATAACAATAATATTAATCAATTTAGGTTCCTTGCAACGATATGTTTGTCGTTAGTCACGCTTCAAAACAATGTTTAATAAAACAATATTATTATTATATTATTATTCCGGATATCTCAAAAACCTCATGCAATGATATTGTTTATTAAGTGTGGGTTCAGCCAGTGACAAGACAGAGTATTAAATACAATGTACCAAACGAAGAATTTCATGCTTTATGCATTTATTTGTATGTCTATATCTTGACTAAGAGGTTTCAAGTTCATAAAAACGTATTGTGACTTTTTCTCAACTATTTTGATGTGATACCCCTTTGTTTTTCAAACCTGGTTCAGGTCGTTGTTAATCGTATAACAACGACCTGAACCAGGTTCACTCATTCTGTCAAATATTTCGACTTTGAAGCAAATATTATTACTACGGCAAAGACATGGATGGATCAGGAAAAAATCTCCTTTTATTCGTTGAATAGACTCACCTTTTTTAACCTTGTACATGCATGTGCAACTTCACAGCTCTGCAACACTAGCGTGGCAGAGCGGTTTCTCTGAGTGCCATTTTGGTACAAAACTATGGGCAAGACCGCATGACGTTTTTGGTATCGCAGGCTCAACCTGGTTTCGGTCGTTGTTATCTAAGGACTTCCGTGTGAGTGTGCCTGAGTGAGAGGGGGATATGTGTGTACATCAGAATTTGAATAGAATAGAAATAATGTGAATAGAAATGAAGTAATTGCTTATTATAGTAATGAAAAACTATTAATATACAAAAGAAAATGGTTGATTCCACTAGAGGACAAGTTGAGGCGAATCTTGTGTTCTGGTCGGCTACCCGAGCGGGCAAGATGGGTCTATCTTGCTCTCTCGGGATTTCCCGCGAAACAAAACAAAGCAAAATGGCCATATAAGAAATCCTTTATTGACGAAGCTTGTTGGGTCAAAATGGCAGGATATTTGCCTCGTTCTTTTCTGTGTTTTTAGCGAGCTCGACTACCTCTCGGGCAATAAAAATGAGAAAATGAACTAGCTCGGCCAATGTGCAGCCATCTTGACCTCACGCTTGGCCAATATACAGCCACCTTGACCTCACGCTTGGTCAATATGCAACCATCTTGACCTCACGCTTGGTCAATATGCAACCATCTTGACCTCACGCTTGGTCAATAACGCATATATATTGCCGTAATTGAAAAGAAGTTTTTTCAAGCCCGGCTGGAAGTATATTCAGAGCTTATTCTCTGCTATTTTAGGAACGAAGTACAAAGCCAACCTTCAGTACGCTTTACCAAACTACCTCCATTCTCGTCCTTTCTACCCTTCCCGGTATTATACATGTCCAATTTCTTTCACTAAAGAAAAAATACTCGACAAAAACTACCATCGAAGTATCTCGTTTGGGCTGAAAGCCTCTAAACTAGAAGTTACAGATTGCAATGACAATACTGCGAGCAGTTGTTGCCAGTAGAACATAACGAAGGCAGTAAGTCCAGTAAATCGATACTGATTGATTTCATAATTTTTTTTATGAGGTGAATTTCTCATCATTTTAGAATTTATTATTAGAATTTATTTATTTTTATCTGTCCTGTGAAAACATTTTGAACAGTAAATGTACAGATGGCAGTGTTGGATCCAGACTTGAAGGATAGAGGTTGGTGGGTTGTGTTTAATGAAGTGGAGAGCCCGGTCTTGCAAGAAGTTTTTGTTGGACCTGCATGGCTTGTTTTGTTGGCGCAAAATTGAGATTAGCTTTTGGCCTCCGCTGGATAAACCTGTGTGAATATGGATACAATCACAATGTCAATAACAATCACAGTCGTATCAAACGTCAATAACATGAACAATAACAATGATGAACTATATGCCCAACAATAGCGTTGATCTTGGCAGTGCGAGGTACACCTGTCATATATGAACTCAGTTAAATGACCTTGCTCTCCATGGGTTCTCGTAGCTCAGTGAATAGAGCGCCCGCCCGGTGTTCGGGAGGTCATGGGTTCGATTCCTGTCGGGGACACAGAATTTTTCTTTATTCCACGCTCGTGACATGTTGATTAATTCACCTTCACAATAATGGTATAGGCTTTTTTTGCTATATTGTAAGTGCGTGGATTAAACTCCCAAGCGACTTTTGATATATTTTAGTCCGCGGAGAATAATAGTTATTGTGAGACTTGGAGAGTGAAATTGCCTTCGTATAAGGTTAATCGATCTGGTATGAGCGTTCGTATTAATGATCAAAAAATATTTGTGTTACGGTTGAGGCGGTCCATTGTTCAATTGCAAGCGACAAACACTGAGCACGTGGCAATGCTGAAGAACTCATAAAAGAACATTGTCTTCCACGTGAAATGTCACCAAATCCTTTGTGACCTTTTTGAATGCTTCCAGCAACAAATAAGTTTGAATTTAGCATGACACATTTGCAAATGCAAACACACTCACGTTGAAGCGAAGAAGGGAAGCGAGAAAGGACCACTTCAGTGATGTGAACGCAAAAGACACATATAGATCAAGGCACATCTCAGTTATAATAGCACCGCTGGACGTACGCTGGCTCAAAATCATCGTGACAAACACAAATCGAGACTGTTCGCGTAAAATAAGGCAGGGAACCCAACAAACCACAGGCCCACCAAAGGCCCATTTTTATCCATCCTGCTTACTCAGTATTATTAATTAAGATATGGAGAGTCCCACCTGACGAGCCAGCTTGCAGGATAAGCAGGAAGGGTGGGAGGGAGGGGGGGGGAACTCCTGCTCGAGTTTTTTTTTCTCTCGAGTTGGTTCGGGCCAATTGACACATTTGAATGATTTACGATCTCTTCAATAATATCAATGACGTCATCAGGATGGCCAATGAATATTCAATAGGTTAGAATGGAATGCTGCTCGCATGTGGGCTCGCAGCAATAAATCTGAAAAATTCTGCAAAGACAGATGCAGTTTCTCAATTTACTATCGCACGGTGATGATTCTTACTGATTTTGCATGAATGTTTTGCACATTCATTTACCTGCTTGTTGACTGGGTCAGAAAATTCTGTAAAAGAAAGTCGGCAAGATTTCCGCACAGTTCTCTACTTCATTATGCATGTTGTGACTGGACTGTGTGGGGTAATGCACGTGCAAACTTGTCTTGTTTTCGAAGAAGGGAACAGCACAGCTACCGCATGAATAATGAAAGTAGGGACCTGTGCGGAAATCATTCCAGAAAGTCAATCGTGTCACCGCAATCTCGACAATATTTTGGCATTGTCTTTTGAACTACTACCCAGCTCTGAAGTTAATGTAGGGCGCTCGTTTTGTGTATGTCAATTTGGGCTTAAATATGTATCGAGAGAGAACAATATAAGCCAAAACTAATTTACTAACTGAGGGAGGGTGAACTTGAAGTGACTCCTTAAATTAAGGGGCGAAGTTAGTGGAATGAGAAATATGCATGGAGGCACTGTGAGGCCAATTTATCAGTGCCCCCCATCTAGACCATGACGACTGATTCTTATGGAGAGCATTGCATTGGGTAACGTTACGTTTGGAGCCACCTTGTCTACAGGGGCTGACGGAGAGAAGTGGGTTTGGCTACTTACGCACGAAACAAACTATGTACGAATCAGACTATATACGAGAATCAGACTATATACGAGAATAAGACTATATACGTGAGTCAGAGTAAATGCCACAATCGGATTAGCACTATATGCGAGTATCAGACAATGTGCACCACCCAGACTATATGCACGAATCATACCATATACAAAAATTAGACAACATTCGTGAATCAGACTGTATGCACACAGAGGCTTCGTTAGCGGCGGGACGCCGGACCGAACGTCCGGTCGTCTGACACAGAACGGTAGTTCACACGAAATAATGACAAAAATTCTTTAAAAAATCGATTGAATTTGCATTTTTTTTATCAAAGATAGACGGAGTTGACCCTTGATTTGCAATCGGAGCTCGTGTCCGCTTGTTGAACCTATAAATCCAGTACTTTCAAACGGTACCGAAAAACTTATATACAAGAATCAGACTATATACACGAATCATACTACAGTTGAATCGCGCTATCTCGAAGTCTCAAGGGAAACGAAAAATAGTTCTACAAAACGGGGGTCCGAGATAAGCGTGTCAGGGTTAAATTTAACGAAGCCTATTTTAATTGTAAAAGTATTGTCTGATATTTATACCGGACAGAATTAAGGTGAATAGACCACTACAATTAAGTGTAATAAAGGTTTTGTGTAATTTCAGTACACTATCCAGCTGTGTTCTGACACTTTCTGATATTTGCCTATCATCTATGTCATTAGAGTTCGAGACTAACCTTGGCTGATTTTAGCCAATGGAATCTAAAAATAGTTATGGGTAGCGGGCAGTTCGAGATGGCGAGGTTCAACTGTACATACAAAAATGAAACTATCTACCTGAATCAAACCATATCACACGAATGGCCTTCATTCTACCGAATTTAACTCCATTAAAACGTGCTGAAGTTTTCAGGTAAAGGTATGAAGTCTAGTTGTCTGGGATGTCTAGTTCATCACTGTCAAAGAGAAAAAGCAGCGTTTTAGACAACCTCGTTCCCAGGTCTCTCTCTCTAGCCACGGGTACCGAGAAGGGGGGGGAGACCTGGGATCGAGGTTACGTGTTTCAAGGATATAGAGTGAAAGATTGATTGAGTATTGTAAAATAAATCATATATTTGCAATGTAGTTAGGGTGACAGAAGGTTCGACCCTTTCATTATTACGCAATTTTGATTTAGCTTGAAAAAAGAACACAGACAGGCTGAAACGGGATTCACATTCATATTCAACTGCGATTTCTCACATACTAGTGTGATGTTCTACTTGTTAAGTCAACTGAGTCGTGCATACGCTCGGGACATGAATCAGTTAAAAGCGCATTCCGATGCATCATTTTACAGACACTTAAAATTCACTAAAGATTACATTTCCTCCCCTACGTCGCGGATCGATGTCCGTCGTTTATATAAGGGAGTGTAGCACCACATATAGCATTTATCAGGTTGGCCTTTGTTGGTACCCGGGAGCTAACCAGGCTAAAGCGACGACAAGATGAGATTCAAATTTTTCGCTCTGCTGTTTTGCATCATCTCTCATTGGTCAACCGTGTTGGGTGAAACCAAAGGATATTGTGAGTTACCCATCCTTGCTCGTTTTAGCTTCTTTGCCTCTAGTGTCCAAGGCTATTATAGGAACCTGGGTTGTGAACTGACATGCTTATCAAACCCTGCAGAACGTCTCCACTTGCTCGAAATCGCATTTATATCCTAGCGTGACACTTCCTTTGATGATGTCCATTCCTCGATGTACGCCATCCTTACCGAATATTGCACTCCACAAATACTTTAGACAACCATGAAACCAAATGTTTAGAGCCACATGTAATAGAGGTCTTAGTAAGCATTTTAGTTGAGCATTTCATATTCATTGACTTTGTAAGCTTGTTTAATTTCGTTAACACGATTTTGATAACTTCTTACAGAATGTCAATTACGTTATAATTATTTTTTTTTGCTCTTCAATCAGGAATCAGAACTTATCAGAAATCTATATCTTATCCGACATTAAGAGAAAAGAATTTTTTCAAGGGGCAAAGGCCTTTTTTACTGAACGGAAAGTTGCCAAAAACGAAGGGCGCATCTAGGAATTTACAAGTTGGGTCGTTCCAAGAATGCGAGACCTCCAAGGAAAAGTTAAGAGCGAAATTGCATCCTGAAGAAAATGAGCTTGTTATTAGAGGTATTAACTTTCAAGGACCTCTTTCATAAAGTCTACAACTGAAAGGAATTTGGTTTTCATTACGTTCGTCTAAGGATAAACAACAAAGTAAGTCGTTCGAGGACCTCGTTAAACCCCCAAAATACTTACAAATCAGTATCCAAGTCAAAGTTTTTTTCTCTATTAAAGTAGGTTCTGTTTCCGTTTTTACGGGATTTGGTAATGGACTGTAAACCTGGGGGCTAGAGTCCAGACAAAAATAGCGCGTTTCTCGAAGGTCTGGTCCTTTAGAAGAAAGAGTTGACTGCCGGGTAATAAACGATATCTAGATACTGCGAATCTTTTTAAGTGTCCTTAATTAATAGCCTATTAGTCCGATAGCTTGTTTTCGTGGAAAAGACAAAAGTAATTAAAAAGTCAAGAATTCGCTTTGGGCTTCAACTTTCTGTTTTACGTTTTTCATCGGTGAATGAAACCGTGCAGTGTGCAGTGTAACCATTGTTATTATTATCAAGAAAGCCACTGAACGTTTCTAAACTGTGATACTACTTGTTTTATTATAATTGTTTTATTATACATTTTTTAATTTTAAACGTTTCCCGGCATTTGAGAGATGAATCCACATGTGTAGTGTGACCACTCGTAGTTCGATATAATGCTACAGAACGGTGGTACCGCTCTGTGGTACTGTTTGTTGTATTATACAGTGCAATTCTAACTTTTTCATCTGTGGAGCAAACCATGCAATGAGACGATCATTATTTTAAAAGCTGCTCAGTGAACAGTACTGTACTGTGGTACTGTCTCTTCTACCATATATTGTGTGATTGTGGTTCTAACTTTCCATTTGTGGATCAAACCGTGTAGTGTGACCTTTCTTGAAAAAGCTACAGAACAATGCTGTACTGTGGTACTGTTTGTTGAGACTCAAAATTTTCAATACGCCATGTATTTTTTCTCTGCAGTGTTCGAGATCGGCAGCTACTCGTACAAGATCGTGCCGAGTAGCGATGATTTCCGAACGTGGTTCGAAGCGGAGGAAATTTGCCGAGAGCGCGAAGGAGGCCATCTGGCGAGCATAACCAGCAGAACAGAAAACACCTTCTTAAACGAGAAGATTTCTCAAGTCAACAACTCCCCAGATAAACCCGAGGAACTCTGGCTGGGAGGCATTGACCAACAGATTATTAATGAGTACCAGTGGATAGATGGGGAGAAATTCGAGTGAGTTTCAGTAGTTTGGGTTGGCTTTCACTTTCATGGGTCAATATCCTACCTGTCCACAGAATGGTCACCGATTACATGGTTTGATCTACAGATGAAAGTTAGCACCACACTGTATAGTAAAACAAACAGTACCACAGTACAGTACTGTTCAGTAGCTGTAAAAAGAATGGTCACACTGCATGGTTTGATCCACAGATGAAAAAGTTATAACCACACTGTATAGTAAAACAAACAGTACAACAGTACAGTACTGTTCAGTAGCTTTACAAAGAATGGTCACACTGCATGGTTTGATCCACAGATGAAAAAGTTAGAACCACACTGTATAGTAAATCAAAGAGTACCACAGTACAGTACAACACATTTCAGTTAATGTTTCCAAGGGAAGGCCACACCGTGCGACTCAGTTTTGGTCTGGTGATGAAAGTGTGTTGTTTTCTTAGACCAAAAACTTTACTCCACACTGTCTCTCACCACCAGGGTGGATAATTGGGTACAAGTGATACAGAGCCGAGTGTAACCCTGTGATGGACTAGCATCCCATCCAGAGGGTTTAACAACACTCCCACGAACTTCACGCCAGAGGAGGAGCAGAGATAAACTTTTGCCGCCTGCGCCTTAACCTCACTCGCCAAGTCGCAACCTTCTAATCGCCCACCACACAGTATATTGTTGTATATTTGTTGTTCTAATCGCCCACCACACAGTATATTGTTGTATTGTTGTATATTTGTTGTTCTAATCGCCCACCACACAGTATATTGTTGGTCATTATTTCGCTCTCTTTTCAAATACGCGTTCTCCACATTTGTTCTAGGTACAGTTCTGCACTTTGGGCTCCAGGTGAACCTAACAATGAATTCCACGACGATTACGAAGTATGCATTGCGCTGAAATCTAAAGGCAAAAAAGCGCATTGGGTAGATGACGATTGTTACGCAGCAAAGGGTTACATCTGTAAGATCAAAGGTAGTTTTTACAATAACTGAGCGAATTCTCGCGCGCTGATTGGCTAATTTTTATCATCAATAAGAGTACAGACACATAAAATGTTAATTTATGCAAGGTTTTTTCGCGTGATAAGTGAGCTGTCAAACAGTCAGATTTTTACCCAATCAAATTGTATTACGTGTTGTCACAAGCCAATGAGAAGGCGAGGAAAGTTATTGAGAATAGTTGCGCCCTGATTGCGTCAATTTAAATAAAATTCAGCATTTTTCGAGTTTACTTGCGTTTTCTTTTCATTTAAGTCTTCATTTGGCCTTTTTCGCGTTTTGTTATTGTAAAAAACAAATTGACGTCCGTTTTTTATGCGTCTGTCCTCTTATTGATGATAAATTGCGTCATAACATTGTCAAAGTTTGTTGTAGATCCACTCGCCTATCCGCTCGTGGATCTACAACACTTTGACAATGTTATGACGCAATTTATCATCAATAAGAGGACAGACGCATAAAAAACGGACGTCAATTTGTTAAATTGCAAGGAGTAAAGCTGTCACATATATCGCGATGACTTTAGTCTTGCATTCCCGGCTTGCATTGCGCAGCATGCTGCAAAATCTCTCGCCTACTATCTCAAATTCGGAAATAGTATAACTCTGGGAGGCAAGGGGTTTGTTTGTTTGTTGTTGTTTTTGCTTTTCACGCAACGCGAAGGTCCGTCTGCTTGAAAATATGTTCCAGCAACAAGGAATTGAATTGAATGCTCTATGGTATTGTAAATTTGTTACTCACATACTGAATTCTAAATCCACAGGTCTTCCAAAACGACTCGTGGGACAAACACGATTTGGTTACGGTAAGTAAACGAAAGAAACTGTTTGACAAAGGAGTTTTGACTAAAATTTTCAAATAATAGATTTAATTACAATTGCCGTGACAGTTAAAACTCAACATAGTTGTGAACCGATGCAATAGACCCGGAATATTGTATATAACACCAGTAAATCTTGTGTACACTAAAACCGGCTTAGTTTGACATTGATTTCCATCCTCGGACTCGCATTCTTCCTCCTGTAAAGAAGTAGGTAGGTAGCAATAAACGAAATAAACTTTCAAGAAGGAATTTTCTCCTATTTCTTTAGAGTTTGACCATGGAAACTACATTTACAAGTTCATCATTATGCAACGTGATATGCTTTCGTGGCCAGAAGGGGAAATCTACTGTCGTGAAATGGAACATGGTCACCTGGCAAGCGTGCGTGACTTACGAGAGAGCAAGACAATTGAAAAGCACCTGCGCACGCTAAGATACACCTTCGGTTTTTCCAAGATGTGGATCGGGGCTTCGGACTTTAATGAGGAGGGTAATTTTCAGTGGACCGATAGGAATCCATTTAGTCTTCAGCGCTGGATTCCAGGGGAGCCCTCAGGACGGCGCAGAGGCATGGAAGAAGATTGCGTGGCTATTACAGCTCATCCAAACTGGGGCCAGTGGGTGGACGAGAACTGCTTACACCATTTGCCATTTATTTGTAAAACAAAAGGTTAGAGGATTTATAACGCATTAGCTCAGTTTTGAACAGGAACCATCCAGTGTAGTTGTTTGTGGAGCTCGATATTCCGGGCTTACGTTGTTCTGAGAAGAACTGTTTTTTTTTCAAACTCATTAATAACGCATAAGAGAAAGACAGAGGAAATCAAGCACTGTGGCGTGTTTGGATTTCTGAAAAGTACTTCTCAAACTCATCAACGATGCATAAAGGAAAGACAAAGGAAATCAAGCACCGTGACGTGTTTGGATATCCCGCAGAAAGAAGAGAAAGGAGTTCGAATTTACTTTCGACAGTCAAATTGAAAACTGCTCGAAAGGCTATGGCAATAATTTTGACCGTTGCTGTCCAAAAGGTCAAACCTCTTATCTTTTGTATGTCCTACATTGTAATTTTCTTCTGGTTTCTCTTTCTCTTCAGTTTGCCACAAACGCTCAGACATTGGCTTTGCGGTTGACGTCTCTAGAAGTATCAAATTGAACGGCTTTCGACGGTCAAAGGAATTCATAAAAAAAGTTCTGGAAAACTTTGAAATATCTCGCGGCGGAATACACGCGGGTTTGATTCTGTATTCAAGTAAGCCGCGCCTGGAGTTCGGCTTCGATAAATACCACAGTCGTGAGGAAGTCGAGAAAGCTATTGACAACACCAACTACACAAGAGGTGGAACCAGAATCGATAGGGCACTACAACTTGCAAGGACCAACTTGTTTGCCTTCCAACCAGAAGGAAATTCCCGGATGAATATCCCAAGGTTCCTGATTCTTACCACGGACGGAATTTCTCATAATCGAAATATGACGGCCACTGAAGCTTTGGCTCTAAAAAACGAGGGCGTTCACATCATAGTCGTTGCCGTTGGTAATAGAGTGTATCCGGTAGAGCTGAAAGCAATCGCTTCCAGGCCTAAAGATGTGATAAGAACAAGGTCATTCGCGAGTCTTGCAGGGATCGTGCAAACCTTGCGAAATGCAATTTGCGCAGGTGAGTCGCAAGTTTATCGATGACATCGCTTTTTCTCGACACTTCAATACTTTGTGGAAGAAGGGGTTGAATTTTGGGAAGAGGTGCATTCTGGGACTGTTATAGGGGTGACCACTGCATGGTGAATCCAGGCGTCTCTAGTTAAATAAATGTTAACTCCGGCCAATTTCGATACCTGTAACTAATGATACTAATAAAATCGCAAAACAAATTCATGTCTTTTCGATTTGTGCGGAAAACACGTGCGAGCCAGTTACGATTGATCTTGCCACTGGTTGGTTACGAAAGTGGCGGCTGGAAGGGTGTGACATTCTGCTAAGGGTTTTTATGTTATTTCTTGGTTTTATTAACTACTTTCTCTCTTTACTGTATATTCATCAGACTGAGTGTGATTCGGTGAAGGGACTGTAACCAGAGTGCCACAGAATACCCAGGGACAAGAGCTTCACAGTAAAACTTAGTGAGCAAAGTTGAGAGCGCAAGGAAATCGTGCCCCGGCATGACTCGTAGAGTTTTAGTGACAGCAAATTTTAGTAGTCGATATTCCATATAACGGGGCAGCTTTCAGTACTTAGATTGGCCATGCTTCCGTATTTCACAATGTTTCAGTAGACAACTTGTGAACTTCCTGTCAAAAAAGAGCAGATCTTCCTGCTGGGGCAGATCATGAGAGATGGACGCAGCTGGTCCGGTAAGTCAGTGGTTTTTCAAAGAAAATACAAAATGGCGGACCAAGATTCACACTCCACTGATTCGAGCGCTTTTTTGGAGCAACTTTAAGAGAGATCTCGAGCAACTTGTAGAAAGCCCTAGTCACTGTAGAAACAAATTCGCTGTGGTTTTGTCAAAGTTAATTCATGTAAGATGCAGCTGCGAGGAAATGTCGGAATGTTCTCAAGGAACAGTAAAGTTAAGAACGGTTGGAATAACGTAGGAAGTGACCATATAAGCTCGAAACAAACTAGCTAGACAAATGGCCACTTTTAAAGATTTTAGGACTCACTAGTGATCAGTAATCGATTTCTTATGGTGACACTAATACGCAGTCACGAAGACAGCTTATAAGAATATAGAGAATGATCAGCAGTAATAAACTGTGTTGATATTCATGGCCTTCTTAGTGATACTTTATATGATATATGGGGACCATTAAAGAGAATTTGTACCTTGATATTGAGAATATATTTAAAGGGATTTGTTATATACCTAGACTGAACAAAACAGCACTGTGATAGGTTGATTCTTGGTCACGTGCCCCTGATCAAATTCAAAGGTACCCCGACCGGGATACAATTGCGCAGTTGTTGCCCGCGCGCCATTTGTGCCGTCTTTTTTTGTTTGTTGTTGCTATATGATTGTTTAGGGAAAGGCTAAATATATAACAAAGCACTTAACGTATGGTCCCTCGGGACACTAGTTAGTTTTGTTTGACGAGAGTCCTGATGTTTCCCCTCGACTTCGTTTCGGGAAACATCAGGACTCTCGGTAAAACAAAACTGTTTCCCGAGGGACCATACATTAAGTGTAAATTATCTGGTTATGGATAAGAAAGAAGTCAAAGGTCTTCAAATGCTTATAATTTAAAGCAGTGTATATCAAGTCTACGAATATAACAAATTGTCAGTTGTAATAAATCGATTATGAATAACATCAACAAGTAAACGATTGGTGATCATCGAGTAATCAACAGATATACAGACATTGATTACTGGTGGTAGAGAATGACCAAGCATCTTGTGGCTGCCGATGAGTGAATGTTGCCATCGATTGTCCATTAATTACCCACTGATTCGTCATTGATTACACAGGTATTATATTGCAGCGCATCTTAAAGAACTTCCCAGTAATTTCTTAATCATAACTTTCTTTATGTGATAGAAATTTACACTGATGGTTCCTGACGGTAACAATCAGCAAAAAGGAATTCAGCAAGCAAAGTATGCATATTTTAACATATTGTGCCCTATCGATTAGGCATCCATTTTCCGATATAATCAATGACTAATCAACTGATATATCAGTATCGACTAATTAGCAATTATTCCACGAAATCGAGTCGTATATGAGCTAATAGCCAACGAGGCGCGTAGCGCCGAGTTGGCTATAGCTCATATACGACGAGATTGAGTGGAATAATTGTTTTATTATATCTCTAAACCCTCGCTTATGAGACACTGGAATTAGTTTGTACGACAAGAATTGACTTTGTTATTGTTTTTGAACTGAACCATGTTGTCGAGCCGACATATTGTAAAGCCGATGTGTAAAAAAGTTTCAAATACGAGTCCGGCTCGTTTTTAAACGTCTCTTTAATGCACTTGTCATGTTTTTTTTTCGAGTTAGCAAATTAGTTTGAGAATTTAAAAGTGGAAAAAGTAGGCAGAAATAAAATAAAACTCAGTTACGGGCTTCACAGTTCTTTCAAAATGGCGGCTGTTTGTAAGAGTTTCACTTTCGTTCGTAATAAACGATTTCGCAATATAATTTGCTCACTTACCGTCGAATAATTTCATTCCATATTTATTTGCTTCGGTAGTATTTTTTGGTGTATGATTTCTAAGCTTGACTTGAATTTCTCCCTGTCTAATTCAAGAAATCGTCCCTCCATGATGGCCGTTTTCCGTGCCAATGGTATATGAGCTGATATACAATGAGTAGGGAACCAATCAGAGCGCGCGTTTGCTCATATACAAGGGTTGCAGATATAATAACTTCTGATAACTCATTGATTTTCATTAATATAATCCACTTATTGGCTGCAATCACAAGACAAAGTCGTCACAAGCACTGCAGCAGTGGATCATGATACTTGTGATATGGTTTACTTACAGCCTTTCAGATGGGAAGATGGCGGCAAATGGGAATCGAGGATCCTTACCTATACTAGCGTTGAAATTAGGGCAATTTTACAAGAAAACTTTGACTTTAATACGGGCAACCACTCTTCTACTAGTATGGGTATAATTTCATGATTAAAAGGCCCACAAGGTCGCCGCAGCCCGCACGGCTGGAGCGTATCCCGGTTTCAATAGCATGAAGCACCTGGAAGTATCCTTACTTCCACCCTGGATGGAATTCTTGTCCAACGCAGGGTCACCCCAGCATTACACTGCCGGTACCCATTTATACAACTACGTGGAGAGAGACACTGTGGAGTTAAAAGTTTCTTGTCCAAGGAAACGACACAGTGCCACCACCAGGGCTGGAACTACGAACCCCCTACTCGGAGGTCCGACACGCTAGCCACCACACTACCGTGTCTCCGCATAATTTAATGATAAGTTAGCTTAAGACCAATCACTTTTTTGGAGGTCGTTTCTAAAGAGACTGAACCCTGCATTCGCTCTGACGAAGGTGGTAAAACGTACTTTATCAACTTGTTTGATAACACCAATTTCTTCTTTACTGAAGTGACTAAAACGTCTTAGTTTGTGAACTATTAAAAGAATCACACCAGCAGAAACCGTCACTAAAACTTAATCTTTACAATCCGTTAACAGTAATATGAAAATATAAAAGGGACATCGGTCAAGATTTGTTAAGCTGTGGTCACTGCTACAAGTAAAATCACAACATACACTCATAATATACAAGATGTAACATGACAAATGTGCTGAACAAATTAACACGTTGTGCTTTGTACAATGTGAATACAATTTGCTTGTTTAACACTTCTGTTACAAAATACTTAGATTTGTTAGATGAAGTCAGCACTGTTTCTTGGCTTTAGCGTTTGATCACAGGTTCAAGATTCATCGTCATCTTCTTCCTCTTGACGAACCACGGGAACACCTGTTCAAAATATTTGATCAAAATTTATATTCGTACGTACAGAGAAACTTGTATTGCGCGCACACCCGCGGGACCGGGATAAGTGTCCGCTTAATAGAGGGTGTCCGCACTATAAGGTTCGTAAAACCTGTGAACGGTTTCTTTGTCTACAGAGTTATAGGAACATTGCAAACTTTGATCGCGGATGATAGTCTTATACACATCGATATAATTGACAGGTTTATGAACAGCAAATGGAAAGTTAAATGTATGGAGTTACCAAAGAATATCTATCCTACTCGCGCATTACGACCACGCACGCGTACTAGGAAACCGCAAACGTAATAGGACCACGCACACACATTAGGACCCTGCACGCACATTAGGACCCCGCACGCGCATTAGGACCACGCATGCACATTAGGACCCCCGCACGCACACTAGGACCACGCATGCACATTAGAACCCTGCACGTACATTAAGACCGCGCACGCGCAGTATGACCATGTTCGCGCATTAGGACACAGCACTGAAATGTTGCAGCGAGAGTAGCTAGTGAGAGGAAAACAACACTGACCGCCAAAATGCATCGGTCACCCGTCACTTTCTCTGTTTACAGTTTACGTGCTTAGCGATCACGCAACAACCTCTAGAAACTTCACCCCGGGACCCTGGGGTTGTAAGTTTGCATGTAAACGCGGGTTATTTTTCGACCACGGCTAGGGGGGGGGGGAGGGGGTTACCTCACTTATCTGAGGTCCCCCACCTCCATGAAAACAGGCCCCCCTAAGATAAATATGAATTAGTATCCTTTAACTGGCCTTTCACATTTATGCGTGTGGTGGCTTAAGCCGTAAAAATGTTAACCGTAAAAAAATTCTAGCCACGAAAATAACTTTTTAACTTCTTTAAACAATGAAAATTAATTATTAACTTTTTAAAGGAATAGAAATTTAATTAAAAGTTTTCTTTTAACCGTAAGGCCAATAAATTAACCGTTAGCAGTGAAAAAAATAAAAGCCAAAATATTGACCGTTAGCCGTAAAACCCACCACCCCACCCCACTGAGGTCCTCATCTTACCGTCCAGTTTTGCCAGTTTTGGCAGTCGTTTCATGACTTGTTCTCGCCAGTCACCCTCATTCGAGTGCTTTTCTTCGAGAGGGTTACCTTAGAAAGGCAAACAGTGTAATGAATTTACAGTACTGTAACTAATACTAATTCAGTGTCGAAATACAAATTCTCCTTAATAGTTACTTTCCATTATATTCAGTACTAGTTAAAAGAATGTGTTACAAGAATAACATTAATTCAAGTAGTGAGATCATGCCGACTCTGGCGCAGTGCAAAATGAATCAAAATGCAAATAAATTTATACACCAGCTATTGAAAAAGTGGATAACAAATCCCGTTAAAATCAACCAAAATCCGTTAAAATCAACCAAACCCCCAAAATTAGACTAAAATCATAAAAAAATCGGATCAAAATAAAAAAAAATCCCAAAAATCGGATCAAAAATCCGATCAAAATCAGACAACAACGAAACCCAACAAAACCAACAAAATCAAAATCGACCAAAATCTCAATCAAAATCTAAATCAAAATTTATCAGAACGGCCCCTGAAAACCACCCGACCCACAGTTTCTGCTAATTTTCGTATAACATTTAGGGATGGCACATAAACAATCCAAAATCATGCTTTTCTTAACCATTCATTAATCCAACTTATCTTTTGTAGATATAACTTAACAGCGTCATATAACATCACTAAAATTGATAAAATTTTCAATTTTAGATGAATTACGTAGTAAACGAAACTTTGGAACCAAATCATTACGCAAGAACGTCTTATGGATTAAAAGCAGAATCTACTCTTCACAGAATTACATTTAGTTCGTCAATAGTAATTTAGTAATTTATTTTGCGCTGCGCCAGAGTTAGTCTGCTACACAGCCGTTATTAGTGTCGTCACGCAACGCTCCTCCCCACAATAGTTAGTGGGGAGGAGCGTTGCGTGACGACACTAATAACGGCTGTGTAGCAGACCATAGTTGGTAGAGGGGACTGGTTAGGAAACCCGGCAAACTTCAAAGGACCGGCCTATTGTTTGGAGTTTGATGTCGAGCCGGACCGTCACGTGACAATGACCGTGCAAACAATCGAGTAGCATTCCAGAACGATATGGCCGAAGATAGCGATCTTTTTCTTTTTGGAGTTGATTTGGATGCAGTTCTTGAGGCTTTGGAGGGGGATGACAATGTCGATGAATACTTTGAAGAAGCTGTGACTGAGGTGAGTGGAGGAATTCGCTCATATTTCTAAAGATCTAGTAATGATACAGGAGTTTGTGGTCAGATCGATCGACCTCACTTGGAAACTCGACTAACAGAACTGAACTAAGCTCCACTTGTCTCGAAATATCAGTAAAAATATGGCCATTTGCAAGTTCCATAAACTCTTCATGATTTAGTTTTGGGGTGTTAGTCGGCATTAACAGCTACTACGACGCTATTTTTCTTCTCTTCACTAGGTACAAGACCGAGAGATCTCTTGTCCATTCTGTTCAAAGAAATGCAAAAGTGTTGGTGGTTTGAAAAGGCACATTACTTGTAAGCATAAAGAGGAAAACGATAATGATCCAGAGACTGATGAAGGCGAATTTACAAACGAAATGCTTGCAAATATGGTCAAGGAAGCCAAACGCCGTTTGGTTAACAACAAGGTGTTCTCGAAGGACATCAGAGAAGAGCTCAGTGCTTATGAATTCACAAACTTGCCAGAAGAATCGATGGAATTTGCCGACTTACAAAAGATTTTTAAACAGCTGATGAAAAAGAAAGACCACGAGAAATTCTATACTATGTTCTATTCCACCGTGCCATTAAATTCTACCAAGTACTTCACTGGATTGTCTAGGAATGCTGCCACACTGCTCTCAACTAAAATAGCTGATATAATGCTAGTGAATAGCAAAGAGAAGTCTGTTGTTCCTGTCAAGGCTTTTGACATTAAGTTAACTGATAAAGAAATGACAGGTTTGCAGTATGTTGGTGGATATGTGCTGCACAAATTATATAACAAACACACCAAATCAAAATCGACAGCCAGCCAGCAGTCAGTTGCTTTTCTAATTGCTGGCAAAGAGCAAGAGCACATAATGACAGACAATCATACGCTTACTTCATTGCTCAACCGTGGAGGACTCTGGGGAATCACAAAACCTGCACAAACAATATTGATTAGGACTGAAAAGTACTTTAGAGTTTTAACTTCCAACTGTCCTGCAGCAGGGATTGACATTAATGAGATTAGGTCAAAATCAACTAAGGATAGTGAAGTACAAACAGCTTTCAAATGCATTAAGGCAAACTCAGAACTTAAATTAGATGATAGAGTGGCCAAGGATGTGCTGCAAAACATTATTGACTTGTACATCAGAGTTCGGTCATTTTCATTTGCTCGAGATGTTGTTCAGAAGTATAAGTTACAGATGAAACTAGTCAAGGAGAAGGCATTAAGGAAACACATAAGCCGAGCAAGCAAAGATTCTGAGATTCTACAGCCTTAGAAAAATGCTTATTTAAAATTATCAAATGTCTTCATTTCCAACTTTTAGTGTTATATGTGAACAATAATTTGAGGGCTGGTGATATTAATGGTTGTCATTTTATATCCCAATCAAATGACTGTAATTCAACATAACACTGCCTTCCTTCGAGATATAGTAGACCAAGTTCAGATATTTTAACAAGCACAGTCTATTCCAAATTTAAAATGAAGTTTGATTTTTAATACTTTCCATGTATCTAGTGAAAGTAATTTTGTATACTTCACAGCTGTTACAGTATCTGAACATGGCCTTCATATTTCTTATTGAATAAGTTATTATTCTGCAAAACATATGAGGTTAATGTTAAACTGTTTTTAAAGTTATATGTAAAGCTTATGATCCAAAAGCTTGATAATAACATTTTTTAATTAAAGCTAAATGCTTGTTTAATATTAAAAGACATTAGACATGGAAAACATTTGATATCTCTGAGTCCTTAGATTCAAATGTCCTTAAAAGATTCCTTGTCAATCTATGATTTTAATTTCGAAAGGGTATAAGTGAAGATGATATCACTATGAAACAAAACATTTATCAGTTAAGCATGAAATTATTTACAACTGTCTATTGAAAATTCACCTAGTGTATAAATTAATAACTCATTCAGTAGAATGCAAACACTTAAAGCATGAAATAGTAGTAAGTAGTACAAAATAGTACTAATTGAACAATAGGAAACAAAGGAATTTGCTTGATTTAGTACTATTTAGATTTAGTGATTTCATGCTTTTAGTGTTTGCACTCTATTCTTTCATTTAGTTCTCAAAGTTCACTTTTTTTCCTTTTTTCTCTTTGGTAGAGGGTCATCGCTAACATTAACCCATGCCTTCCTCTTATCTTTCCTTCCTCTGGTGTTTCCAGACTGACAAGAAACAGAGCGTTGAATTCGAATAGTGTTGTCATTATATCCAAACATTCGAATATCTGGGTTGTCATTTCTTCTTCCGATCTTTCGTTGACTTCCAAAATATTCTTCAATTGGATCTTGACAAAATCTCTCTGTCAAAACATATTCCACCCCTTCTTGAAGTAGGAACTTGGTAGCTTCGACAACTGAATGGGTTGTTATCTGCATCCCCTCATATGTTTGCCGCGACAGGAACATTCTGCTTCTGGCATTTGCAGTAAAGTTGCCTGGTCGGTTCAGGGTAATCTGTTTCCACTCTTGGATCCCCCAAGTCCACATAACCAATAAGTTCACCAGTAAACTTGTCAAAGACAAGATTAGACATGATTTTCATCTCATCAAAGAGCAACACAATGTATCTCTGTACATCAAAGTATGTGTCTGTCATTGCTTTAAGCTCTTGTAGGACACTTTCTTGAAAACCTCTCTTTGGCCTTATAAAGTTCCTGTAGTCCCTCAGTGTGCGCTGACTTGGTAACACAAGAATTCCGCTGTTTCTCAATTCCTCATAGCAGGATGGAGATTTCGCTGGCAATGACAAACAGTATCTTATTATCATTGGATGAAATCGTACTCCAGTCGTACTGCTTGAAAACATTTTTTTCTGCTGCTGCCAAAATAACTCCATGAATGGAGTTATTTTAGCACTGGTTTTCCCCAGAATTGATACTAGATCCTTGCTTAGATCATGGCCAACCTCGACGCTGGACTTTTTTATTTCTGCTTTCATCTCTTTCAAATGTTGCTCAAGTTGTGCACACTTTAATCTCTGCATTTGGAGTGTGAGTTTAATTCGCTCAGGCGGTGTTTGTGATACTGGAGAGTTGATGTGGGCTGGCTCTGATAATTTTTTTAGCTTTGATCTTTTTCTTTTATCCACTGCATGCGAATATTTGGAGCAAGACAAGCACTGCTGGTTATTGCCTTCACACAGAAGTTCACATCCCTTAGCACGCCAGTACTGTTTACTTGGGAAAAAATCTTCTTCTTCCTTCAAGTGATCTACATACTTTGGAACGACATGCTGTATCACACCATGACAAGTTGAAGGATCAACACCAGGGCAAATAAAATAACTCTCCATATCCTTGACAAGGTTAGAAACGGACACATTCATAACAGACCTTAAGTAGTTTGAATAAAGTTCGTGGTCTCCAGGTAAGAAGCACCCATACACTTTGATAGTGAACCCAAGACTGTCGTCGATTACTAGTTCGAGTTCTGGTAATAAAAACGAATCCCTTAGCCTTTTAATAAGCATTCTGTCGTTCAGTTGTTCTAATTTCCACGTGGAAAGAGTTTTCAGAGATTTTACTCTGACACAAAGTTCCTCAAAGTTCTTGTAGATCCGTTTGTTCGACTCGTTGCCTTCATAATCTCTTACAATGAACCTCGGCAGTCTCGGCACAGGCTTCCTTGAATCGTGGCTTTTCTTAGGCATATTAAGCGTTGGGAGGGCTCCAAACTTTGGCTTTTTCTTCGTCATCTTTTCAGAATGAACTGCAAGAAAAGCAGACATTGCTTAAAGAATGTTAAGATACTTAAGTTCACGATCAGAATTATCATCTGTCTACAACGATCGCAACTTAACATGCACTACTTACAAATTTCTATGTCATCAGGTCCGAAGTGCTTTTCGCATGTATACACTCTATCATTGTCGATTAATCTTTGGAAGTCCTTATCCACTTCTCGTGTTTTCGTCAGCTCATTCAGCCACTGTTCTCGCCACTGTTTATACTCCTCGTTTCTCGGAGCAGGGAGCTTCCATATCCCGATTCCTTTAGTATTCCTGCACGATCCGCACCCAACTACGGCACAATTGTCGCCTGGCATTATGTTTACACAAGCAGCTAGTTTGATAACGATTTAAACTATTTAAAAAGAAAGAAAACCTCGATATTTCCGTGAAACAACAACTTCATGTGATCTGCGACGCAACTTTAGGTATTGCACGGTCATTATCACGTGATCTTTATAAAATCGAACAATAACCTATCCCTTTGAAGTTTGCCGGATTTCCTAACCAGTCCCCTCTACCAACTATGAGCAGACTACGCCAGAGTCGGCATGATCTCACTACTATTCATCATTCTTTTATATCCTCACTGCCTACATTCATAACAACAGTCGACTCCCGATAACTCGAATTTTCAAGGGAAATTGAAAAAGGTTCGAGTTATCGGGAGTTCAAGTTATCGACGGTAAAATTACATAGAAAATGACCTTGAGGGAAACGAAATTGGTTCCAGTAGGCGGGAAGTTTGAGATATCGGGAGGCGAAGTGATAATCGGTGCCGATAATCACCGATATTGACCGATAATCACCGATACTGACCGATAACCACTGAACCTGAGGCGAATAATTGTTTCAGTATAAATACACTGGTGATTATTTCCAAAAAAAGAAAGGAAAAAGCATTGTAAAACACGAGAAAAATTTATTTCATCAACAGCGCGAACGACTGGCTGCCATTTTGTTCGTTCACGTGATCATCGGCTGATAATCCGAGATAGCGAACCAATCAGAGTGCACGATTTTATATAATCACCTATATAGCGTTTATCGACTTCCAGAAGGCTTTTGATAGCCTTGATAGAGAAACCTTGTGGAGCTTATTGAGACATTACGGAATTCCAGAGAAGTTCATCAGGCTTATTAAGAACACATACAATACATGAGGGTAGTCTAGCGGACAAGTTTCAAGTGAATACAGGCGTTAGGCATGAATGTTTATTATTGCCCTTCCTATTTTTGCCAGCTGTGGATTGGATCATGAGGGAAAGCACAGAAGGAAGAAAAAATGACACCTAGTGGACGATGTGTAATCAGATCGACGACCTTGACTATGCTGATGACATCACCATAACGTCACACAGTCATAATCAGATGCAAGAAAACATCAGACGCTTGGAGGAGGCACCAGAAAAAAATGGGACTATATGTTAGTAAGGATAAGACAGAGTCTATGAGGATTAACAACAGCAACGAGGCCCCCTTACTTTTGGAAAAGGGAAACATAGAGGAAGTTTCAACTTTTACTAACCTGGGAAGCATAATTAGTACAAATGGAGGCACTGAAGATGATGTCAAAGCCAGAATTGGGAAAGCCAGAGCAGCTTTTAACATCTTGCACAAGGTATGGAGAGCAAGGGACAACAACGAAGCTACGCATTTTTAACACCAACGTAAAGTCAGTACTGCTTAATAGATCAGAAACTTGGCGGACCACCGAAGCCATACATACAAGTATTTATCAACAGATGCCTAAGAAGGATCCTTAGAATATTGTGGCCATAAAAGATCAGCAGTGAGGACCTATGGAAGATGACAAACCAGGAACCAGTGGGAAGGCTAATTGGCAGAAGGAAATGGACTTGGATTGGGCACAAGCTTAGGAAGCAGAAAGACCACATTACCAGACAGGCAATAACATGGAACCCATCTGATAAGCGCCGGCGTGTTAGACCCAGAAACAGAGAAGGAGCGTAGAGTCAGATATGAAGAAAGAAGGTCAAAGTTGGGCGAAATTGGAGAAGGTTGCCCCAGATCGAAAACGATGGAAACTACTGGTTGATGGCCTATGCTCCGCATGTGGGTGACAAGGCGACAAGTATGTAATTAAGTAAGTCAGTCAGTCAGTCACTAATTAATTAAGTAATTACGTAAGTAATTAAGTAGGTAATTAAGTGACTTATTAAGTAATTAAGTCAGTAAGTAAGCAAGTCAGTAAGTAAGTAATTCAGTAAGTAATTAATTAAGTAATTAAGTGAGTAAGTAATTAAGTAAGCAATTAAGGTAGTAGGTCAGTAATTAAGTAATTAAGTAAGTACGTAATTAACTAATTAAGGAAGTAATTAAGTAAGTCAGTAAGTAAGTCATTAAGCAAGTAAGTCAGTTAGTAAGTAAGTCAGTCAGTCAGTAAGTAATTAATTAACTAATAATCAAGTAAGTAAGTAATCAAGTAAGTAAGTAAGATGTTTTTCAGTGACCAAAATGGAATTGCTTGTTTTCTCGATTTTTGAAAGTCTGCATAGTTTTTGTAATAATTTTTAATCTATTAGACTGAATGGAGTTTCTGTAGTTCAGTGAATGCAGAAGTATATCAAGATGATTTTCTGAACGTTTCAGCATTTTTACCTTCTGAAGATCTAGTTGCTCATACATGATTGCCATGGCAACAGAAAAAGTTAAAAAACTGCAAAAATAAACTTGGCTCATCAAGTACTTTTTTAGTTGCATGGGTAACTGTTTGTAAAACAACATGTGAAAAAATGAAGATTTTTGAGGGTTTTACCACCTTAAAGTGTTGCAGTAGGTTAAAAAGGATTAGATGGAAGCATGGGTAGTATTCCTAGATTGTATGGCACAAAAAGGGGACCTCTTAATACCTGGTACAGTTCGCAACAGACAGGTTTTTCCACATGATTATGAGCATTAAAACAAGTTGATATCGTGAAAATGAGACAGCTGCCACAGAAAAAAATTTCCATTCTCTAGCTGAGTTGAATGCAGAGAATGGGAGAAAATGAAAGCTGATCAGCATAATGCTCCTTCTACATATCCTACACTGTCTGCACTGTCTTGGAAGAGTATCGGTTACAAATATCACCTATAGGAGCAGTCCATCAGATTTCCAAAAGGGAATACAGTACATTTCAGAAGCCAATAAAAAATGGAAACATGCAACACACGTTTGCAACTTTTCCAGTTTTAATTTTTTCTAAATACCATATTTGGGAATTTGTTGCCCAGGTCTTTGAGCTTGTTGGCACTGTACTGTACTGATTCCGTGGTGTGTTGTAAACAACATGCATTTGCAACCATGACGTGTCCATCATGTTTTGAGCAGAGGTGGGTATTACCCATTGAGTATGTCACACTACTGAAACCAATTGATTGATTGATTGGTTTACTTCATTTCCCTTGATTTTCCAAATATGATACTTGGTAGATTGAACGTGGATTCTTATGGATTTCGGATTTTACCCAACAAAGACTACAAACTACCTCATGCTCACTAACCATAGGTCTCCTTACCTACAAACAACAGATCTTCCAAGCACGATAACTCACACTATCAATAAAAATTAAAAGCAAAATGATCATTACAATGCATTCTTGGGTGATTAATCGTAGAAAAATAAAAATAAAGCAATAAAAATAACACCGCCCCCGTACCGTCTACTCTCCTATTCTCATGCTATGTAGAACCTAGGCCTTTTTGACAGATTTGGGAACGTTTTTGTGCAGGATTTTCCTGCTAAAAGTACATACTATAATTATGATCCTATATATGACAGTACAAATATTGTTAATCTCACCAGTTTCTGAAACTCCTCCCATGCCTTCACTTGATTGTTGGACATGTAAAGGACCTGATAAAAGGTCAAGTAAAATAATGAATGAACAGTCAAAATGATGTTGATAACACTGGGTCAAAACTTATCATTGAAGTCAAAATTTAAATGTCTACATCAGGCTTAAGTCAAAAAAAGAAAAAAAGATTTAATTTTGCTTCATAATTTTTTGTTCTTTAATTTTCACAATTTTTTTCTGCTGTGAGCAGATTAAGCCAACTGTTGACTAATGGCAAACAGATATAAAATAAAGGTTAAAGGGCTGACATCCTCTGCACATCAAATAAAGAATAGCAGAGGTTAACACTGATAACAGCATGACTTCTCTAGACAATGAACTGGATGAAACTGGCAAGTGTCTTCAAAGTCTGGGAGTGTAAATATGCATGCATGGTTTTGCAAGACTATTTCTTGTAAAATTGAGACAAAAGTAAGTCTAAGCAGCATTGATCTTTGCCATTAAGCCCCAGGCTTTGGCTTATCTTTGTATTCTCAGTCTGGTTTGTGCTACTGGTTGTTGTTAAGAAAGTTATGAAAAAGGTTATGTTTCTTTAAAGTTTAGGTAAAATTTAAAAAAAAAAAATGTGGATTAGTAAGTTTATGCTATCACAGTATGGTTATACTGCACACTATGATACCTTGAGTTTCTTGAGGACACCAATGCCTTTCAGTTTTTCAATAGGATTGTACGATATCCACAATTCTTCTAAAGTGTCTGCAACAGCTTCCTGACAGGATAGAATGGGAAAAAAAATGTGAGATTATACCCCTCCTATATTAATTTAACTGCATATTACTTCTCCTTACAGACTCAAAGAGAGAAAAGAAAGTCAAAAAAGAAAAAAAAAGGAAAACAAGAATGAATGAAAGAGTGATTTGCACTTAGGTTTCTTCCTGTGCAATACAAATAGTAGATTCACTATTATCAATTAATTATTAGACTGCATTTCAATAGGTTTGGATGGATGATGTATAAGTAGTAAAATTTCCAGACAATTCATTTGTCTGATTAAAATGAGGACAGGAATAGAACTGCACTTACCCTAATTCTATGATAGCGTTACAGCTATACAGCATACAAGCAGTTGAAATTCTATTACGGTAATCAGTAACTTGCATACCAAAAACAAACTGTCACAATCCTTCACAACAGCAAAGTATATCATATTACAAAAAAACATGGTTAATTCAGTCCACTTACCAATCCATTCAAATTTTTGATGTTGTTTCTTCCCAATGATAAGATTTTTAAATGCTCTGAGAAGATGAAAAAATAAATGATCCACCAGTGAAACTTACTGTATACCGTTACTTGAACGAAGGCCACACAAACAAATTTTCATACAAATTATCGGATTATGATTGAGTAGCTAAACATTGGAACCTTTACAAATGCTTTATATTTTGCTCAAAAATGCACATAATTTGCTTTATGACTAAAAAAATAATCTCAGTTGGTAGAAACTCACCACAAATCTGTTGTTGAGCCTCAAAAACAGACATTCAAAATTCATGTGAAAATTTATTGTAGTATAAATTCATCTTTCCCTACAACTGAACTTTTAACTCAAGATGCAAAGTAAATTGAAAATGGCTCTATAATATTATAGCTGTAGTCAATGAAAGAGTCTCTACACTCAATTGATACAGTGATTTGTTGATAAAAAGGGACAATCTTGATCATACTGTACATGGAAAGAAATGTAACTTTTTTTATGAAGAACTTGCAGAGTTCTAAATAAGAATAACTTACAGCTATATGAGGATTGGACTTACTTAAACCATTAAGGTTTGCAATCTTCTCAATGCAATTTGTAGACAAAGATAGTTTCCTATAAATGAATATTTAAATATCAACACTCATTTTCAATATTTAGCAAATAAGTAACATTTTAAAATGCCTCCAACTTTTATATTCAACAGAACTAGATAAACTCTTTATTCTTTCTCATTCACAAATTACTACTCTGAATGCAATCAATTGCAATAACTCTGAATGTCACAGCTAGTACTTCAATCAACAACAATTATGCAATACTTTAAATCATGTCAATCAAGAAATGTGTATGATTCACAATTACTAACAAATCAAATCTCTCTATAAAAAACTACTGAATTTAGTTTCAAATTCAAAAGAGTAGAAACCAATGAAAGCAAATGTAAAGAAGACAATTTACATAAGACAGCCATTTATTAATTTTAAAAAGAAATTTCTGACAAAACATGCATCGAGAATAAAATACTGTTAGCAACTCACTCGCAGGTACCCAGTGTCGACAATGATGCATCCATCTTTTCTATTGGTGGGTACTGTGCATACAGTTTAATTTCTCTGGATTCCGCAGCTTTACATTCATGTTTTTCTTCCTATCGTGCCAGCAATGGAAGTCTTATTACAGCGTGATCTTGTTTAGATATCAACTTGAAAGTGAAGTTTGAATGTCGACTGAGGTAAACTGCACGCCAGCATAAAACTGTCATGTAACATGCATAACCAACTAAAGAAATGGGATGCTGCTGAGCCATTCTGAGCAGCACCAGTAGATACTACCAAAATCACTAGAGTGGCAATCTGTCATTAGAATTTTGAAAGTGAGATCATATCAAAAAATATGCTGAACATACTTTGGGAAACAACAGAAAATAGCAGGGAAGATGGCCCTACAATTGATAGTCAGGTTTCAGACTAGGCTTACCACAATGGCAATGGTGTGTAGATTTTGGGCACTTGCTTGTGCAGTTGGCAGATTGAAAAATATAGGTTATAAGAATAGGTTTTTCACTCATTTGTTATGATGGGCCTTCAATTATCAGTCTGTCCTCTCTGCTGTTTGTTGTTGTTTTCTGATTGTCAAATCACAGGGTGTCAGGATCCGACATTCTCACTTTGCAGTATTCTAATGGCAGATCTACAACTCTAGTGATTTTGATACTATTCCCTAATACAGGGGGGTGCAAGGGTCTGCAGTAATGCTGTTTTGCTATATTTTTAGTACGGTTTTACTGTAATAATTCTTTTTTTGAAAGTACATTATTGGGGTATTGCAAGACTAAACAGTGTGCTGTTTCTTGAAATCTAAAGCCCCACTAAAAGATAAAAATTATCATGCCATTTTGTGCTTCCAAATTTTCACTTGGAGCCTACTAAATTTGGTTGTCTTGTTCAAAGTACAGTTTTACCATGTGATCTGTGTTTTTATTTGAGCCCCCTTTATGTCCTCCTATTAACAGCAGATACTTAAAACTGCTTTTTTTGCTGCAATCTGCCAAATACTTCCCACTGATAAAATGATGTAATTCAGAGACAGTCACCAGAGTACTACAAAAATCAAAACGAAAAACTTTTAATGATCAATGACATTGTATCAGAACATCCAACCATTTAGGTAAAACCTTTTGCTGCTCATGGGGTAATGGATCGAGAGACAAGAAGAGGGTGCATTTTCAATGTTCATGAAGCTTAAGCTACAGTAAGCTTGCAACTAGTTCTCAATCTATACTGAAAACAGAGCAGACTTTGAAAATCCAGTACAGATAGCTATTCCAATGCATTTACTGTCACCTAATTGGCTCCACCAACATTAAAGCAACAAACTATGTCTGATAGAACATGCACCTGGTTTAATTACAAACAAACAGTAATGATTCTAGGCAGTAAGCTAGCCAAATACAAGTAGTACTAAAACAAATAACTACTACAATGTACCTGGAACTGCCATTAAAAATAAATACATGCCGCTTTACATAAGTTTAACTTGTGACCTCAGCTTTACTGCAAACTTACCCATTTCGCCAATGCATCCTTGATTGTCGTTCCTTTAGACTGTAAGAGAATGAGAGAAATGGTGCATATCTTTTAAAAGAGGGTTTTCTAGAAAAAAAAATCACTTACCATTTCTCAGGAGTATAAAAACTTTAGTAAAAATGCCTCTACTGTATTTTCGTTTTTCGCTTTAACCAATATGGCGACTGTCACCATGGAAATAGATAACTTCTTTGGCACGCCGGGAAATATTACAAACTAAAATTTGATTGGATAATAGTTACATAAGACAACCAATGAAAATATCTGTTATGTTTGCAACAAGTATATTCAAGATGGCGGAAGTTGCGCCACATTTGTGATGGGTCGTAAGAGGATTAAGAGAAATAGCTCTATCGTTGTCTGGATTCGCCTGCAAGGAAGACTTTGTCGCCTGTCTCCAGAGGAGAGGACCGCAAACTCATGTTTTTTCGATCTCTGGAATGAAACTGTCGTCGATAACACGAAACCAAATCAACTTTTGCACGGGAAACTTCTATCTAGATCTATTTTAGATTTACCTGATGAGTGTCTGGTAATTATTTTCTCAAACCTCGAACATCACGAAATTTGCATTGCTGCTATTGTGTGCAAGAGATTTTATCAAGTTTCTTACAATCCCATTCTATGGAAATCCATCGATCTTTCCTTTAAAGCCCTTTTCTCGTCAGGCAAATTTTCTGTAGACATCGACGATCAATGGAGTCAAAATAACTACATGACAAACGCGAGGCGAAGAGAACTGTTCGTCTCATATCTTTCTTTGAGGAAAGCTGCGTTACGTGACATTCACGCATCTTGTATTGACATTGCTATGGAACGTGACATGATGTTGACACTGATAAATAAGTGTAACGTGACGCACTTAACGAGTCTTAATCTCAGTTGGTCACGCAACTGGATGTTTTGTTCACATGCTCAAGAATATGCATTACAGAGTATACTGGAGCTCGTGGCACGGAAGGGATGCAACATTAAGATTCTGAAGTGCTGCATTGGCATTTCTCTTACCACAGCTCAGTTTCTAGGAAGGCTTCAGACCATTGAAAGTCTTACCTTACATTTTGTGTGTTTTTATTCAGCCAATAATGGTGTTTTGCATCCTGAAGTCCTGGCTATGATCTTTTCTTGTCTGCCTTGTCTTAAGTACCTGAGGATAACTATTTCACAGTCACTACCTCGTGACTTTCATGGTTACAAGCTAAAATCAAATTCCTTAGAAGAATTGGTGTTTGGCTGCACAAAAGGGTTTCTAATCAGAAGTGTGGCACTGCCAAAACTGCACACCTTTAAGGGTGAAAACCTTTATTTCACCATACATCCTAACGTTAGGTGCCTTTTTAAACTTATTGAAAAGGGATGCCCCCTGATTCAAAACCTGAACAACCATACATCTTTAAGACCAGGGCTCACAAACTTCAATCTCACCGAAACTGAGAAAGCAAACATGTTCCTTTGTCCCTGTCCTGATCACTTCCCCACTCGGGTTTACTCCTGACCTTTATACAACTGGGTTGTAGATACAAAATTGGTTGCCAGTTGAGTTAGCCATTCAGCTGGCTGACAAATTATGGATTTAGATAAACTCAACAGTTATGGGAAAACTTATGAATTATCATAATGTACATCTATGCATTTGTTATGATCACCAGTTAATTTCCCAATCTGAGTTTGATGAGATAGTGTAGAAGCAAAGTGATTTGGGTTTGTTATATACCATATTTTCATTTTAAGCTTTCAATTAAAATGGGAAGTTTTGAAAATTGAACAGAGTGTTGTTACTCTTTTAAGTTTGATGCCCATGTGTATTTTGCCATGTTGGAAGTTTGTTGAAGAGCCATATTAAAAAAAAAACTTGTTTATTTGAACTATCTTGTTCTGTCTATGCTGGGAAATAATTTATAATCAGTTGGAAATAGAAACAACCAAACGGAAACTGCATTGCTGCAAAAACTGCATTTTTAGGATGTAAAACTGATCTTTCCTTTACCCTCACTGTGTAAACAATCTTTTGATGGAGCATATGTTGTTCCGATTCAATGGACTTAAAGATGGCTAGCATGTGTAAAATTACTCTGGAGATCTTGCTTAAAGGCGTACGGTGCAAAAATTAATCATGGAACAAAATCAAAGGGATGATAACTAACTGCAATGGCCTCAAAAGCACTGACCATTCTACCAGTAGAGGGGACTACCTCTCTACTAACTATGGTCTGTAATTCTGGAATGCGAAACCGGAAGTCTCACTGGAAGTGAGTAGTACTGATGGCCGGGCTACCAAGTAGTTAATCAACAAAATAAAACATGGCGTCTCAATACACAGATGGTAAGACAAGTTTATTTCTTTTTGTTTTGGCATAAATTCGCTAATCAGCGCACTGAAACTTTTTGTAAGCCTTAAAGTCATCAAAATCAAAACATATCAACTCGAAAATGCTACATCTGGATTTTTTCTTCAATAGTGGCAATATTGGACATATTACTTTCCTCTTCGGGTGCTAGCTTGCTTCAATAATTGTGTTGTTTTTCAGGTTAGCATGGTTTGTTTCAAATACGCTTGATACAAATTATCTTATTCATTTTTTATTTATATTTATGGTCTTTTGCCTATATCTATCATGTTCTTCAGTTTTGCTAAATCATTGAAATGCAAACAGATGGCCAACGAACAGTATGGGGCTGGATAGACGTGTGCAGTTTTTTTTTCTTTTTTTCCAATCAAAATTAATTGACTTTACTGAAAGCTTATCTGTTGAAGTGATATGACAAGTCATCATACCTTAAGTGTATAATAGGGTACAGTTTCTAAAACCAACGTATTATTTCATCAACTAACATAGGAGACGTTTGGGCCAATAGATGTAATTACGCGGGATGACGTAGTCAGCCAGCGTATAGAATTCGGTAGCGCATTCCTTTCGTCGTCTTGGGAGTCAAAAATTGCCTTGTTTTTTTAACTTTCTCGTATCCCGACCCCGTCCCGGCTGTAACTCCGAATCACGTGCAAGTCAGGTTGGATTTGCATCATGGACATCCATTATCGCACAATCAGCAAAAAAACATACTGCGTCAGCAATTTTAAACCAACACATCCCGCGTAAACGCCTTTAGGCATCTTCTTGTTAATTATAAGCACAGGTTACAGAGATGTGATTGTTTCCTTGGAGGGAGGGTTGGGAAAGCTTTCGACGGGACTAACTGAGGTGAAGCTAACCCAACACGTAGACATTAATTCTCGAGGAGTGAAGTACGAGTTGCATATAAATATACATTCAATAATTAACTTATTTGATGGGATCAAATATACATATTAAATTCGTACAAGTTTAGAACTAACATTGTGGAGTCAGAAGTAAGTCTTGTGGGTGTCGGGGGAGATGGGGTGTGTTGGGTTTATGATTAATAAATTATTGATTAATTTATTAAACCACAGTCAGCTTCCCTAATCCCCTCTCCCCCTTGTTATAAGTATAATTTTTTTCTTCCATGGCTAAATAAATTTTTAAGTATAAATCTTTTCCTTCCATGGCTAGATTGCAGAATACCCAGTCCACTCATTTACATACTGATGAATAACAATAGAGTCCATTGTTATATGCCTTGCTCTTCAAAAGCCTCCTACTCATGCCAGTCACATATACACCTCAGATACTTTGTAGTAAATAGAATAACAGTGTGACATGAAAATATACCATGTTTTTATGAGGAACACATACTTCACACTTAAATTCCATCTGTGATTTTCAAAAATCTGGTCCACACGTATGAATTGTGATGGGAACATGAAGGTTTGTGGTAATACAGTGTTACAGCGATATTTTTGGTGCTGTACTGCAGCTGTAATCGCTCTCAATTATCTATTTATTGTGTTGCTATCTGTTTGCTTTATATATAGTGAATGTTGATGAGGCTATTATAGCCCAAGTAGACAGCATTCAGAAGGAGGTATGGTATGCCACGTGTGATTAAATTCATGCAAAGATCCATTAAGCATTTACAGCTAGGATGTATTGTTTAAAACTAAGGCAGTGCAAGGGCTAATAACTAAGATCAGCCAATCAGATTTGTTCATTTCTGGCTTATGAGAGCTAATATTTTCCCTGTATCAGACTGGTTAATTTTGTCTTGAATGGTCCTGCACTAGTCCAGTTTTTGTCTTTTAAATCAAGCTGGCATAGTAAATAGAGAAAGACTTAATTATTGATCACAGGTTTCATTAAGGGCCAATCTAGGTACTGGACAAATTGACCAGCTGTAAAGATCAAGTGCTTTGTCTGGCTGCTCTCAACCTCTCAACCATAAGAATAAAATATAAGTTTTCTTCAAGTGTATATAATGTTGAGTAAAGTTTGTCTGGGAAGTGAGGGGGGAGGGTCAAATCCAGAAAGACTCCAGCTCCAAACTTTACTGAAGCCTTTGACTGATTACTTTGTTACTCTTCCTAGATAGCTGAAATTCAGCCACTTGTTAGTGGGAAGGAAGACGTATTGTGTTTAGAGAAGGAATATTCTACAGATGATTTTATATACCAGTCCAAGATTAAGGTCAGAGCTGTTGAACTTATCACAGTTATGTTTGGGTATTTTGTCTTCATTAATATTGTAACAATGATGCCTTGTTTGTCTGATTTATGTATTTACATGTAACAGAGCAATTTGCTTGCCCAAGTGTAGGCTATTTTTCAATTGAATGTTTCATTTGCATGCACCTCTTGATTCCTCAAATGTCACCTTCAGTTCATGCTAAATCAAAAAAATGAAACAATTAAATAACTTTTAAGTGCTACATGTACATCCAATTATTTCATTACATTAATTGGCACTTTAATATTGTTCCCAGCTGGCAAGAACATTTTGGGCTGATTAATTTGATTATTAAATCTTCACCAATAGTGAATTTGATTATGTTGCAGGATGCAGCAGTAACTTATTCTCATGTCAGAAAGACTAGAGGAGATGGCAATTGTTTCTACAGAGCATTTGGCTTTGGGTACCTTGAAAAACTAATTGGCAACCAAATGGAATATGAAAGGTAAACATGGACTTAACGACAACCTACAGTATGTTTTGCATGATTTTGAAGAAACCTCTGTCTTCTTTAATGCAATATTATTGGATTAACTGAAAAGACTAGTAGTTGAATATTAATAAGGAAAGAACAATAACTGTATGCATATATTTTTGAGATTGATACCTGGGGGAGAGGGGGGAGGTGGGCACTTCAGGTTAAAATGTTGGGAAGGCAAAAAGGATTTTAAGTAGGTTTGAATTTGCATATCTGGGTGATTTTATTTGATTATCATACAGTAACGGTAATAACATTTCCTCTGTTCTGAGATTAAAGGGTTTAGAGCTATGGGTACATGTATTTTAAAATTGTAAAACAAATTACACAAATTTAAAAACAACTTGAGCTATGGTGATTGTCTTAAGTCTAAGAACTTAATATGCGAGTAGTTGTAAAACTTAACAGATCCTTAGACAGAAGATAGGTTGACATTCTCCTCTGATATACGTGTATGCATTTTGTGGCTGGTGACATTTCGATGGAGATTAAATTGCAGTTTTTTTTGTTATCAGCTGTCACCTATTTTCACTGCCGTCTTCCTGTCACCATTTTGCTCGAAAAAGATAGGTTTACATTCTCCACTTATATACAGGTTTAAGGAACTAGCTGCAAGAAGTAAAGATGAGCTTGTCTCACTTGGATTTCCAGCATTTACTATTGAGGATTTTCATGAAGTTGTAAGCATAAACATGTGATTTGGAATCTTTGACTTTTCAAATAGTTCATGCAGTTATTGATTATATCATCCATTTCCAGTGTCTTGTGAGACCAAGGTTTGTTCCTTTTTATTTAAATCGTGCAGTTCATGGAAACAGTTGAGGCTGTTGGAAAAGAACAGTCTGTTGATGAATTATTGAAGGTATTAATAACAATAATGATAGTAATAGTAATTTACCTTTTTGTCTTGTCATTAATCACAAATAATTAATATTTCTTATTAATATCATAATAAAAATAATAATTAAAACAACTATTTTTATTTATGTAGTGCAAGAACACTCACAAAGGTACATTACATTACAAGTACATTAGTATTTTTAAAAAACATTAAAGTAAATTGTTAGGTAGCTGAAACAGGTTTGCTTTTAACTTTGATTTATAAACAATAAATCTAGAATTGATTGTTTCTCCAGCATTTATTCCAACAAAATGGCCCAGATATTGCAAGATATCACATCATGGCCAGTATTGCATTGTTCTAATTTTTTTTTTTTAGGTCTTACCATCTCAAATGATTATAAAGTTGTGTACATATATAAACTCCAACAATGTTTCACATATTTTAAATCTTTATTCCACAGTTCACATAAGATATGAAATTTTCATATTTTCACTATCATAAAATGGTCCAAATTAAGGTGTGGTCACCAATGGTGTTTTGTTTAGACCGTGGTACAAGAAGAAGTCTCCATCACAGTTCTAAGTCATTGTTACGACCATTTTAACCTTCCAGCTCAGCTGCATGTAATAAATACTTGCTTTGTTGGCATTTAATACACTTTTTTTATTTTTCATTTGATAGACTTTTCAAGATGAGGGAATTTCAAATTACATTGTTGTATATTTACGACTTTTAACATCAGCACAACTTCAAAAGAAGAGCGATTTCTTTGAGAACTTCATTGAGGGAGGTAGAACAATCAAAGAATTTTGCAGCCAGGTAAGGGACTCATGGTACTAACTTGGTCAAGCTAGTTAATAATTCAGTCATTCTTTTAAAACCATTTCCCCTTTAAAACTATCTCCCCTTAATTAACTAACAAAATTATTGCCTTAACCCTATCACTCCTATGATCTGAGCAGCAATTTGCTTGAACGAATGCCATACTGCCAAACCAACAAACTCTTGATATTCTTAGATTTGGAAATGTTGTCAAATTTAAAATTTGTTCATTTAGCACTTCAATAAATCATACAACTACTGTATCCTTCCTCTGTTCCTTCCTTATTTCACAAATTATTATTTTCTAACATCTGTGATGACTCTTATAATACAAGAAACGCAGCTAAACTCAGTTTTTACCGTCAAAAGTTAGGACCAACATGGGTAAATTCACTTTTAAGTACTCTGCTTCAGTTTGTAGGAAAACTGTCCATTGACACTAAAACAATTACAAAGCTCAAACCAGTTAATAAAAGCTCTACAAAGCCCATTTCATCTCTTGCTTTAATCAAAAGAGATATGCTCTTGTAGCTAATTAGTTATAAATGCTTCAGCCCTTACTGTTTGTTTGCTTCTTGCTTTCTGCTTGTTTGTCCCTTACTTGTTACTGTTATTTCTTTATTTAATGTTAATTTTCTGTTTTATTCTTGAATTTTTAATTAAAACACATAAGTTATCTAAATCTTAAAATAATAATTATTATGCTAGTCTTAGATTCCATGTTAATAAAGCTCAGTGTGATTTTTTTTTTGTTTACTCAAACGTAGGTGGTGGCTAACTTGAAAGCAGTTGCTACTTTGGTCACCACACACATTCTGTTTTCTATTTTATTTAACTAAAGAGAATCTGTTATTGTTTTAATTTATATCTGTGAACTTGCAATGTAAATAGTGTGAAATAAATTGAACTTGATACGCTCCTTTATTTATCAATTTATTAGCCTCAAGTTGATCATAAGCCCAATTCTCATTGTCCATTTTTGGTATTGTATTGATATTGAAACAAGAAGTTGTAGATTGATCTCATCTGGGAGTGAAAGGATTAACCCTTTCATTCTGAAGATCTAAGTAGCAATTCTCCTAAGTGAGTGTCACACTTTATCCTAATCAGTCAGACTTGGTTGAAACCTGAGTTGATAATTTTCTCATCTCTTTGATTGATCTTATATTTGATATTGTAATGCAAAGTTGTGTGTCAGTCATCTGGATGAGTATCATAGAAATCAATAAAAATTGAAATTGAAGGAAAAGTGGCTTGTCTAGATTTCACCACATAAATTGCTCAACTTGAAAAAGTTATTGCAGTAATTATTGAAAATATCAAATAAAGTCAGCATTCCAAAAACTTCAGATTTTAAAAAATTTTACCCACAGAATAATATACTTTATACACTGTATATTATTGTTGATGGGATGCAATTGTGATAAAATGCACCTTTACACATATCTTTTGAGTTTGCAGAATGTTCTAACACACTCACAGTAAAGTGGTATTTTAAATGAAATTATTATAGCCAGGCCCATGTGTGCATCTCTTGTGCACACATGAGCCTGGCTATAAGGTGAGATTCGTAACCAAATAAATCTAGAAACTATCAACCTTTTCCAATTTGACAATCCTGTGACCATCTATCTGCCAACAGTGAAACTGAACAGACTGTACTGGAGGGGTTACTTGTAGTTCCTCGAAAGCCCTTCAGCAAACATGTATTCCAGCAATATTATTATCAAGAAAAGGGGTTATATCTGTGAGGTGCCACAAGATAAAAAAAATCTGTACAATGATCATTATTCATTCAAAATATTTCTCTGTTTCTGATTGGCCAAAATGCCTTGGCTAATTTGTCATATCCAGCAAGATGATGCCAAGTGTCCAAAAATCCATGCTATTATACTACAATTGACGTCAGTAGTAGTATAATAGTATGGGTTTTTCACACTTGATGTAACGGAATTTGCATATAGATCTAAGAGAGCAAGAAAATGGCAGGTGAAAGTTTATTAAGGTTATTATTGACATTAAAAGAGGAAGATACCTGTAAGTTGCTACAAAAATTGACTGAAGCGAGTGTGCTAAATTTCAATGCCTATCTGGAGGATAAAAACGTCATGAATTGGCATCAATCTTGAGGAAATTTTATGCCGAAGTGCGAACAATTAAAGAATGGCAAAATGTATGTGAAAAGCTTTTGAAATATTTTGAATGCATAATAAAACAATTATTGAATTTGGCTTCTGTATGATATGAAGAATTATGCAGATCTTGTAGAATGTTATCCGCCAAAGCCAAAGGCTTCAGCAAAAGTTCACCCTCCTCAATCTGCATAATTCTTTATATCATGCTCAACCTCATCCAATAATTGTTTATCATCATTGTAATAATATATAATATTATTATAACTATTATGATTAGTAATATTCTGCTTAGACAAATTACAGGCCACAATCATTATACCTCATTTTATACTATACACGTGATGTCAAGTTATGTTGTTGGTCTCATATTTAGGAGGTGGAACCTATGGCAAAAGAGAGTGATCACATTCACATCATAGCACTAACAGATGCATTAGGTGTGTGCATACGTGTGGAATACATGGACAGAGGAGGATCAGATTCAACTGTAAACCATCATGATTTTCCTGAGGATGGCACCAAACCTTCAGTATATTTACTATACAGGCCTGGACATTATGACATTTTGTACAAGAAACATCTCTGATGATGTTTCTTGGCAGAGCAATAACTATTACTATTTTATTATGTTTTAAATGGTAGCAATGGAGGTGTCTTGCTAGCTGTAGCTTAATATTTATTGGAATTGGTCTGTACAGATTTGTGAATAAATTTCAGTTTTGTTTGTGATTTGGTATGGTTGGGGAAACACAGAAACAAAGGTTACATTACAAGATAACAGAGAGACTGAGTTTTTTTATGGTCTTTTTGCTGTCATCATGACCCCACAGAGCCCAATATATTAGCACCCGAGGATCATGTGCAAACTCTCTTCACAAACTCTTTGTCCTATCTTGAATTATCTTCTTTCCTGAAGTTCTCTGCATATATGTAGAGTTCTGCTGATTCCCTCCTACTTGCACGAGGTTTGCATTCTTTGACAAACTTGAAATCTTTTTGTATCTGTGCAAGAAAATCTGTAAAGGATAGTGAAATGGTTTGAAGCTTGACAAAAAGAGAAACTGTGCTACAGTGTACTAAGGCTTCATCAATGATAGGTGATTCTTTGAAAATAAATCTTGCAGAGTTATGACAAGTTTAAGACTGAACAGTTTATTTTTGAAGCAAAGCAGCAATAAAGAACGTGAAATGCATTATTTTCAGTAATTGAAAAAAACCCTTTTTTGGGGGGGGGGGAACTTTGTTTTGCAGGGGACGTACTTTGTTTGGAAACCAGCTTGCAGGTGATTTCAACAGCAGTAGTTATCTTCAAACAAAGCATTTGCTTCTCATCCAAACTTTGCCTAAATGCCAGACTTCCCTCTTTCCAACGAAAAAGCAGTCTAAGAGAATGAGAGCTTCATACTAATTAAATTTTATCCATTTCCTGCTCTTCCCAGAGACATGCAACATGTAAACTCTAATGCAAAACAATGGCACATCCATGTTCTGCTTTAAGTATAGTTAATAAACAAGCAGGAGTTCTGTATCAAGTATAAAATACAAGGCATAGCTGAGTGTTTTACACTGATAAAGGACAAAATGCGAGTTTATTGAACGGCTTCAAGAACGTTTTATGTAAACCTATTCATTATTACACTAAACTTCGGATTTTGGTGTATTTTGACCAAGAAAATCGAACGCAACTGTTAGCTGTCTCTATGTCAGATACAAAGGACACTCATTAAACATTAGTTTTATTTGTATTTTCTTTACAAATTATTAATAAGTTTTTGAAATACAGCTTAAATTACTGGAACCAGGATGTAACAAATCAGAATGTTTTTATACCTCTTGTGCCATAGCCATCCCACAGTTTACAAAGGAAAACTCCACCAGGCTTAAGCACTGTCTTGCCAAAACCAAATGCAGACTGGCAAAGGTCCTGCAAAGCAGGATAACACACACAACTCAAAATCAGAGTTGGTGAATTGTATCTATTTACATGTAAGGTACATTCACTATTTCAAACCAGTGTATTGAATCAAACTACGTCTGATAGTCCACCTGGTTGCAATGTGCACTTTTCCTTTAACACAAAGTCAGTCTATTAAAATAAGTACAGCTAACCAACTTATGAACCCTTTCAGGGTAACTTGTCAAAACGTTTTAAAGAAGGAGACAAATTTGAAAAGTAACCATCTAGATAATTGAGTGCCAAAGGGGTGTGTGAGGGCATGCCAAGCAGAGTAATAAACTGGCCAATATGACGAAGTAGCCTGTGATTTTCACCGGCAGCCAGCTAATTTTGACAACTCAGACTTCTCACTCATTGGATTTGAGCAGCAATTCCCTAATAAGTCTTACCCTTAAGTGTAAATTAGGTTAAATGTTTGTTTAATGAATTCAAAATCTCTCAAGTAAGAATCTTAATTAAGTTCTTGTCAGGTCTGCTTGCTTGGCATTGCATTGTTATTGTAGGTGAAGCTACACATACGATTATCCTTTCTGAGAATGAAAGGAAGAAATCTTTGAACCTTATTAAACTCACCTGACATTATCTTCTATCAGGTGAGGGGTTGACAGCTTGCTAATTCAATACATAACAACCTTAAATCATTTGTGCATGAACACTCAATAACCCAATATACAAACACAAGCATACTGATGATCTGTTTTGACATTTATACACATACTAGTTAATTGTGAACCAAAAACTGTTTTGCAACCTCAGCATGTAAGATTGTGGATGCTTCATGTGAAGGGAAGACTTACCAATACAGCTTCATGATTCATTGTGTGACTGCCAGTTGCATTTGGGGCCATGTCACTGTGAGATGAAACTGCAGTAAATTATTGTTTAAGATAAAACATACATGTTCAGTACCGCATAGATTTTTTTCTCAAACATCTGAGTGGGCCGAAATCATAAATCCTCGAATTTGATTGGCTAATCATGTGCGCGTGACTGGTCCAACTTTTTATAATACAGCCCACAGGCCAGATTATTTCCCAGCTATAGCAATTTCCTACGTATCTCTTTTCTTGCTTTAAAAGGAAGACATCCAAAAAATAAATAAGTTATTTACCGGGACAGGTCAGTCCATAAAAGAAAAAACTGCGCCCTTGGTCTTGAGTATAGCCCTCAGCCTTAGGCCGTACGCAAGACCTCAGGCACAGTTTCTTCCCATATGGACCTTCCGCCCGGTAAATATAACATGTTTATTTAGCAGTATTTTTCACTGTTAGATGGCTAAATCAATTGCAGACATTAGTTGATGTATATGGTTTAGTGAGTCTGAAATGTGTGTAATACCACCTTGGATGAGGAAAGACTTGTTGCAAAATACTACAAAAGGTAATTGCACAATTCAACTCACAATTTGTTGGTTGTATCATATTGTAATTCAAGAGCAGTAACACAAATAATTCTAATTGATTCAATTATTGCAACAACTGTGAATTTTTGCTGTAGGTAATATATAATTCCTTTTTAATTTTCTAATAAATAAATAAATCACAACCTCTCCTACGCAATCATGCATCCTAGATTGAGCAATATTTAAAAGTTAACAGAACCTTAAGTTACAATTTCTAGCATAATCAAGTCAAACAATGGGAAAAAAGCAGTTACACTAAGCAATTTTATTTATATTAAAAAGGCCAATTGAAGTTTTTGCTACATTCAGTTTATTAACCAGTTGTAATCTCTATCTCACTATTTTCACTTTTTCCCTAAATGCCATCTTTACCTCATAATGACATCTGCTCCACAATCAGGTATCAGTACCTTGATTTTCCTCTGTGTGTCTGCATTAGTGAAGTCAGATCTGGAAAGAACTGTGGCACCTGGAATGTCCTTGATGTCTGAGAAACATTCATGAATATGAAAGGGAATCAAACACATCATTCTAGATATATGTGTTATTGACCAAGCGCAAGGTCAAGATAGCTGCATGTTGGCCAAGTTTTTTTTTGTGCTTTTATTGACCAAGACTACATCTTGGCCAATAAAAAAGGTAAAAAAGAACGCAAGCCCAATATGCTGCAGCCATCTTGACAGAACAAGCTTGGTAACCTTTGGTTCATGGCCATTTTGTTCTGTTTTGTTTTGCAGACATGTAGGCCCATCTTGCCTGCTTAGGAAGCCAATCAGAATTCAGAATTTGCCTCATATTACATGCTTACTGAGCCAGCCAAATAATAAATAGTGTTCATGTTAAGTTCTCTCCCAATGTCACAACAAACACATAATTACACAAACCAAACTCAGTTAGGGTTTACCTAATAAATCCACTGCTATGACAAAACCTGGGATTACATCGTATCCTGAATGGGAAAATATGGACAGACTGACAAACAACCTCTCTTGTTGATTTTAAAAATAATCATTTACAATAAATAAAACTACATTTAAAGGTATAAGAAACAAGAAAAGCAAAAAAAAAAAAAAACAACAATAAACAACAACATTAATATATACATTTATTTTTTTCTCAAGCATCTGAGCGGGCTGGAATCCTAAATCCTAGAATTTGATTGGGTAATCTAGCGCACATGGCTGGACCAGCTTTTTATAATACAGCCCACAGGCTGGATTTTTTGCCCACTGTAGCAATTTCCTATCTATTTTCTTACTTTAAAAAGGAGAGATTCAAAACGAAAAAAATAAATAAGTTATTTACCAGGCTAGGTTGGTCCATATATGGAAAAACTGTGCCCTTGGTCTTGAGTACGGCCCTTGGCCTTCAGCCTCATGACCTCAGGCACAGTTTTTTCCCATACAGACCTTCCAAACGGTAAATAACATATATATAATTATATATATATGAATTATGTTGCAGATATAATGTAAGCTATGACATCAACGCTTAAATATATATATATATATAGATTTAAGCGTTGATGTCATGGATCATGTTTACTGTAGGTAGTGTCGGTCGACACTATTGGTCGGCACTTGGTCGAAACTATCGGTCGACACACGGTCGATATGTCGACCGAGTAGCGCTCGACAATCGGTTGACATATCGGGCGAGTGTTGGTCGAATATCGGCCGAGTGCCGGTCGAGTATCAGTCGAGTATCGGTCGATAGATCGACCGATAGTCGACCGGCACTTGGTCGATATCTTTCTTTTGAGCGTCCATGTATCAGCCGATAGTGCCGGTGATGTGTCGGTAAACTATTGGTGAACTATCGGCGAGCTACCGGTCGACTATCGGTGAACTATCGGCGAGCTATCGGTCGACTATCGGTGAACTATTGGCGGGCTTTCTTCGATGGTGGTACCGTAAAACAGTGATAACAATGGGGTGACAGGCCTGCACAACTCCCATCCACGTGTAATAGCCGGTTATAGCTTTGCTCTAACGAGTATATCCTTTAGGGATCTGCCCCTTTTGTACGGGACAATAGGGGGATCTTTGAATATTCTTCTAAGCAATGGTTGTTCTTGAATTAAATGCCAGTTCTGCACAAGTATTTGCTTTAAGTTAGGCACTGATGGGCGATATTGTGTTACAAAAGGCAAGATTCGCTTGTCTGGTTTACGTTTCTGTTGTAGGGCAGCTTTTCTCTCCTCAAATGTAATTTCTGCTTGTGAAACAGCAGTTTTGAATGCTGTTTCAGAGGAGTTAGTTCGGAGAAGTCTGAGTGCTTCGCCCTTGATCTGTGAAGCCCTTTTTGACCCCTGGTGGGTGGCAACTCGAGAAATGCGTGTACTGACATGTTTCAGTAGCTTTGAAATGAGTTTTAATGCCTAGTATAGACTTTTGTGCAAATCTTTTGCCTTTGTAAACTTTTACGTTCATTTGTTTTTTTTTTTGGCCTGAACTCGTTTTTCTTGTCTTATGGCTGTGCGGAGGCCTTCAATGTTTCGACGATTGTGAAACCTTATCAGCGCTTGTAGATGGTCTTGCTTAGCTTTTGAGCGAAGGCGTTTAGTGTCTCCCCTGAAGTCATTATCCGCTCTTATGCGGGCTCTTTCTCGGTATTGTAGCGACTTTGGGCAAGTCTTTCTTTCTAGGTGTTTCTTCAGGGGTTTTAGCGCTGCTTGGGAACGTTCATGTTCCTGTTCCAGTTTGTCGGGCTAATCGTGTTTACGTTTGCCCGCCTGGTGGTTCACATTCATCTTCCTTGTTCCGTTGTTTTCATCAACAGTCATTGCTGGTTTGAGCGTGGTCAGCTAATAGACCCTCTGATGTTAGCAGGCTCATGGCCATAAAAACTCAGGCAATACCGCGGTTTCGATCCTTCTGGATCTCGTCAGTTGCCGATAAGGAGAGCGATAGAGGCCAATGCTCGGTATCACTCAGTTATTGGCGTGGTTTTTTCAGCTTTTATACTCGATAGGAGGATCGAAAATTCTAAACTATTATGGGCTGACTTGTCACAAGTGCAATGTGAGACAGCAACAGCGGGTCGTTGTTTAGTCTTCTGTAACGCCGCTTGTACTGCTCCTTGTATAGGGACGTTGGTGAAAAGCGACTCTACATCGAATAATAATAATAATAATAATAATAATAATAATAATAATTTGTTTTAGGAAGCCGAAAGTTCCCCTGATTATAAAACTTGATAAAAGTCGACGTTCTGTTTCATATCGACGCTTATATATATATAAGCGCTCAAATCGACGCTTTCATATCGTAAGATATTGTCGGGCAATTAACGACCGACGTATCGACCGAGACTCGACTGACACTTGGTTGGCCGAGTATCGAACGACACCGAGTTTTGACCGCGTATTGGTAAGGTATCGGCAGACTATCGGTAAAGTATCGATAAGGTATCGGCCGAGTGTCGACGAGACTAAAATGGTATCGGCCGACACACATATCGGCCGAAATATCGGCCGATAAACGACCAGCACTCGATCGATACTCGACTGATACTCGACCGACACTCGGTCGATATGTCGACCGAGTGGCGACCGCTACTCGGCCGATATATCGACCGAGTGTTGGTCGATATATCGAACGATAGTGTCAACCGACACTACCTACAGTAAACATGATCCGATGTCATAACTTACATTATATCTGCAACATAATTCAATTCACTATTACATCAAAACACATGGAAAAAGCTAAATACAAACCAGGTTTGGTAGATACAACTCTCTCAACAGCTACTTGTGTCCATGAGCCTAACAAAAAACAATTTTACTGGGAGATTTAAAAAAAAAAATTATTTGCAACAATTGTCTGTTACATGACAGGCCCCAGTGTAATAATTTAACAGCATTTTTATGCTTGTTTGCAATCACAAATCAAGAATGAATGAAGAAAACAATGACAGCTACAATCAAAACAGCTATTGCTTAAGCCCAACATCAACATTCTAAGTAGCTGTGTACCTAGAAATTTTAAGGGAAAGTCTGTAAGTCACAAGCTAACCGGGAAACCTTAATGAGGGGTTGTCCTTTATTAAATGGACACTTCCTTTTGGTCACAACATTAGGATCTTTATTATGAACTCCTATGCAATGGACCCCTTTATTAAACTGATGTAGACACAACAATAAATTGTACTTTGATAGTTCTTTTTGTTGAATTCTTACATTAAGTAGACACTAGAGTTTGTTTTCTGATTGTGTCAAAAGCCTTATCTTATTATGGAATCAACAGCCTATACGAGTCAAGGCTGAAAATGATACAATCTAAACATTATCAGTACCTGGGCTTGCACCACAATCAATAACAACTCTGCCTGGCTGAAGGAAGTGGAACTTATCATCCAGCTCAATGAGTTTATAGGCACTCCTGCATCGATAGCTATCTTTCAAAGCTTTCTTAACATATAAGTCCTGAAAGTACAGAATTAAAAAGGTAGCTAACATGTACATAATATTCCTTTCTAGGCATCAAACCCTGAAAAATTTCAGAGTTTACCAGATTATACTAAATTTCCTACTTTCACTGCCAAGATCGAGTATCCATTCTCCTCAACATCCAGTGTCTACATCGTGTGACAAAAGAAGAATTTATACTATCATCACATTTTCCACGATGAACAATAACCCATTGCTTAACAAGTGCTATACCGTTCCTCATATTCTAGTTCGGAGAATTTGGCAGCTGATTGATTTAGCATCCTTGATTTGATCATTTTCTCAATCCTTATAATCTGTTTGTGCAGTTGTGTATTGGAATTATAAGGAGAATTTATACATGGGTCACCTGAGGTATTGAAAGGGTTAATACCAAACTTCTACATGTAGATACTGTATCCAAAAAAAGCCAGACAGAGAATACTGTTGTCCTTCTGTCAGAAATTAGGACTTAGTTTGCTATGGAATACTTAACAATTATTCACCGAAGGCGAAGTGATTCTCAGTGAATATTCACCAAGACGAAGTCAAGGTGAATATTCACCGAGAATCACTGAGCCTGAGGCGAATAATTGTTTTAGTATAAATACACAGGTGATTATTTCAAAAAAAGAAAAGAAAAAGCATTGTACAACACGTAAAAATTTTATTTCATCAAAAGCGCATGAACAATTGGTGCCCATTTTGTTCGTCGAGGTGATTATCAGCTGATAATCCGAGACATTGAACCAATCACCTAAGTATTTATACTAAATTTCTTTAAGGACCTGAAGCTTTTGGAGCCAATTCCAGGCACAAGCGATAATGATAGTTTAAGAACAAAGACATTAATTTTCTGTCAAACTTTGCCAGATGCCAAGCCTTTACCTCCCAGCTTTATTTAGAAAGAACCACACATTTTTAAACCAGGATTATTTTTTTGAACCAAAAACCTCTCAGGGCTTTTATATGATGTATGCCTTTGCTTCGACTGCAGATGCAATGTTATCTACTGCTTCAAAACAGGATTAAAAGCACTACACAGGGAAAAACACTAGGTTCCCATTTTTGGATATTTTATGGCATTGAAAGAATACCCACAAAATGTCCAAATCTGGAAGAGTGACACAAGTCCCACCTGGAAACTTGGTTGGGAATTCCCTGGTTGGGACGTACCGGTCTCACTTTTCTAAATTTGGGAATTTCGTGGGTGTTTAAAAAAATATCCCAAAAAAATACCATCATGGGAATTTGGAAATTTTTCTGTGCTGCAGGTCCCCACAAATTTTGAGTAATCTCTTACAGCATGTTGTCTCCTGAGCCATCTTGAAGAGCTGCTTCCCTTACTTGCTGTTCGCACAATTACGCTGAAGTTACAAAACAACAAATTACAAACTTTGTACCCCTAGTAATAACAAGCCAGGTTTGAGGTTAATTCATACTGCTACACACAGAATAGACTAATAAAACAGGGTTTGTAACAGTTTTTTGATCACTGTGTTTCGGGTTCTGTTCTAAAAACACTGTACCGTCGCTTTTCCAGTGTTTAATATACAGTGCATCGATCAATGAAATTAAAACTTTTACAGGCTGGTTTGACCTCCTATTGAGGTCTCGTTTAGTAAACGTCTACCTAAAGTAAGCTTCCTCCAATTAAAAACTCCAAATACCTTACTAAAGAAGGTTTTTTCCATAAACATTTGAAAACATTGCACCAAATCATAGAAAACACCTCAATTTTTGATGTTCCCTCCGAACTTATTTTTTGATGGATATCCGCTGAACTGGATCATTGTAGTGTTTCCTAATAAGGAATAAGTAGACCTGCTTAATGCCAATCAAACGGTTATCATCCAATCAGAAGCCATATTTACGACTAAAGACTTCCCACCAAACCCGCAAAAACTCAAATGTGCTTAGAAGAGTTGTGAATTTTTTGGTGACTTTCAAGTCAAAAATATGTAATTTAAAAATTTTTGTTTAAAGTTGCACAACGAGATCTTAATCCGAGTGCAACGCAGTTTGTCTTGAAAAAAATTGGTTAAATTTGGACGTAGAACTTTGGAGATAAACGCTTTTAAAAAGTCCAGCACCGCGGTTTGGAAACCGGTGCTCTAGAGGAAGTCTATTGAATCATCACGGCATTGTAGGCCCGTTCAAGCACCCGAGCTGCGTGGCCAGCGAGATTTGTTTTGGTGGTGACCATCTTTTCACTTCGTCTTCTTATCCAAGCCTTGCGGCAGTGCAATCTTTGGCTGAAACAAAATCTAAGCTCCCTATTTTTCTCGTGTGGGAAGTTGCGGCCAGTTCGCCCGCGCGTTGGGAGAGTTTCGCGGTCGAGCTCTGTGCTCTATAGTTTGGCAACTCCATGCCTTTGCTGAAAAGAAAACCGTTTACACCAAAACAACCTCCGCCAGATCTCAAACCTGATGAAGAAGTCTTCGTTTGTCGCCACACAAAAGAAGTTTTTCGTGATTATGGGTTAGTTTTTCCTTTTATTGCAGTATTCCTATATCCGGTTTACTCTCGTTCATTTTCACTGTTCACGTATTTCTCACTTTTGGATCACTCCGCCATTTTTCCGCCTCAGGTTGTTTTTCGAACGCACAATCCTTTGTAACAGCTTATTATGGAGCTGCAAGTTCACTGGGAAAAGTGGTTTGACCTACCAAGAAGCCCATGAGTCGGAAAAGGTGATTTTAAAACAAGCAAAGAGCCTACCAGAGCCCATCCAGCGAGCGGTAGTAACACTAGCCCATTACACTCATCGCGGTCGGTTGGCTAATTTATGCGACGAGGTGTTTTCCTACTTAAAGGATCGCTACCAGGAAGGAGAAGAAGTCGAAATTCACTATACTTCGAAGAGGTAACGACTTTTCTTTACAGTGAAAAGGGATTAGAAAATTGGGGTACTCTCTGTGAGCAAGGGGTATCTCCAGTTTATTGTGTACTAAAAGAGGCACACTGACCGGGCAAATTCACGTAAGGTACAAGGCCACATGCCTTCCAGCGGGCGTCTTCTTCGTGTATTTGCTTACTTCAGGTATATAAACCCCTCCTCTCTATTGATTTTGTGTTTCCTTTGCAGTTAAATTGTTTTTTAGAGTGCCTTTTGGCCAGGGGTGGGGTATGGGGGTAACTATTTTCTGAAATGCACTGTTTACAGATTTCAGCTATATTTGTCTGAGCATAATAAAGGAGGCCATGTTGGTTTCAGTGGTCATTACTTGAAATAGCAACTGAAAACATCACAAAATGCATTTTTTTATTTTCCAATTATAATTTTGACAGTTATTTATGGAAATTGATTTTTTTGAGTGACAGCTGTCAATAATATTTGAAATAGTATTTTTTTCTGGAATTAAATCCTTTATGTGGTGCTTGAAACTTACTTTCTCTCAAAGAAAAGCAAATTGAAACACTTTTAGACTGTACAATTAAATTGAAACTCAAAATTAAAACATTTTTGGAAACCTTAAAATAAATTCAGTTAAATACCAGTCATAATATGGTAGTGAAGAATTATGGACAATAATTATTGAAACCACACTGAGCAAAATATTGTGATTGTCAATGGTGAGCAGATACATTATTTGCTGGTGTGGAAGGTTAAGGTAAATACTTGATCTCTAAGAAACCAGCAAATTGCAATTTTTGTAAAACTGAATTCAATAATATGAATGATTATTTTGTCATTTAAAAAGCAACTATTTCTTTTTCTGTTTATGTTGTTGTTTGTTAGCTCAAGCAGACTAACTAAATTAGTCTTAGGATCAGGCTGGACAAGTCTGGCAGAACTTTTGTAAGAGTGGCATACTGTATAATACTGTAGTAGTTGCAACTAAATTCCGGTTAAATGGTATTTGACTTGATGAGATATTTATTTTGAAGGCAGCTATTTGCAAGTCACATGGTCAGCTCTTGGCCAATTAAAACATGGGAAAAATTAAGTTAAATTATAATAAATTATTGTTTGTTTCTACTTCATTAGACAATTATTTTGTTATTGTTTTGTGTGACTAGGTCAATTGTCATTATTAGGATTTAATTCAATTTAAATTATTAATAGATATTACAGTAATTACTTTAAGTTCCTGAAAATTTGGTTGTTGGTATCAGAAATTTGTTTCCTAAAGAGCATTTACTGTAATTCATGGTTTTTTTTACATCTTGAAAGAATAGCTTGATTATGGTTGCAATGTGGTTTTGTTAAATTATTTAATAAGTGATGTGGGATTCGTTCATTTTCCCCTGGGCCAATAGTCTGTCAGTGTGTTATCCCAATGGAGATATAGCCACAAAATTAATTCTAGTACTCTATATTATAGTTTCCTTTTTCTGACATAAATTTACTCTTCCTTCTTGTCCCTACCTTACAAAACATAGCATGAATGAACGAACAAAGAAATGGTTCTAGTAGAAGAGTAAAGAAAGAAATAAGCAGTTTAACAAGGGGAAAGTATGGTAAACCAACACAATTATAAAGACTTGATGAATAGCTGGGACTGTACCTTACCAGTGAAAATAGGCTGAATTTAAAGTCCAACAACAAATTTATGTATTAACCTGTCATTAAACTTCAAGTCGAAAAGTACTTAAAACTAAACTGCTTGAAAGCTTACAAACAGTTAAAATGTGTCCAAGTATGGCATTAGCTTATAAAATTGAGTGGTATACCAAGTGGTAGCAAATCGATAAGAACAATATCACATGTGTTGATATAAATATGATATCCACACATGTGTTGGGGTAGTGTTTTTATTATTCGCTACCCCTCTTACTCTGTTATACCACTAAATTTTATATAATAAAAAGAAAAGTACATGGTCACTTAGAGATGCAAGAATTTCACTTCTCACGTTGAAAAATATTTGTCAACACTCAAAGAGAAATTTTGTGTCTCTGCTAGCCATGTAGCATCTTCTATATTATTAACACCAGTAATTAATTAAATCTTGGAAATAAAAAGGGTTAAGTAAAGGTAGCTATTGTTTAATTTATTGCAGAATGGGAAATAAATGGACATTATAATTTACATATTTTTGTAACTTGTGCAAAGCATAATGGCGTGTTTCAAATGTTTTACCAGGAAAAAAGGTGTCATTACTCGAGTCATACCCCCTGAGGAAAGCACAAGTTCCTCTACTCACCTTGTATCACCAAAACCTAGAAGGCACAGCCAATCTGATGATGTATTCCATTCACCTACCTCTACAAAGCAACGTGATAGTTCATTGGAAAAAACTCCATCAAAGGCAAGAAAGCACAGCTCCAGCTCAGATGATATGCCGTTGTCAACAAAAGTGAACAAACAAAATACTGGAAAATCTCCTAAAAAGAAGGTTGATGAGGAATCACCTTCTAAAGTTAAACCAAGAAAACACAGCTCTGAGGAAAGCTTGGATGGGAAGGCAACACCAAATAAAAGAAGAAAACACAGTTCTTCAGATGGAAAAGACACACCCTCAAGGAAAACGGATGGGGGTAAGAGTGTCAAAAAAGTATCATCATCATCATCATCAAGGAAAAGCAGTGAAGAAAAGCTTGTTTCACCCAGTACAAAGTCCAAGTCAGACAATAGCAAATTGCAGTCTCCAAAATCAAGGAAGTCACTAAACACAAGTGAAAGAAATAGTGTGAAAAGTGATGTGATAGTTATTCAGGATTGTGATGGTGACAATGGGGGAAGTACAGCTTTTTCAAAGCTGTCATCACCAAACACAAAGACAGTGTGTATCTGGCCTGATGCCTCACTGTACAAATATGAAGTGAAGATTCATTCAGAGAAGGGAGAAAGGGGTTCCAAGAAAAAGGAAAAGCATCATGAAATTGTTATTGTTCCTGCTTCCATTGTCAGGTTGGTTTCTTTTTTAGTTGTCTATGTTTTTTGTGAGTCTAAGGGTATAAAAATAATCTACATGATTGTAGGCACCTGCATATGCTCCTAAGAAAAGTCATGGAAGTTGTACACTGTAGATCAACTCCCTGGGACTGTTGCAGAACATTGTTTGAATGTCTCATTTAACTATAAAAAGTGCTAAAGTTATATTACTTATTAACTGAGAGTGAGGTCATTTCCGGAAAATCTCAGACCGAGATCATGTTATATTGACTGACTGATAGTGAGGTCAATACAGTCAAGGCTGAGGTCTGAGATTTCCTTTTAATGACTGAACAGACAAAGGGAATAAGTTGTTTAATTATATGGCCTTTTTAGCATAGGTCATCTTCACTGAACCGAAACACACAAGACCATGCAATCAAGACCAGAAGTGACAGAAAAACAGTTTCTTTGAAATGAGACAACTTTTGTCCAAATCAAAGGCAAAAAAAGTTTTGGAAAAATTTTCATAATGCCTGGCCATTACAAGAAAATCTTGCCCACTCAGCAGCCAATCAGAGCACATCCTCCTTGGCGTCTTCTTCTCCACTTGTGCTTGTGTTCCTAAGTTCTTGGTCTTGTGTCACAACTTTTTAGCAATCCTGCCCTCCTCAGGTGACTGTAGTGATATCTGTTTTTTTTTTTTTGGTCCAATGTCTATATGTCATGTTCCCATTTTCTCCCAATAGGCAGCATAAATAATAGGGTTCGTAACTGTATAACAATCTTTTTAAAAAGCTTGACTGGTGCCCTACGCAATGAAAACAAATTTAGAATTTGAACTCGAACGGTTACAATGTGAAAGGATCATATCGCCTGTGGAATTTTCGGAATGGGCGGCGCCGATTGTACCAGTGACAAAACCAAATGGAGCGGTGAGGATTTGCGATGACCATAAACTGACGGTGAATCAAGTGTTAAAACTTGACAATTACCCCATACCTAAGTCCGAAGATCTTTTGGCTACTCTGGGAGGTGGAAAGAAGTTCACTAAGCTGGATAGGTTGCAAGCCTACCAACAAATGTCCTTGGATGAGAACTCTCGCAAATTCACGACCATCAATACGCATAAAGGCCTGTTTCAATACAATCGATTACCCTTTGGTATTTCCTCAGCACCAGAGATTTTTCAAAGAGCCATGGAAAACCTCTTGCAAGGCTTTCCACGTGTTATTGTGAGAATGGATGATATTCTTATCAGCGTGAAAGATAACTACAATCACCTAGCTAATTTAGAGGCTGTTCTTAAGAAGTGTTCCACAGCAGGGCTGAGACTTAGACGCGAGAAGTGCTTCTTTATGGTGCCGGAAGTCACCTACTGTGGCTACGTCATAAATGGAAGTGGTATTAAGCCGGTGGAAGCCAAAGTAGAAGCCATTCAGAATGCTCCAAAGCCTGAAAATGTAACACAGTTGCGAGCATTCCTGGGAATGCTAAATTACTACCACTGCTTCCTGCCAGACATTGCAACAGTCCTGGAACCACTGCGTGCATTATTAAGACAAGGAACAGCATGGGGCTGGAAGAAGGAGCAACAAGAAGCCTTCAAAGAGTCGAAGAAATTGTTTCAATCAGCAAATGTTCTGGTACATTTCCAACCAGATTTGGAACTAATACTGATACATCAGCTGCGGAGTTGATAGATTCGGGATCCAGTCCCAACGAGCGTTCAATCCCTGAAACCTCTGAACCCAGACCACCATGCCCTGTCAGAGAGCGGTGACTACCAGAACGCCTCAAGGACTACAAACTCTGAACAATTCTTATTTGTTGTTCACTGATAGGCAACCTGATTTTGACGACCGTTGTTACGATAGAAATATAAAATAACATAAGTTCAGTTTTCTGGCATGTCAAAGTACAATCTTGAGGGGGGGGGAGGAATGTTATGTAACGCAAAAGTACTATCAATTCATGCTCTGGTTATTATAACCTGTCATTGTAATCGAATACCCAAGGTTTGCAATCAAGCACATGTAAGATTGTCTGTTGTTGATCCAGTATTAAATAGAGCGTGATCGTATCACTTTGTCTTCAAGTTATTACAATAAACCTCAATTTGTTTGGGGATTTTGATCATCTGGGTGTAAAGTTCTGAAAAGAACTGTTGTTGATAACATCAACTGACGTTTAAACAACATGAGCGGAAGTCATCATTAGAGTCAAGCGACTTACTTGTCGTCAGGTGGTGGTATTTATGTCTCTGATGACTCCTGCTTATGTTGTCAAAATGTCAGTCAATGTCGTCAACAACAGTTCTTTTCAGCACCACTTGCACCCAGATGATCAAACTCGACAATCAGCTTTTGAGACTCCTGGGTTCAAAGCATTTACAGTATTGTCCTAGATTTATTAAGCCTTTTGTACTTCTTTTTCAGTCGGAAAAAGGGAATATTCACAAGAGACAAGTTGAAAATGCTGCTCAAGATAAGTTGTGAAAGAAGTGCACCAAAACCAGCAAATGGGTTCTATATTGTCAAGGTTTGAGCTATACATTTAAGAACAAAGTATTAGATTTTATACATGTACATATTTAATGTAATTGCATTATTCAACCCATCGGTATTTACATGGTAGAATATTGTAGGTTTGTTTGTGAGATCACATGTTCTGGACTGTTCTTTTTTCAGGCTAAATCACAATTCTGCTATTTAAAATAATCCTATTCCCTGTTGATAATGTTGATGATGTCATCAGCCTTAATGCTGACCAAAAGATAAGTTTTTGTACAATCCTAGAGTCTTGAATTGTTTAATTGTTCATGAGCTTATGCAAAACATGACTGACAATGTTGACCCGGATGGCACCAAAGAATAGCACTAATAAATGACACAATGAAACTTCAAATGTAAATACAGTCTGGTAGATTTCTTGCCATGCACTGCAAAACAACAACGTGACATGATCATTTTCCAAGTTTCCACAAATACATGAGTAAACAATGACAACATTGCTCAGAGAAATTCAGCATGAAATATAAACTGCTTGCATTTGAAAAATTCTTCATCTTTTGTAAAGAGATATGGAAACAAAATGAAACAAACCTGCACCACTAGCATGAAATCCATTATTTTTTTACATTTCATTTTTAAACAAATCCATTTTTTTCACTGCTTCTGTCTTTGTTGTCATCATGTTTTTGCAAGCTCCTTGTAATTTCAGATTTGTTGACTTAAGTTGTTACTCTTTTTTAGGAGGTTTACCGACACAGGTATGAACTAGGTGATCCAAACATTCCTTTGAAGCTTAGTTCTCCTCTTAGTGACAAGAAAGGAAGGAAAAGGAGTTTTTCATGTGGCACTTATGAGGAAGAAAATAGTCCAGTTAAAAAGAAGAGGAAAAGTAAAGAACAGCAAACTATGAATGATGGAGAAAGGAGGCAAAAAAAGAAAGAAAAGGTGAGTTTCAGTGTAACCACTATAATGCTAGTTAAATATTTTCATTACTATATGTACAATAAAGTAAAGTAAAGTAAAACTTTATTTAAACAGGGTAGCTCGTTCAGCTCAAAGGCTGGTATCCATGGGGGCCCTGTATAGATAACATTAAGTTAAAATACAAATTCATGTACACAGATTAAAATTTAAACTTTACGTTAAAAACTAAAAACTACGTTATAAATCTAATTACAATACTAAATACCAAGAGAAATCACTAAGAACTATTTCGATGATAAAAACCCTTTTGCACGGCGGCAGAAAGTCTGTGTGTCTTGTGCTTTCGTTATGTCGGTGGGCAAGTCATTAAAAATTTTCGCTCTGCTGAAAAGAAACGTGTTTTTCCCAAAATTAGATTTCACCCTAGGTAACAATAACCTTCTCCTCAGCCTGGTAGAATAGCTATGAATGTTCGAAAATCTGTTAAAAAATGCCTGAAAATAATTTGGGGCTAAAGAGTTTAGACAAAGAAAAACAAGCTTGACCTTATGATAAGAGCGTCTCTTGGAAAGACTCAACCAACGTAATTGATTCATTGCCAATGTGCAGAAACAATATCTTTGTAATAATTATTATTAATAGTAAATGATTAATCATGACTATTAACTCCACGATTGTCAGCTGTTGCTCTTGTTGCCAGTAATATTGCATGTATTTCTGTATATTGTGTCAACAATTAATTTGGTTCTTTCATGTTGTTGCAGCTTACAGAAATTATATGACAGTGTTTGTTAAGATATTTTTGCATGTATGATTGTGATATCAGTAACTGGTTTGTATTTTATTAGTGACTGGTACAGTAACCTTTAATGCAGAGGCTTTAACAGGCATTGATCTGAAGAAAGTTAATTCTTACAAAAAGTTTAAAGGCATTACATAGTTTATGGTGCTTGGCAATCAGTATTATAAAGATATAGATCGTTTGAGTGAAGAAGTTAAGTAGTAAATCAAAGACTTAACAAGTGAACTGCATCCGTTTTCCAAAAGGATAAAGATGGCAAGCATAACAAGAATAGGAAGTTGACGCCTCAGGAGCGAAAGAGAATCATGGAGGAAGAAAGAGAAAAGAGGAAAAGGGATATGGAGGAAGAGAAGGAGAGAAGAAAAGTAGAGAAAGAAAGAGAAAGAGCAGAGAACAAAGCAAAGAAGGAAGAAGAAAAAGCAGTCAAGAAATTGGAGAGAGAAAGGGTATGGGAATCTACACAATTTAATTAACTTTAATGAAACAGTGTAAAGTTAAAGGAAGGTGGGAGAGTTTGGCTGGTGGACAGCTTCTATCAAAATCTCTGCATAACTTAGTAAGTTAACTTCCAAAGGCAAGAGGCAGCGTGGCCGAGTGGTTAGGATGCCAGACTTTTTAGCTGGTCGTCCCGAGCTCGATTCCCGTCTTGACCACAAGTCCTCTATCACGCTTGTGAGTGAGTAGCCATAGTATTTGCTATTCTATCGCCAAGTTTAAATATCCAGTTTGTTACATGAACTGAAAGGATAACAAACACTTATTTGCTCATGACTGTAGTGATTTCTCTCTGAACAACCAGAGCCTGACATATTCCTGCCCATCAAATGAACCTTTTGCTATAAATAACCTTCCCCATATTAGCGGGAGTCCGATTTTGTTTATCACTCTTATGATTACAGACTGAATTGGACTCCACTTAGTTCTATTACCATTACTAATTAGGTTTTTTTCCTTTTTCACAACGTCATAATGTACAATTTAAGGTAGTTTAGTGGTCTTTCTCCCACGAGTGTCCTGTATCTTAGTGTTAGAGCGTCCGAACTAGAAATTGGAGGGTTGTAGGTTCGACTGTTATTGGGCGAACTCGGATTTTCTTTATTCCGAGTTGGTCTGTGATGATGTAAAATACATCTCTTGCAAATACTGACGGATAAAAATATGCCATTTCATTTATTCATATTGCAATTTACAGTTCACAATAAGGTGTTTCTAATGAATGTGACGTAAAGATAAATTCCTTTGAAACTGAAAATAAGCAAAAGCATGGGTACATTACCGCCTCGAGATACCGAAGCATTTTGCGCGCGTAGAATGCGAGAAAGTCCATCGTATCACTCGTCATCCAAGCGCCCACAACACTCACGTGACGCACGAGTCCGCATCAATAGAGACCTTACGCAACAGGACGGCTGGAAGACTCGGGACGGCAGAATGACGAAAAATTGTTGCGCGAGACTGTACATTTCCATTCTTACGCGATATTTTTTTCACATTATGTTTTCACTTGCCAGGAGCGAGAAAGATTGAAAGAAGAGAAGAGGTTAGAAGCAGTCAGGCTGAAGGAGTGGAGTAAGCCACGAGAAGACTTGGAACTTGATGATTTAGTGGTATGGCTTTTTTACTGGGAAGGAACATCCGGTAGAACCTGTACTAAGCGGCCACTCTCGTTAAAAAAAAAAAATCCGTTGAGCGCCATTTCTGGCTCGCTTTAAACTATATATGCGTAGGTCAAGATGGCTTGGTATTTGGCTAATTTCTTTTATGCGTTTTTGTTGACCGACTACGTCGAGGTTTATAGAAATGCAAAGTAAAAACACATCACGAGGCCAATATGCAGCCATCTTGACTGAACAAGCTTGGTCAAAACACATGACGAGGCCAATATGCAGCCATCTTGACTGAACAAGCTTGGTCAATATGCAGCCATCTTGACTGAACAAGCTTGGTCAAAACACATGACGAGGCCAATATGCAGCCATATTGACTGAACAAGCTTGGTCAATATGCAGCCATCTTGACTGAACAAGCTTGGTCAATATGCAGCCATCTTGACTGAACAAGCTTGGTCAATATGCAGCCATATTGAGTGAACAAGCTTGGTCAATATGCAGCCATCTTGACTGAACAAACTTGGTCAATATGCAGCCATATTGACTGAACAAGCTTGGTCAATATGCAGCCATATTGACCGAACAAGCTTGGTCAAAAAGCGATTTGTTATATGGCCATTTTGTGGTTCCTACGTCATGTACCGGCACAGATGACGTAAAACAAGGCCAGACATTCAAAAAGATGTCACTGCGTAATTTACATACAGTGGTGAAACAATGCGCTATGTCACCTGTTCAGGTGTTTATACGGAGTAGGAGCCCATTTTTGTTTTGCTTTGTTTCGCGGGACAACGCGGGAACTCCTGAACGAACAAGATAGGTCCGTTTTGCCCTCCTGGGTAGCCAATCAGAACTTGGGATTCGCCTTATCTTGCCCGCTGGTGGAACCAGCCATGCAATAAAGTATAGTAATAATAGCGATGAAAACAATCGGAGGACTCCTATCAGGAAGGCCCAAAGGTGGTCGCGGCAGCTTAAAAGACAAGATTATTCTATTTTTGACTTTGATCACTGGCCCTCTTGAATAGAGGATGGCTGTGTCATAGGCTGGTGCTTAGTGGAGGTTCTAGTATAACGGATATAAGTGCGGGGCATAAACTAAGCTGTTCCAGGACCTAACAGATGGTAAGGGGAAAGAGTCAGGCCGACCCGAGGAAAATGAGGGTATCTGGGGGAGGGGAGAGGGCAACTTCCCCACCCCATCCCCCTCTTATTTTCCCTCGCTCGGCCTGACGCTCACCATCTGAGGGCCTGGAACAGGTTAGGTGTAAACTCCATATGCCTTCTTACAACCTGTACTATAATGCCTCACTTTTGTAGGAACTGCCTTCTTACAACCTGTACTATAATGGCTCACTTTTGTAGGAACTGCCTTCTTACAACCTGTACTATAATGCCTCACTTTTGTAGGAACTGCCTTCTTACAACCTGTACTATAATGCCTCACTTTTGTAGGAACTGTCTTCTTACAACCTGTACTATAATGCCTCACTTTTGTAGGAACTGCCTAAAGCCTCCCCAGTTATAATGAAGCTTTCATCAGACCTGTTTGGCGATATGATGGTGGTTCTGGAGTTCCTTAATGTTTTTGGTGGCCTATTTGATATAAAAGATGAATTTCCTGCAGGCCTTACATTCAGTAAGTAAAACGTTTTTAATCTGCTATTTTTTGGTCACTTTATCATGGAGAAAATGTAAAATGTTATAACAAGCGAAACGTATGCATCACGGTAAACGTCACAGGACCAATACCATGCGATTCTGAGATTTCCTAAAATGCAGAAAGTTAGATATTGGAATTTTGAAAGTATATTTAAAAATAGTAAAAATACTAAAGATAACTCTGAAACTTTAGCACTTGATCAATTAAGCCATCGTTTAATGGAACTGTAGCCAGTTTTACTCAAAACATTTATTACAAATAGAAAAGCAGTACATACCTCTCTGAAACTAGGGCACTTGATCAATTAAGCCATCGTTTAATGGAACTGTAGCCAGTTTTACTCAGAACATTTATTACAAATAGACAAATAGTGCATACCTCTCTGAAACTAGAGCACTTGATCAATTAAGCCATCGTTTAATGGAACTGTAGCCAGTTTTACTCAGAACATTTATTACAAATAGACAAATAGTGCATACCTCTCTGAAACTAGGGCACTTGATCAATTAAGCCATCGTTTAATGGAACTGTAGCCAGTTTTACTCAGAACATTTATTACAAATAGACAAACAGTACATACCTCTCTGAAACTAGGGCACTTGATTAATTAAGCCATCATTTAATGGAACTGTAGCCAGTTTTACTCAGAACATTTATTACAAATAGACAAACAGTACATACCTCTCTGAAACTAGGGCACTTGATTAATTAAGCCATCATTTAATGGAACTGTAGCCAGTTTTACTCAGAACATTTATTACAAATAGACAAACAGTACATACCTCTCTGAAACTAGGGCACTTGATCAATTAAGCCATCGTTTAATGGAACTGTAGCCAGTTTTACTCAGAACTTTTATTACAAATAGACAAACAGTACATACCTCTCTGAAACTAGAGCACTTGATCAATTAAGCCATCGTTTAATGGAACTGTAGCCAGTTTTACTCAGAACTTTTATTACAAATAGACAAACAGTACATACCTCTCTGAAACTAGAGCACTTGTTACAAACGAAGCACTGTTAATGATAGTGCATTACTGTAATTTCATCCCTCCACAGCGATGCTTGAGGAGGCTTTGACTGAACACGATGCAGAGGGTGTCTACTACGATATCCTGCTGTTCCTGCTGGGTGCGATACTGCGAACGCACCTAGAAGAAGAAGAGGAAGAAGGCTTGGATGGATCACACGACCACGAAGCCCCTGTTGATGACGACCTTGACGCGAAAGGAGCCACAGTGTCGGCGTCCGCCATCATGGCCGCGGCATGGCCCATGCAGTACCAGGGGAAACCTTTACATGAATTGATTATGGATCCATTTACCAGCTCCGAACTGCTAAGACTTCATCTGCTATCATCTGGTGCTAGAATAGGTAAGGCTCAGGGCTGTATGCCTCCAAAGACCCTAAAATTATCGGGACGTTTTTAGGCCCAATTATTTACACTGACCAAAGATATTTATGTATATGAAACTTGGCCGGAAGGGAAAACTATCATCTTAGCAAGACATGTTTTTAAAAAAAGGTTCGCAGAATATGTCTCTTATGATTTTACGCTATTTGAGGCCGAAAAGTTTTCGAGTCTTTCGAGAAACACACACTAATACATGCGTATTTAAGATTTAGTTTTGTGTGAAATTTATAGGTCTAACCACTCGCCACTGGCTAGTCCATCTTTTTTACACCGGACGATCGGCTTTTCAGTCTACTAACAGAAAATAGTGTTAGGCATACTTATAGAGAGGAAATGTAGCAGGTCGGACAATTTAGTCATGTTCCAGTTCAGTTTCAGTTTGTTTTGCCACTTTTGTTATTTAAGAATACAAAATAAGTAAATATTAAAGAGATAATAAAATTAATAACCAATAAAAGAAAAGCATTAGGCGAGGATACCCATATAGAGACCATTAAGGCTTATTCGGGCTACATGAGGAAACCAAAAGGAGGAGGAAACACAATAATGAGTCGTAAGGAAACACAAGTAGTTTATAGTTTCTTTTTCAAGGATAGGAATTCAAAGGAAAAACGTAACGTTTGATTTCTATCTTCAAGCTATTTATGATTTTCTTTATTTTTTCTTTTGTTAGGATGTGGTGAGTCGTCGTATCGGTGGCAGCGTCGTGGCGGCTTTACGTACAATGATGATGCAGGCGTTGAATTTCGCCATGCTGAACCTCAGTTACTGAAAGCCTTAGTAACAAATAACGTCTATGACATGACAGCCGAGGACAAACTCAAAATTATCGTGGCCCTGTGCACCCAGCTTATGACCTATGCAACTGCTAGAGACTATGTGGAAGAGGGTTTTGAACGGTAAGAAAGCACTCTGGGATTCACAATTGGCAATAGAGACGCTTAAGATGCTTATAAGGCTTTTTATTATATGAAATTTATTGGGATACCGAATCCAAGCAAATTGATCAAAATTATAGGACACGTCTTATCATTCGGTATCACACGTGTGATAACTTTGGCGGGACAGCATTTTTATTGATGTGCTACCACTTAATTTTATACAATAAAAATAAGATTACATGTTCGCTGAGAGATATGAAATTTCTGTTCGAGTGTTGAAAAATGTTTCAATCGTTCGATGATGCGCTAGTTGTTGAAATATTAAATTTCTCAACACTCGAGGATACACTTTCGCGCGGCCGTGCACTGTCCTCATGTAGTTCTCCCGGGGTAGGTGTTGGAAAGACAGTGGGCCCCTGTTTTCCTCCCCATCCCACCCCAACGACCTTTCCAGATAGGTCAGTGATAGAGGTCTGGGGAAATAGATGTAAAGGAATGGGGGAGGAGTATGAGGGATTTTTCTCCCCCGGGGTAACTTACCGGGCCTGTGGCCCGTTTCTCGAAGAGCTTGGTTACTTATCGGGCCCGATAAAGGGTTCTATGATCGCAATGTTTACAACGGGAATTAAAATTTTGCTAGTTTTCAAGGTTCAGAAATACAATTGCACCCCAGCTAACACGTTTTATTGGTTTCTACGTTAACAACTAGAAAAAAAGTCGGCTTACATCGACCTAATATATAGCTTACTGGACCCACAGACGTATCGGGACCTTCGAGAAACGAGCCCCTGAAAGCCACTATATTTAATGATTGCAATGTTTACAACAAGAATTATATATATTTTTTTTTTTGGATTTCAGTGTTAAGCAATACACTCTTACAGAAGGTAACTTCTACGATAGGACCGTGTGTACGTTAAGAAGTACAAAAGCATCCAGTTGACTCCAACATAAGTAAAAATAGACCCGCAGCGCGTACATATGTGACAAACTAGACCACGTGGACAAATAAAAAAATTAATCCGATCAGGCCATAATGTAGCTACACTCCTCGTGTAAGCCACACAAAAAATGGAGCTCCGGGCACTGAAAGTTGTCGGTACTTTGGAGAAGGGGACCCAGGTATAAATTTTGTTAGTGTGCTCGAATTCGTGAATTGTTGAAAAAGCGGATAACAATGTGAAACAGTAATTTAAACTCTATTTTACAAGATATGTTTTGCTGATTGAACTGACCACCCTACTAATATTTTTTGTGTGCCTTCAGATGCCGTAAGGTTCGCCGCGAGTGGCAAGAGGATCAGTGGGCAGATCAGAGGAAAGAGAAGGAAGAAGCTGCCGCTCGATACCGCCGGCGACAGGAGGAGCGGCAGCGACAGAAAGAAGTAGTAGAGAAGAGGAAGAAGGAGAAAGAGCAGAAAAAAGTGGATGAAGCCAAGGGAAAGATAAGGTATAAGGGACTTGTTATTCATCAGGTGTGGAAGCCTTACCTCCTTGTGTCGTACAATGTCGTTCTGAGCTGTAACTCTTCCACTACCAGGGTAAAATCTCGCACATTGTAAGTTCTAACTTTCAACCCTTTAACTCGTTTAGTCAAACTTTGATGAGATGTGTAATGTCTGGATGTCTCCACAGCCAAAATCCAGAAGATGCCGCCCTCAAGGATTCAGATCAAAAGGCTGCAGACGCTAAGAAGGGGGGAAAGAAAAACGGTACTGTTCAGGACGATGAACCCAAGGTGCGATCAAACTCGGACGGTCAAGTAAACGGCAGCAAAACCCCGGACGAAAAGGAAGGAGAAGTAAGTCAGCTGCCGGCGTTGACTAAGGAGGAAGAAGAAGAGTTGGCCCAACTGCGGCGAGACGAGCGTCGAAGGAAGGACCAAGATTTCGCCGATATGTTGACCAAGGTGTGGTCAAGGAGTGCGCTTCAACCCCTGGGGCGTGACAGGGTGTTCAGACGCTATTGGTCATTTAAGTCTTTAAGGGGTTTGTTTGTGGAGGATGATGACTGTGAACAACATTTATTGTTGGGACCGGATCCTCAAACGGCGCAGGAGGTAAGCAGAGGACGCTTGCAATCCAAATTCAAAGATAGGTTTTAGGCTGAATACCGTTCACTTACAGTTTCGTAAGGAGTACGAAGCTCACCATGCCTATATCCGTAATGCAAAAATAGGACTTATTTCTTTAGCTTAAAAACCATGAGATATTTCAATTATTATCACTGATTAGATTCATTGGATGGATACATGTAGCTGAAATGTGGTGTGTGCCTGATTGGCACCATGTAGTTATTGACTGGGTTAAGTCTGGCCAGACGAAAAAAATATTTGGCTGGAGGTCACAACGTACGAATCCACCGAACCTAACCCAGTCAAGAAGCATTTTGTCAAATCACCACCGCTTTTTCTTCTATTTGTCCCAGCGGCTGCATCTTGTAGGACCATACTCAGGGCCATGCAGCTTTTTACGGCCTTGCTCTCACCATTACGTACGTTTTTGTTTTCTTTCTTTTTCATCAATAGCAGTGCAAGCGGAGTAGACCGCGTTATATGACAATATTGCTCTTATTCTCTCAGGACGATGAAGTCCATGTCGAAGGGGTACTGGAAAAGAGCGAAGATGTTGAACGCAATAAGGGAACACACGAGAACCCCATTGATTTAACAGAGAACGGGGAACAGGCGAAACCATTGGTAAATGGTCACACCTGTACAAGAACCAACGTAAAAAATAGAGCAAGTTTCGAAATGGAGAAAGCGAACATGTTTAAAGTGTACAATCTAAAGGTGGACGATAGCAATAAAGAGAACATTTGTGACGTGTACCAAAATCGGAAAGTTGTCAAATGGTCCTACTTCACGAGCAAAGAAGAATTGGATCTGTTATTGGACGCTCTAAATCCTCGAGGATTTCGCGAGAAACCTTTAAAGGAAGCGATCCAGCAAGACTATAGACGGCTTGCCACGGCGGTGGAGAAGTGCCCTCTTAAAGACGAAGTACGGGCGCAGAAGAGGGAATCCAAAACCAGGGGTAAGCGAGGAGGTAAGAATCAACAGACAGTGGACAAGTCACGGTATAGAACAATGGAGGAATTTATTGAGGCAAACCTTCGTGATCAGATACTTGATTTGGAGGACAGGATCTGGCAGGGAAGTTTGGGCGCCATCAAAGTCGCTGACCGTGAGGCATGGAGATCCAAAGTTGAAAATGGAATCTACAGTCAGTTTAACGAAGCCGTGAAAGAGACTACTGACATGAAGTCTGGTGTTGTTAATGGGGCAAAAGAGAACGGCAGTGCTGAGCTGGTCGTGGATGTCGACAATTCTGTTCGCGATTATCAGGAAATGAACGCGGAAAATGAACTCGCCCATAAAGAGATGAAGGAAGAAAGGCAAATGGACCTTGAAATTCACCGAACACCAGCTGTTAATGGGAGTCTACATGAGGAAAACGTGGACCACGATAGAGGTAAACCTTGATTCTCTGATACGACAATCCGCAAGTAGAATTCCGTTGAGAATGAAACGTGAGCGAGACTGGAACTTCGGTAACGGGAAGAAAGCTGGGAAATGCCGATCTTTTCTCGGGACTGTTGCGAGTCCGGTCTTGCCTGATTTCATGTTCCCGAAGTTTTAGTCATCCTGACCACTGAACCACCCTCAGATGACTCTTGTAGAAAGTAGCTAGCGTGACAAAATCGGGCGGAAAAGCATGTTGTTGGTAGTTCGGGATGTGTTAGTGGTGTCTGTGTGTGAACTCACTGTTTCTCAGGATGAACGTTTGAGATTTGTCCTGTTTTGCCCCTTACTTCTAAGAAGTGGCTTCTCGAGTGTAAAGCTCACCAACAGTTTTTTTTCACTGATTCCTGTAGTGTCTGAAGAACTGACTGCACTCGAAGTCAAAAAGCAAAACGAGCCGCCGTTCTCTGCAGTCCCTCAGTATTTAAAGTTGGACAGCGGTCCAAATTCCCCGACTTCGGACACGCGCACCAGCACACCTATCATGGGCCTGATGGTGGACCACGTGATGGTGAATCCTGCTGTCAAGGAACTTGCATTGGAACTTTTGAAGGTGAGGAATCACCCTCTCCCTTGGTAAAATAAATCGTTGTCTGCAAAGTTTAAAAAATAAACATTCTACCTACACTAAAACGAAGCATTCGATGTGAAATAGTTTATTTAGGTTGTGCCACTCAGTCATCTGGAGTTCATAATAATGTAGGTAAGCTTGCAAGATAACCTAGATCTAAGATGAAATAAGCGTGAAAAGCTAGGGGAGTAGGGTTGACACAGTGGTGAGAGCGCTCGCTTTCCACCAATGTGGCCCGGGTTCGATTCCCGGCTCAGCGTCATATGTGGGCTGAGTTTGTTGGTTCTCTACTCTGTTCCGAGAGGTTTTTCTCCGGGTACTCCGGTTTTCTCCTCTCCACAAAAACCAGCATTTGATTTGATTTGAATTGTTTCGGATGAAGAGCCACTTCATTATCGAAATGCTGAAATAAAGTCATCATCATTATTATTATTATCATTATTAAGTGTTATTATTATTATTATTATTATTATTGTTATTATTATTATTATTATTATTATCTATCAAATTTTATCAATCTTTATCAATTATAATTATTTTATTATTAGTTGATGTGCACCGCCAGATACGAGAAACCGCGAAAACAAAAAACAGTCTTAAAGTGTGGCCAAAAAAATCTGTGGAAACATACTCCCCATCTAATGCTGTGGCACCAGAACTCGGGGAAGAGGAAGACGGAGTAGTAGTAGTGAACCAACGACTGACTGACGTAGAATGATTAATACTTACTCACAAAACTCTTAAATAGCCCTGTAGAGTCCGATGACAATACCCGATACTCTACATCCTACCGTCAGACTAGCAATTTCTGACCAGTTCCTTCCTGCGGCTCTCACACGTCAAAAATTCCATTTCCAAAGAGTTTAGATACAGTTGGGGTGTTTGGGGGTAAGGTACTTGCATTAAAAGAGTACCTCATGTTGCATGTTTCGTGTCTCTCTTTTGCCTGTAGGTGCAACAAGGAATTGAGAGGAAGTTTCTGAACCCGCCACTCGGCGAAGACGAGGAAACAAAACGACAGAAACAGCGAGAGGCTGCTGCAGCGGCAGTCAGCGAGTTTAACGAGATGATGAGAATGGCGGAGAGTAAGGAAAAACAGAAGAAGGAGAGAAAGAAGAAGGAGCCTGCCGAAGAAAACGAGCGTAAGGACGCTGCTGCGGGAAGCAAAGAAGCGAAAGATGACAAGGACGACGAAGAAGGCGACAAGAAAAGCGAGGACAGTACCTCAACGGCGGAAGAACCGACAAAACACAAGACCCGTTTGGAGAGGTGGGAGGAGTCTTTGTTGGCCTGCACGAACTTGTCTCAGGTGTTTGTTCACTTGAACACGTTAGATCAGTCTATTGCTTGGAGTAAGTCCGTTCTCAACGCACGCTGCCGGTTGTGCAGGAGGAAAGGAGATGCGGAGCACATGTTGTTGTGTGACGCTTGTGATCGGGGTCATCACATGTACTGCCTCAAACCACCTATCAAGGAGGTACGCGGTTGTTTACATAACTAAGTATTGGTTTATTATATAAACTACAGTGTTGTACAGCAATTTCTGCCATTGAAAAAACATTGTATCTATGTTTCGAGCGTCAGAGTGAAGGGTACATTCGACATCGACAGTATAGGGCTCGCATTAATGCGGTATGATCGCTTGCTTCATTCCTTTAGGTCCCTGAAGGTCAGTGGTTCTGTGCGGATTGCCGACCGAAGGAGACACGTCGCAGCGAAAGAAGGAAGAAACTTGTTCTTCAGGAAGACAGCGAAGATCGGCAGGAGTCCGAAGAAGAGGGAGCATCTGGCGACGACAACGAACAATCAAGCGATGATGACGAAGGGGAGTTGGAGAGTGAGTCGGAAAGCGACGTGGATGGTGAACGAAGTGAGTTCTATTTGATACCTTTCCTCTAGTGCCTGTGACGCCTAAAGGAGCTACAACCCCAGACATGTAACTGTTGAGACGTTTCAATGCAATTTTCAATTTCGAGCCATGCAACCATCGTGTGCAAAAGGAACAAATTCGTTCCCCTCCCCACCACCGGTGCAATGTTGTTTTGGCTTAACAGCTCATGTGTGCATTTCTTGTGCAAACGTCATTGCAATAGGAGAGAGGGGAAAAACGGTCTTTTGATTAGCGTCGGTAAGCATTTTTGTCAGATTGAGTGCAAAAAATAGTTATTTTTGTAATGGATCCCGGGTGTTTCAGGTTACAGGTTTTGTCCGAGGTTGTAGGTTATGCCATCTGCAATCCTTTTTTTATTGTAATAGTGATCTTGTACGCGAAACCGTTGGTGTATGTGGTCTCGTCCATTTAAGTCCGCTTTAACGTGACAAACGGCGCCCCGAAATCGAAAAGTGTTTTCTCTTTTCACACTTTTGTTTGGATGTCAAGTCGCTGAACGATTCCCGCAAAACAACACAAAGATAAACTGATCCTCGCCAACTCATTTTGTTGAGTACGCCATGTCCACGTCCATTTTGGTTTCGTCCAAATATGCGAACGGCACGAAAAATAGTTATTTTGTCCTGACTATCGGTTTGAATGCTCGTACTTGAAACGCTGCCTCGGCTAACTAGTTCCAAACGCACAGTAGAAAATACCCGCATTGTAATCTTTTTTCTGGTGTTTCGAATAATGCTATCACTAAACTACGCCAAAACAACAATTTAACGAAACCAACTACACAAGGGTAAATTGATCCTCGCCAAATTATAAGCTTCCTTTAATTAGCTGGTTCCGCTAGCGGGCAAAATGAGTCAAATCTCGAGGTCTGATTGGCTACCCGAGGCGTCGGTGGAAAGCATCCTGACCAAACAAGATTGGTTCATGATCGAGTCCATTGTATCGAGGATCGAGTCCATTGTATCGAGGATCGAGTCTATTGTATCGAAGATCGAGTTCCTTGTATGGAGGATCGAGTCCATTGTATCGAGGATGTATATCTTATTGTGCTGGTTGAATTAGTGATAACTTGTAACTCTTTATATCTCATCAGCGAGAAATAGCAGCGATAGCTCAGAGCATGGCGATCAGTGCGCGTTATGCACCGAAGGAGGTGAACTTCTGTGTTGTGACACGTGTCCATTGGCCTACCATCTTGCATGCGCGTATCCACCGCTCCGTCGCATTCCGCGCGGAAACTGGGCTTGTCAGGTGTGCACTGGTGCCGACGAGGAGCGGCCGCGGAGCTGCCGCGTCAAAAAATCGACTATTGAAGGTAAAGACTGTTAGAGGAAAGTCAAGGAAGGCATTCATGCGCAGGAGAGTTGAATAGTGTAATGCAGTTGTCGAAGGAGCCCGAATCCTAATCTAATTAATGACGGTTTTGCAGCGATCAGAAATCGAGAATTCAGGAAATATCTTCAAGTTAATATCTTGAAATCCTATTCGTACTGCACTTTTTGGCACAACCGCTGTCAATCCATTTCAAGTTGGTAAGGTGAGCTATATCACTATTAGGTAAAAGAGAAGCTGACGGTTTAAACGATGATGCTGTGTCGGAGTAAATGGCAAACGTTTTAGACTTCAGCTTTTCTTTGATCTTACGGTGGGGTAATCTGCCTTTGATATGTGAACACCAGTGAAATATCAGGTGAGCTTTCGTGCGAAAACATGGTATCTTCACGCGTGAAAATAACATTCTTTCTTTTGATATATATTTTTATATATATAGATATATATATATATATTCTCTCTCTCTCTCTCTCTCTCTCTCTCTCTGCTCTTTTTTTAGCGGCTCAAAAACATATAGAACGAACCATTAAAGTGGTAAAGATAAAGCCAACCCGCGCGTCAAGCCGAGCAGGAAGTCGGCTGGAAAAGAGAGCTCCGAGCCGTTCGCGAAAGCGTAAGGACTCATCGTCTCCGTCTTCGTCCCCGTCTCCTCCGCCACGTGCTTCAAAAGCAACGGCAAAAAGCGGAAGCGGTAAGAAGTCGAAGCGACAAGTTTCGTCGTCGTCCTCTCGCTCTCCATCGCCAGTTTCGAGACCAGCTCGACGGAGCAGTACGAAACGTACTGCCCGTGGTCGTGGGCGAAATTCTATCGATTCTTCTCGTTCTTCATCTCCGGTTGTACGATCCGAAAGTTCAAAGAAAGGCAGCAAGAGAGACTCGAAGTTGGGGCCGAGGTTGGTTTTGTGTCAGAAACTGCTGGATAAGTTGATACAGCACGATGATGCTTGGCCGTTTACCGAACCTGTGGATGTGGCCGAGGTGAGTATAAAATATTTAGATACCGAGGCATGAAAATGGCCTGTTACCATACAACAGCACTTAATGTTCAGCAGGTTCTAAGAGTGGTCACACCGTATGGTTTTATCCACAGATGAAAAAGTTAGAACCACACTGTATAGTAAAACAGACAGTACCACAATACAGTACTGTTCAGTAGCTTTTTAAAGAATGGTCACACTGTATGGTTTGATCCACAGATGAAAACGTTAGAACCATACTGTACAGTAAAACAAGCAGAACCACAATACAGTACTATTCAGTAGCTTTACAACGAATGGTCACACTGCATGGTTTGATCCACAGATGAAAAAGTTAGAACCACACCGTATAGTAAAACAAACACCACCACAGTGCAGTATTGTTCAGTAGCTTTCCAAAGAATGGTCACACTGCATGGTTTAATCCACAGATGAAAACGTTAGAACCACACTGTATAGTAAAACAAACACTACCACAGTACAGTACTGTTCAGTAACTTTCCAAAGAATGGTCACACTGCATGGTTTAATCCACAGATGAAAACGTTAGAACCACACTGTATAGTAAAACAAACAGTACCACAGTACAATACTGTTCAGTAGCTTTCTAAAGCGTGGTCACACTGCACGGTTTGATCCAGAGATGAAAAAGTTAGAACCACACTGTATAGTAAAACTACGGTGGCCCATATAGGACATGAGCAATTTTTTTTTTTCGATTGAAATTTTAACTCAAATTTCAGTTACAAAAATTCGTATTGTGTAATTGTCTAAGCGTACAACTCGGATTTATACTAAAAAATCTTAGTTGTAAACATCGTTCAATTTACAACTCGGATTTTTACCGAAAAAATCCGAGTTGTTAAATTTCCAAAAACACAACTCGGATTTTAAACACAAAAATCCGAGTTGTTAAATTTCCAGAAACACAACTCGGATTTTTACCGCAAAAATCCGAGTTGTTAAATTTCCAAACTCACAAATCGGATTTCTATCGCAAAAATCCGAGTTGTTAAATTTCCAAAAACACAACTCGGATTTTTACCGCAAAAATCCGAGTTGTTAAATTTCCAAAATCACAACTCGGATTTCTATCGCAAAAATCCGAGTTGTTAAATTTCCAAAAACACAACTCGGATTTCTATCGCAAAAATCCGAGTTGTTAAATTTCCAAAAACACAACTCAGATTTTTACCGCAAAAATCCGAGTTGTGCACATTTCAGAATTTGCAACTCGCATTTTTACCGCAAAAATCCGAGTTGTTAAATTTCCAAAAACACAACTCGGATTTTTACTTCAGACACGTGGTTTTCCATAGCGACAAAAATCGCAAAAACAGAGGATTCAATCCTTAAACTGGAAAGACATTTGAACAATCGGACTTGTCCGAAATCATTGCAGCACTCTGCTCGGGCCAACATCGCGCCTGATACTACTTTCCAGAAGGAAATCAAAGACATTAAGCAAACTGCCGAACAGGCATTTGTTAACGCCCTCACGCGCTTCCACAAACGAAGGCTTGAAAGCCTTAGAAACAAATTAGGCTGTGGCTATATGCCCGGCAGCCGGGCACGGTCTTAAATAGACTAAATGCCCGGCAGCCGAAAAATGTCTACTATATTTCGTTTCAGCGTAAACCAACCATTAGATTTGAGATCTATAAAACTTTTCAGGATCGCTTAGCACTTCTTAATCGACATATGATAGTTTGGAGGTGACATTTTTGACTGCCGGGCATTTAGCGCATTTGAGACCGTGCCCGGCAGTCGGATCACAAATCTGTTAAGTGTGGAGAAACAAGCGATTTCACGGTATGCACAAGCTCCGAAAATTCGTCCACTACAAAACCAAAATAATTTTTACAATCGCTTGGCATACCTTAACAAACATCGAATACTCTCGTTAGGTTTGAATGAGACTTTCTGCCGGAATTTGGTGACTATTTCTGAATGCCGGGCTGAGCCAAAATTTTCTAAGTGTCGACAACACAGCGATTTTACGGTATGCCCAGGTTCAGATATTTCGTCAACTAGAAAATCAACATGGTTTTTGGAATCGCTCAACAATTCTTGAACACATCTAATACTCTCAAGAAGTTTAAAAGAACCTTACAGTGGAAATTCCGTAAAATTTTTCGGCTGCCGGGCATTTAGTCTATTTAAGACCGAGCCCGGCTGCCGGGCATATAGCCACTTTGAACAAATTAAGGACTAAGCCTTTACTTTCGTCTAGAAGACGTACTGATGTAAATAGGCAGAGTCGTTTTGAGTCGCAATCGGCGTCAAACATTGTAAACAACGACAATGTAAAACTAGCCGAATTGGAGAAAAGGCTCCTGGAACTCACGAATATTGTGTCAACACATGTTACAAGCAACACAAATAAACGTGTTGAAAGTTACAACAGTGTATTCTCTGAAGCATCAGAGAGGGAAACCACTTTCCTCGACACAATAGTACACAAAAGGGATAGATTTCAAACTGACTCTATCCTGGTTATCAGGACCCACTACAAGCCGACATAAACCTTCCAATACACGCATTTCACCTCATGTCACCCTCTGGGTGTTAAACGAGGTTTTATCAAAGGCGAAGCAACACGGCTCCTCAGAACAAACTTCACAAACTTCACAGATTACATTTGAAGAGTGCCTCTCAAGCTTCAAACTACGCCTCAAAACGCGAGGATACCCTAATAATTCATTGAGAGGTCCCTAACAGGAGTCTGCTTCGAAGACAGAAGGTTGGCACTCCAACAAAGAAAAAAGACTCAAACAAGAGTTTTACCATTTGTCACGACATATCACCCAGCAGTGCGTGACCTAAAGAAAATTTTAATGAAAAACTGGGTTGCCATACAAAACTAGCCGTTGCTGAAAAGCATCTATACAAAGCCTCCCATTATATCATACAGGAGAGGCAAATCTCTTAAAGATACGCTCGTTAGAGCGAAGATTTGACTGAAGGCATCGCTACCACAACTCACGAGGGGAGTCCGTGTAGACCTGTCATTATCTTTTGTTTTTCGCATTTGGAAATAAACAACTCGGATTTTTGCGGTAAAAATGCGAGTTGTGTTTTGGAAATTTAACAACTCGGATTTTTGCAGTAAAAATCCGAGTTGTGTTTTTGGAAAATTAACAACTCGGATTTTTGCAGTAAAAATCCGAGTTGTGTTTTTGGAAATTTAACAACTCGGATTTTTGCAGTAAAAATCCGAGTTGTGTTTTTGGAAAATTAACAACTCAGATTTTTGCAGTAAAAATCCGAGTTGTGTTTTTGGAAATTTAACAACTCGGATTTTTGCAGTAAAAATCCGAGTTGTGTTTTTGGAAATTTAACAACTCGGATTTTTGCAGTAAAAATCCGAGTTGTGTTTTTGGAAATTTAACAACTCGGATTTTTGCAGTAAAAATCCGAGTTGTGTTTTTGGAAATTTAACAACTCGGATTTTTGCAGTAAAAATCCGAGTTGTGTTTTTGGAAATTTAACAACTCGGATTTTTGCAGTAAAAATTCGAGTTGTGTTTTTGGAAAATTAACAACTCGGATTTTTGCAGTAAAAATCCGAGTTGTGTTTTTGGAAATTTAACAACTCGGATTTTTGCAGTAAAAATCCGAGTTGTGTTTTTGGAAATTTAACAACTCGGATTTTTTCGGTAAAAATCCGAGTTGTAAATTGAACGATGTTTACAACTAAGATTTTTTAGTATAAATCCGAGTTTTACGCTTAGACAATTACACAATACGAATTTTTGTAACTGAAATTTGAGTTAAAATTTCAATCGAAAAAAAAATTGCTCATGTCCTATATGGGCCACGGTATAAAACAAATAACACCACAGCACAGTACTGTTCAGTACTTTCCATAGAATAGTCACACTGCACGGTTTGATCCACAGATGAAAAAGTTAGAAAAAGTTACAACAGTGCCACAGTACTTCTAGAACTGAGTCGCTTAACATTACACTATGTGGTTTCACCCACCTGTAATGACGATAACTTAGGATCAAAGTTTGTGATAAAATACAAACTGCAGCAGTCCAGCGCTGTGAAGTCGCCACCTTCTTTACTGAAATTGTGGTTGTGTACATGACCAAAGCATTTCGTTTACGCCGTCTTTGCTACCTATTGCAAAATGACTGCGCTTTGAAGTCGTGAAAAATCAACGATGGCCAATAACCTTTCCTTCTGCTTTTTAGAACCCAGACTACTTGGAATACGTTAAGGAACCCATGGATCTGGGAACCATAAAGAAGAATCTTTGTGATAAAGCTTACGAGTCTGTAGAAGATTTCGCTGCAGATGTGCGGCAGGTTTTCATCAACTGTTCAGAATACTGCAGGCCTCGAGCGAAGGAGGCCCGAGCTGGAGTTCGGCTGTCAGCCTTTTTTGAAACGCAATATTCCGACATGGGACTCGACTCAACGGAAATTCGTGCAACTCGAAGCCGACGGATTTAAATTAAATAACTGACCTCCACAGACAGCTTCAGGCTCACAGCATTTAAATTCTCCCAACTGGCTCTCAAAGCTCTGTGAAGCTTTAGTGAAGAGAATTTGGTTCCAAGTAAAGAAGCCACAGGGATTAGCCCCTCTTTACATCCTTGCATGGTCGCTTTTTGTTAACCTAAAGTTAAAAAAGACGTGTGAGTGTGGACAGACTCTACTTGGTACAATCATGTCGTAAAAACCTCAAAAACCTGATTCCGCAAGCTTTCTGGAGTAGTGACATTTCTATACTTCATTTACCAATAAATGGCTGTGCATGCTCAATTCGTGTGACACAACCGAAACTTAACCGCGCTGGGCGTGGGAACGATTACATTGTTCGATTGTCTTTTTTGGTTTCACCTGATCTGCGTAAGACTATTGGCTTACTTTTACTACATGATACTTTGACTCTAACGTGGAGCTTAAGATTGAACTCAGTATACCCATTTTGATGGGTTCATGTCACATCGCAAGCCTTTTTGTGGTCGATCTGAAAAGTGGAGTGAAAGAAATTTTCATTGGAATGATTTCTTTTGTTTTTGGTTTACTTTACTACATCATACTTTTACTCTGACATGAAACTTGAAAGTGAACTCAGTGCACCCATTCTGATGGGTTCGTGTCCCATCACAAACCTTTTGATATTCGATCTGTAAAGTGGAGTGAAGGAAATTGTCATTGGAGTGATTTCTTTTCTTTTTGGTTTTATTTCAGGCAGGTAACTCGACTAAATGATTGATTCTTTTACGTTTTGGGAAATCTCGACGGCGACATCTTCTGGAACTTCACTTTGCAGTTGCACTTCTCTATTATAACTCAAGAAAAATACTAGCACAATCTCGAAATCTCGGTTGTAATATAAAAAACAAAAACATAAAACAGCCGTATTTCAGGTTCTCTAGAAAATTGAACGGTTCAAGCTAAGGCGAATGTGTGACTTATGCAATGTCGCTGTGCTTTCCTAACAACCAACTTATCTAAAGTTTTGAGGCTACTCTCTGACTGCTGATAGCATACAGCGAAAGGCCGGCAACAAAGGTGGTAACTCAAAATTGATTGGCCCTCTGACATTCTTTATGCAGCAGTGTAGTCAATACAGTTTTTCGCACAACTAACACGGGTTAGACTGTAGAATACATTGGCACTCCGACTCTTCTTTGTGTATTCGCCGATACGCGTGCTCGCGTATCCATTGATAGTGATTCAGATAATGTATTTTTCACACACTCGCTTCGAGTGCCAAGGTATTCTGCAGTTGCTCCCTAACATTCACACAGACGATTGATTTATAGCTGTTTTAGGACTTTTAGCATTGGTGCGTGTGCCACTGATTCAGGGTCAAGTGTGAATTCATATACGTACGTTATGTAGTAAATACTGATTTTTCTGTATCGTGAACTATGAATACATTATCTTTCACTTGAATTGGAGTTTTCAATCTTGCGTGCCCAAACAAGGTTTTGCATGTCATTACCAAAGCCACTACCAAACCCTTAATGCGAAGGCTGCATTCTTTATCAAACCAAATTCCATCGCCATAATTCGCTCTTTTACTCTTTCAAAAGGCTTGCAATCGAAATGGTAGCAGATATAAACTTGTTCGTAGAGCCCACTTTGGTAAGCGCCTAGCTCGTGGATTTCTCTCGATTCTTCGTGCCGAATAGAAAGATTGCGTTCTTTGGCGATGCCTGACCGCGAAGAAATTGATGTACCATTAGAAAAGTGATGGGGGGGGGGGGGGGAATTTTCAGCTTGCACGAATTTTTTTTTCGCTCACTGCTTGTGCACGAATTTTTTTCAGGTGAACCCCTCTCCACGAATTTTTTTTACTACGTGTGAAAAAGTCACAATTGGACCTTCCTTCTGCATGAATTTTTTTTTACCTTCTTCTTTGCATGAATTTTTTTTCTTGGCATTTTCCCTTGCATGAATTTTTTTTGTTTTTCCCCACCCCCCACATCCCTTTTCTAATGGTCCGTCCCTAATATTCGTAAGAAGGACTTGCTTTGCTTGGATGTCACTCGAACTACTTTTTAACTCCTTTTTAACTGTTATAACTTGTTATAACTACAGCGCCATAATGAAAAAAATCCGCGATTGAGAGTCAGAAGGGCCGTAAAAAGCCGCACGGTCCGGCGTACGATCCCACAAGATTTAATCGCTACAAAATGAGAAAAAACACAAGAAGTGCATTGGTTATGTGATAAGATGGTTATTGACTGGGTTAGGTAGGGTTGGACTGGAAAATATCTGGCTCTCGGTTATGAAGCACGGACCTCGAGGCAACTTTTTTCCGGTCCGACAAGCCCTCAACTTAGAGGGTCTCCCAGGGGTTTTGGGGAACAAGGGAACCGTAAGTAAACAACAAGGTTTATTTACTATTTACAAATCTCCCATTATTTACATAATATTAAAATAAGTTCTGAAAAAATGCTATAAACAAAATATACAAATTCCTTAATATAAATCTCCAACTTACTTCAATGTTTAATTAATTTTTAGCCTGAGTCAACGACTTCACACAAGTCCCCCGAAGTCTGCATCCCCAATGATGTTAAAAAAAAAACTCTATGTACACTAATATTATTTTTTGATTCCGACATGTTGTTTATCAATATCAAGGTCTCCGTCAACAAGGTCCATTGTGCGAACACGTCTTGGTGCGCGCGCACCTCTTCGGCACAAGAGAGCCGAACTTAAAATGGCGAAGGACACTTTAGTCCGGATCCAGGATATAGTCGTGCTGTATTCTTCTCCCTTCTTTAACGCAATGAGCTCTGCCAGGCGGCTATGAAAACGTTTACATTCATCCACCATACCACCGGTGGTAGTGAAGACCAGAGGTGTGAAGGTGCTATGTTCAACTTCTAGGACCCTGCTCGCGTACATCCTTTTTTTCTCAGTCTCGAGCTCGTGTTGCCGATATATTTGTTTTGAGGTGAGGTCCTTATATGACTCTGCGCTTTGGAGACAAACCCTTACGTCAAAAAAGGCAGTGCCTTGCCTCTCCCAAAATCCACAAGCATGGACATCTAGCCGAGCATCTGGTGCTATTTTGGTACCTCCTGTGAGCACTTCTCCTGTTACATCCTGGAGAACCGTAAGTGAAGCATCGTAGGGAACAAGGAAACATGACTCCTGTTTTAGGGAACACGGGAAAAAAACATCATGGACTGGTCAAAACTCTATAGCCGGAGGGTGGGGGAATCGACGGTAGGGATGCGTGGAAAGCAGATATGTTGTGGGGAACAAATAAGGTAAAGCTGTGGGAACATGCAATCATAGGGCAATTTTGGCATGAAACAAGGGAATAAGGACCCCCCTGGAAGACTTTGATTTGATTTGATTTGATTTAATTTATTTCATTTGTGCTTTACAGTGTCCCCAATTAGTACAGCAGTGCTAAATACAGTTGACACTCAAATAAAGTTCATTATTATTATTTCACTTAGTCGGTAAGTGGATAAAATTCACCTGCTAACTTGCTGACTGACTCATAACGCGCTCCAAATGACTGACTGATTGACTCATCTGCTCAACCTAAATAAACTATTTCACATAGAACGCATCATTTTAATTTAGAGAATGACGGACTTGTTCTGGACAAATATCAAAGTTCATAACTGTTGTAAAGCCATTTATTATATCTTTCAGTTAGTACGCGCGCTGTGATTGGTCAATTTAGTGGGCCGTACTTCACAGTACGTCCCGCTAAATTCAAAAGTTTGTTTTGAGATATAATAAATATCTTACAAACCTCGTTTTCTCGTTCCATACTGTAAGTTACGGATCCTCGTTTTTTCCGTTGGATTTATGGCCCAAGCACGAAGCGGAAAAACTCGGTCCGTAACTTACAGTACGGACCTCGAACAACTCGGTTAGTAAGAGGTATGTTGTGGGGATAGTTTCTAAAGAAACTGGTGCTGCGTCGGTGGGAAGTTGAAACACAAGAAAATGGGTAAATCAAACGAGTTGATTAAGTAAGTTATACCACCGTAAGGTAAAAGGGAGGTGCTGACGCATTCATTCGCTCCGACGAAGGGCTAACGCTCGAAACGTCAGCACCTCCCTTTTACCTTACGGTGGTATAACTTACTTAATCAACTCGTTTGATTTACCCATTTTCTTGTAGTAAGAGGTATGGAAAGCTTTGTAGAAGTGAGTGGGTCCCAGTTTACACTCACGGAGCGTCTTCGTTGCTTTTTGGTCGATAAAGTACTGGAACCGCTCCTCCCATACTTCTTTTCGGTGGTGTAGTAGGAAGACATTATAAAAGGTTCGAGTTCAAGACGGTAAAACTGTTTACGAACCTCGCAGGAGTTTTCCCTCTTGTCAATGGATGGGCAGAATGAAAATAGATACAGGGGAAGTTCATCAATGCAGGTAAAATTCTAGAAGTGTTTTTATTTGGTTAAGTGAGGACATTTAACACCTGTTTCTACTCAACAGTATTTTACAGTTTTATGGAATATTGTGGAGCATTTGCGATAACTTAACTTTCAAGAACACGCTCTATAGAAACAAAGCCACAGTGCATCATAAAATGCTGCACGTTTGAAGAAAGCACCATTCATTGACTTTTTTTACTTGTGGAATTTGCGTTTAATTTTTATGTGGTGAGACACGTGTTGCATGCGCAGGCCAATTGCAACCTCTAGATCCGAGTCATTATTATCATAGGCAAATTTTGCTTCGAATCTGAATTCGGGTCATTCAATATTTAAATAATGTCACTGTACACGCACCAAGCTAACCATGCGTTTCTTTGAAAATTTGAGTTATCAAATGGATACGCAAAATAAGCAATACCAATTCGTACTGTGTAAGATGGTAACGCGACTGTAAACCTTGTCTTCTGTTGGCACAGTCCCATGGAAGTCTGTTGTCTGCGGGATCATCTGGCCTTCAGACAACCACTGCCCTTCCGGGAAGTTTGGCTACTTACCCACCAACCCCAAGTCCAATGCCTCCATTGACACCTATGACCCCTATGACAGCAGAACAGGCAGGAATTATTCCACAACTACAGTGAGTATAACTTTTGTTCATTATGTAATAACATTAAATGATCATCGCAGTTATGTACACAACTTAAGCAGCTGTCATTTAATGTTACTACATATTAATCCGCAGTTCAAATATATGGTCTTTCATATATTCATTTGCATCATTTTTCTTCATCTACGGATATATAACAAACTCACAATATGACCAGCTCCCAGTTGGCTTGATAGCTCAGTTGGTAGAGCACTGCTCCGGTATCGCAGAGGTCATGAGTTTGAATCCCGTTCAGGCCTGAGTTTTTTTTTCAGGCTTTAAAATTCACAACTGCTTAAGTTGTGTACATAACTGCGATGATCATTTATTGTTATTACATAATTATTAATCCGCAGTTCAAATATATGGTCTTTCATATATTCATTTGCATCTTTTGTTCATTATGTTCAGTTATCTTTGAATTTGGATTTATGAAAAGAAATGTGGCTGGAATGTTTTGTTAAAACTGTACATTTTGGTAACCATTTACATGTACTCTCTGGCTTTACTAGTCTAGTTTGGGAAGTGTGGTCAAGAAAGAAAAGCTATTTGTTTCCCAGGCTTAGTAGAAAGTGCCCAGCAAATGTCTAATTATTCTATAAAACTGGTGAAAAATCTGTGTGGTAAAAGCTAAAATTGGGATCAGAGTACCAATAGTAATGACTGGGTGGATACTTCGCTAAGATTCCAGAATCTGCAAGATCTTTGATAAAGCTGATATTTGTATGTGCATTCTTATTTTTGAGGAACAGTAGTGTTTTTTTGGGAATTGATACTCAGTGGCAAGCATTCTACCATGTGTATTTATTTATTTTATCATTTTTGCAGGAATATTGTGTCAACAGTAAATCTTGGTTGCAAGCTTGACTTGAAAAAGATTGCTCTGCATGCAAGGAATGCTGAATACAACCCTAAGGTATGCATTTAGTTTTTTTTGTTCTTTGTCTCAGAGAAAACAAAAGACCAAGATCATGGCATTGGGTTTGACACAGCTGCCAAAGTGTCTAAATTGGATTTATTTTGTATATTCAGGAACCATAAGCATTTTGCACATTTTACCTTTTTACAGTGAAGGTTCAAGAATATAATATTATATCTGTGGAAGCCTTTATCCCCAAGTAGAATCTGATCATTTAGATGTAAAATATACTTACATGTAATGCTACTGTGATACTGTGTATGAACAACAATGCCTTCATGGCCTAAGCATACTGTGCATGTATCCCTTTTTTTACAAAAAAGTGGCCCAAAGAAGTCTTTCCCTTTCAAATTATTGTGCAGATTTTTGTGTAATTTGTGGTAGTTGCAGTGCCTGCATGTAATTTAGCTTTAATGTCATCTTCATAATTTGTGTACTTTAAATTTTAACTTATAGCTATTGTTTTAATGTTTCTATTTGCCACTTTCAGCAATTGTGCAGTTGTTTGTAGCCCTGCAATTTTATTCCAAATCGTACCTTTGAATGCTAACTAGTTTTATAGTTTATCTATTTTTAATATTGAATGTTTTGAATTTAACAATAATGTATAATTATGTATCCTAGTTTCTTTACCACTGCGTTACAATCCTGAAGGTTCCTATCTTATTCCGTAGCAGGGCAAGCTCCACATTCCTTAAACCCCTTAACCCACTTCTTATTGCTGGCACCCATCCTTACATCAAGGAGGAAAGAAAGACTAGTGCTTTACTATTATAGTTTGTATGCGATGTACAAAATGTAAATATTGAGATATAGGTTTTAGTTAATATTCTGATATTAAAGTTGTTAATGATGCTATAGTGATTATAATGATTGTAGTTGATTTATGATGCTCAAATATCCTTTATTTTTACTGGTATCATCATCATCATCATCATTATTATTATTATTATTATTATTATTATTATTAAGTTTCCTGTCTCAGGAGACAAGAGAGTTTTATCACCTGTGCATCAATTTTGGGCCTGCTTATCAAAGGTTTAATGCAATTTTCCCCACTCCACTGCTATATGTTCACATTATCTTGATAAAAAAACTTAATTTAATTGACCACATAATAATTATGCTGGTATTATTTCAGCGGTTTGCAGCTGTTATTATGAGAATAAGAGAGCCAAGAACTACAGCACTGATATTTAGTTCTGGAAAAATGGTCTGCACTGGTGCCAAAAGGTGAGCATTTTCCAACCTTTTCTTTCCTCCTTACTACATGGCATGTATCTGCGCAGCACAGCTGTTGTAATAATTGCAGCAGCTGTACAGTGTTCAGACATGCATCTAAATTATTAGCATGAAAAAGTGGTGTCATCTTAAGAGTTGTGATGCTAGTACTCATTTTTGTATATGTAGAGGATATTACATGGCCATGTGTATATACAATTACATGAAGCTTTTGTGAGAACAATGTCACCAGTTAGTTTGCAGGTACAACACAGAAAGTAAAAGTAAAAAAAAAACTAAAATGGAGAAAATACCTTCAACAAGACTTGAATTAAGATTACTTTTGTTGATTTGCTATCACTTGATACACTATTAATTTTTATATAACAATGCAAATTTTTAAGTATCTGAAACAAGATACATGTTCCTCAACAGGGAGGGGTTACATGGGATGCCATGTGATCCAAAAATTGGCCCTTACACTAATCTCATTGTATGAGGTGAGGTATTGCAAAAGAAGGCTGTTTCTATAGAGCAAAGGGATACAAGAAAATAATTTCACTGAAAGTTTTGAAATCTGTTTTGTTTCAGTGAAGACCAATCAAGACTAGCAGCTAGAAAGTATGCACGAGTTGTACAGAAGCTTGGTTTCCCTGTGAGTTTTGTTTGGTTAACTGCCTAATCATGGACACTGTATAGCTCTTGTTTATTGCACCACCTCCGTTACAGTACAGTGTATGTCTTATCACAGAAGCTTGGTTTCCCTTTGAGTGTTGTCTGATTAACTGCCTAATCATGGACACTGTCTGTGTAACCTTGCCAGCACACCTCTTCCACCTCAGTACAATTGTGTTCTTTACAATAACATGATCTTTATATCTGTGTAAAACCGTTTTTTCCTTGTGGTACATTGTATAAGAAATGTGATTTTGATGTTAGATGTACACTGTACATGTACATGCATGAGATGGATCAAAACCACTTGCAAACTGCATTCATGTCTGTTCAAATGTCATCTTTACTGAATATTGTCTATTAAGTGGCCATTATTGTAAGGCATTAGTACATAAAGACTTCTTTATTCACCATGACTTACAATTAATCTACCACTTTCTAGTATTTCTCTTAAATTGTCCATTCATATTACTACAGTATATAGCATGAGGGTTTTAATGAATTAATTAGATGTACAAATACTTGGGAGATCTTTTTAGGTGTATTAAGCGCATAATCTTATTATGGTAATCAATAAGATATTTTTAATGTTTTTCTTTGTATGATTGTTATGCTTAGATGAGGTGTCTTAATGACTGAAGTATTTATATTGTACAAATACATAATAATGAAAAGTTTTTAAGTATTTTTTGCATATAATCATACTGTGGTAACCAATAGACCTTACCCCTTATGACATCAACCGGATGCGAGCACGCAATGAACTTTGGTCTCAGTAACCACGCATATTGCATAACAGCTTCAATATGGCGTGTTTCGACTGTTGCGTTAATGAACTGGAGGGGTTGCAATATCCTTGAGGACCCTAGTTCTGAAGAAAACTCCTGCTTAGATTACGTTGAAGCTTAGGGACAGATACCAAATGTTATTTCTTGTAAAATTCAAGCGGCTGATGGATCACATGAATCCGCCATGGACAATACTCTCGATGATGAATCTTTGCATAGCGTTAGTAGAGGCTGAAAAAATCTTGAAAAGACTTGCCATCCTTTAGCCATGCAAAGCTGGAAAACAAACTAGTCAAGAACAACCAAACAATGCCAGATAAGATCACTCCAAATGCTTACCGCAACATGAAAAAAGGCTATGGGTTATGGAAAGAGGGCTATGTGAGAAACATACTCGTCAAAGCAAACACCGTTGCAGAAACTCAGTTATTTTGGTAAAAGCTAGAGTTAGTGCATCAATGAAGAGAATCCAGTCTTTAGTTTATGTGCATCCGAATCAGGAAAGCGGAGATGTGGAATATGCGAAGAGTTGCTGAAGTAAAGCAGGACAGGGGGGGATGTTGTAAACGTGTTGCTGCACTTCTGTATACCTTTTTGGAATTTCTAAACTTGAACTTACATCAAATTCCACAGGACCTTAATGTCATTCTTCTGACAAGCATTTTCAAGATTTTAGCATGTTTACAGCCTTCAGTTTTTCAACCTGCCCTCTCAGTGAGGCTGAAGGATTCAAATTTTCGACTTCAGGTTACGTTTGCTTCATGCAATCCACCAAAACAGTTTGAACAGTTTCTCAAAGAAGTTAGACAGCCAGAAGTTTTATTTCTTGCTTTTGTCATTGGCCTTGGTGTTGTTAACGTAGGTTTAATTGTTTTGGGTACTATAATTGGTAAATAACAATTCATGTATGTTTTTCTGCCTCCTGGAAAATGGTGTGAGCAGACTCTGTGGCCTAAGGTTGGAGAAAAATTCTTACAAGATATCAGATGATTCCACTTCCTTCTAAGCTTCTGTGATTCTGGGCTTTTTTTCCATTACGAAATTTATAGAAAGAAAGCTCAGGATTTTTCTTATTGTTAAAGCATCCAGGTACACAACATGTGAAACCACCATCACCTCCACTCTTTTAGGCACTGCGGTCGATCGAAAAACCCTCTCTTCTCCACTGCCTACTTAGTCACACTCTTTTCCAACCACACTAGAGCTCTGACAAAAGCTAGGGGTTGACACTATTTTCTAACAAAACACAAAAAATGTCCACAGAACCTTCAACTTTGGGCCATGGGGTGGGGATTTGATTGTCTTTGTTGGCCCTGGGGTAGGGTATTTGACTGACCTTGTTCTCCCGGGGGAGGGAATATTTGAATCTTTCTTCGCCCGACGTGGGGATATTTGACTACCAACTCGGAAGAAAGAGACTGAGACCGAGCATATGTTTCCCACTTCCACGCTTCATGCATGCGCCATACGGTCTGATTGAAATTGAGCTCAGCATTAGGTTATAAAAACTTAAGTTTTGAAATGACTAGTACAATGCTGTATGGGGCTAAAATTGTCTCACTTGAATAAAAGATACCAGAAACCTGAACATAGGTAAAACTAAGGTCAAAGGCAATTCCACAGCATTTGACAGCGATGTGCAGCCTGGGGTGAGGAAATTTGGTTGCATTTGACTGGAATGATTTGCCCGTGGGCAGGGAATTTGATGGCAAATTTTTCAAAAATGTCAAATCCCCACCCCATGCCCTGCCTAAGGGTTTACAAGCCATCTGCAGATAAAGCTGATTTCTGAAAAGCACTTGGAATTGATGTTCCAAGGAGCGGTGCAAAAAGTCTGCACAATTACCATATCCAAGTACTAATGTAACGAATCTCCTCTTCAAAGTGGAAAGGTGAAGAAAGCACAAAAATCTTCTTCACCAGGCCGAACAGCAGCTACTGATGATCAGTCTGGCACGAATTCCAAGCGAGTAATTACTGCAGATTCAAACTGAATCATTCTTTTCAATCTCAATAGCACCGTAATCTCTGTTTACAAATATTTACTTTTGTCAAGAACACGTTTACTGAATAATTCGAAATTTTATATTACATGCATAATTTTTGCTGTAATTAGCATTGTCTAAATACGTTTTCTTTTCATCATGAATCCTTGGCCGCACAACCTGATATTTGATTAACTGCTATTGAACTTCCGCAGACATACTTGCAAAACTCTGTGTACATCATCAGTTCTTGCTGTGCATAACCTATTGTACCCATCGCCTGGTTGAACGCTTCCTGTACTTACAAACCAATCCACAATATTTGAAACTGTCTTTCTCGGTAATTAAACTGCTGCGCTATTTCAAATGTTTTGAAACCCTCTAACCACTTTTCTACGATCATGTCACGAACGTCACACGGCAATGCCTTCCTCTGTTTAGTAAAAGGATAGGGTTTCATCAATTCACAGGTAAATTACATATGATTACATGAAGATGTGAAGTTACAGAAGTTGCTAAGTTATGTGCGGCCGAAGTTGGGAACTTCGATTCGAATTTCCCAACTTGATTGTCTAATTCTTCACGTAATTGGCTTCTTCTTCACGTAATTGGCTTCTTCATAACCTAGTACCTAACTTTCCAACGAACTTCGCAACGCGGCGCGGAAAAGTAATGTGAAATCGACTGTAACAGCAAAGGAAGGTATAAATACATGGATCCAAATATCTTGCAACAGCAAAAGGAGGTATAAATACATGGATCCAAATATCTAACAAAACATGTACAGTTATCATGCTTAACAGCAAAGGGAGGTAGAAATACATGGATCCAAATATCTTACAAAACATGTACAGTGATCATGCTTAATAGCAAAGGGAGGTATAAATACATGGATCCAAATATCTTACAAAACATGTACAGTGATCATGCTTAACGGCAAAGGGAGGTAGAAATACATGGATCCAAATATCTTACAAAACATGTACAATGATCATGCTTAACAGCAAAGGGAGGTATAAATACATGGATCCAAGTATCTTACAAAACATGTACAGTGATCATGCTTAACAGCAAAGGGAGGTATAAATACATGGATCCAAGTATCTTACAAAACATGTACAGTGATCATGCTTAACAGCAAAGGGAGGTAGAAATACATGGATCCAAGTATCTTACATAACATGTACAGTGATCATGCTTAACAGCAAAGGGAGGTATAAATACATTGATCCAAGTATCTTACAAAACATGTACAGTGATCATGCTTAACAGCAAAGGGCGGTATAAATACATGGATCCAAGTATCTTACAAAACATGTACAATGATCATGCTTAACAGGAAAGGGTGGTATAAATACATGGATCCAAGTATCTTACAAAACATGTACAGTGATCATGCTTAACAGCAAAGGGAGGTAGAAATACATGGATCCAAGTATCTTACATAACATGTACAGTGATCATGCTTAACAGCAAAGGGAGGTATAAATACATTGATCCAAGTATCTTACAAAACATGTACAGTGATCATGCTTAACAGCAAAGGGCGGTATAAATACATGGATCCAAGTATCTTACAAAACATGTACAATGATCATGCTTAACAGGAAAGGGCGGTATAAATACATGGATCCAAGTATCTTACAAAACATGTACAGTGATCATGCTTAACAGCAAAGGGAGGTAGAAATACATGGATCCAAGTATCTTACAAAACATGTACAGTGATCATGCTTAACAGCAAACGGAGGTATAAATACATGGATCCAAATATCTTACAACAGCAAAGGGAGGTAGAAATACATGGATCCAAATATCTTACAAAACATGTACAGTGATCATGCTTAACAGCAAAGGGAGGTATAAATACATGGATCCAAATATCTTACAACAGGAAAGGGAGGTAGAAATACATGGATCCAAATATCTTGCAAAACATGCACAATGACCATGCTTAACAGCAAAGGGAGGTATAAATACATGGATCCAACTATCTTACAGAATATGTACAGTGATCATGCTTAACAGCAAAGGAAGGTATAAATACATGGATCCCAATATCCTGCAACAGCAAAAGGAGGTAGAAATACATGGATCCAAATATCTTACAAAACATGTACAGTGATCATGCTTAACAGCAAAGGGATATTACAGCTGTTGTCCTTTTTTCATTTCAGGCAAAATTTACAGAATTCAAGATACAAAATATGGTGGGAAGTTGTGATGTGAAATTTCCTATTCGACTTGAAGGCCTGGTGTTAGCCCATGGACAGTTCTCAAGGTAAGATTTCTATTTTGTAGGGTTAATTTGCATATTTCAATTGAACTGTTAAGATTCTGTGGCTATTTATAGAACTGGAGGAAATGTGCATGGAGGTCTGGTGTGTTCCAGGCTCTGAGATGGTAAGCAGCTAGCCTCAGGATGAGTAGGAAAAACTGAAAGGAGCTTGCCACACATTTTTCCTCCCCAGTTTGAAACCAGCCAAATATTTATCTGGGAAGATACAATTCACCAGCAAGAAATGGTACTATTATTTCACCAGCACACTGTTCTCACAAGCATTTCACAGTATGACTTTTTTGCAAAATTATGTAATTTTCTTAAGAAACTATGCAGTGGGACGTCTTGTTCCTGACGGACACTGTTTCTTTCCTTGCAGCTATGAGCCAGAGCTGTTTCCTGGTCTGATCTACCGAATGGTAAAACCAAGGATTGTTTTGTTGATTTTTGTGTCTGGGAAAGTAGTGTTGACTGGTAAGCCTGACAGTAACAGTATGTTAAAAATTGTTTTAGGTTGCTGCCAAAGCCTTTAAGACTTTAAACATGTAATGCATGTTCACAGTTTTTTCAGATTTAATATTTCCCAAGTACCACATTTGGAGACAGCTTTCCAAAAATCTCGTCATAAGCAACTTGCATTTACAACAATGATGTGTCTGCCATGTTTTGAGAAGAGGCCTGTACTTTCCAGAAAGTATGTCACACCACTGTAGCCAGTTTGATTGTTTAATTGGGTTCCTAGGTTTGTAGATTGAATAAGCTATGGCTTACAAAATTCGAAGGCCGTTACATGTTTCAAGAGTTAAGTGTTTCTGGTTGTAACATTATTTTTTAACTTTACTACATACATTGACGTACTTTGACGGTGAGGAGGAATTTTTAAACTCTGGAAATTCTGAATTATGCTTTCTACATTCTTCCTTTCGTGATAATCATGTGACTTCATGAATGAAACTGTGGGATGTAATTAATATTTCATTGGTCTGCTTTAGGTGCCAAAGTCCGAGGGGAAATTTATGAAGCATTTGAGAACATTTACCCTATTCTGAAGTCATTCAGAAAAACATGACGCCTGGTTTATAGGCAAAAAATGAAATAATTTTGTATGGGGCTCAAGGACCAAAATCTCCTCCTTGAGCTTTTCCCTTATAAAGAAGACTATGCAGTGCTCTGGACAAGGCCCAGCTGGACAGTGCTGTGAGAAACAAGGACTCAAAACCAAGATGGTTGGACACAAAAACTCACCACTTGTCTGAATATACAAGCAAGCCTGTTTGAAGAAATGCTAAAGACTAAGCAATGTAAAAATGGGAAAGGAAATGTTGACCTTAAGCCAAGTGAAAATTACGTTGTAAATTAAACTGGAAAAAGAGTTGCTGTTATATTGTAGTTAGCATGCATAAAATTATGGAAGTACAGTAAATATAAAAGTCATCTGACAGATTTATTAGAGGTCTCAGTTGGCATAGAGGCTCAATAGCTTCTTGTTGTACTCAAGACATACTTTTATTGAAAGTTCAGTTTTGCTTTGTTACTTCTTGTGAATATGTAATTTGTCACTGGTGAATACTAACCGCTTACTAACCGAGCGCGAGGGCCGTACTGGGGAATATTGGCCCGAGGTCGAGGCAGTACGGACCGAGCGAAGCGAGGTCCGTACTGCCACGACCGAGGGCCAATATTCTCCAGTACGGCCCGAGCAAGCTCGGTTAGTAAGTTGTTTATTATATGGTACTCTATTTCTGATAGTTAATGTTCGTCTTCTTCATCCATCTTTGAAATTTCGGAAAAATTTCAATCTTCTTAGCTTCTTCTGGTAGTTTCACTGTGAAGAATGACAATATTCAGTTTTTTTCGCTGTTTTGTTGCAAATTTTGAATTTGCCGGCTTCGCTCCAAAACAAAAATACACGGGTTGGACCGTTTCCATGGAAACGAGAAAGAACCAATCAGAGCACAGGGATTTGCCTAAGACTGGCTTTGCCATATAATAAAGTGTATTATTTGCTCATAATCGTATTGAATTTTCCGTTGTTCAGTGAATTGTAATTTATGTAAAATTAGATATTGAAGTTTAGCAACATGTTTGTGATTTCTATTTATACTGAAGTGTGCTTATATTTTAGTTATTTGTTGAATCACCATTTACAGGTTTATTGTCAGTGATAAATTGATAATTTACCCAATCTTCCTCTTGTATATTTCTCGCCGTTCGCCTTGAGACCTCTGTTAGTAGGGAATCCTCTCCATTGTTAACTACTACGGTAAGGTCGGTGGGGTACGCTATATATAAAAATGAGACAGCAACTAAAAATGAATAATGATGATAATATAAATGATAATAGTGGTGATCATAGTAATAATAGTAATAATAATAATAATAATAATAATAATAATAAGTAATGATAACAGGACTGAGTGGAGTCTAATTCCGTCTTTAATCATACGAGTGATTAATACGATCGGACGACCGCGTAGCGGGAGTTCGATTTGTTTAATTATCACGAGTATGATTACACACCGAACTGGACGGACGACGCGAAGTTCTGTTACCAGTTAGTGATAACTTTAACAAAATTTGATATATAAAGCTCTCTTTTTAAATCAAAACAAGAAATTCCAAGATTTTTTTTTTGCTTCCAGTGAAAAAAAAGCCATTTCAGCGCGCGTGATGGCGCGTACTGTCCAATTCAACTGTCATGTTAGTAAAGGTTATCATACGGTTTCGAGTTCAATTTTGAATTAATTTGCACGAGTGAGTTTTTCAAAAATCTGAAAATGCACGAGCCGCTACGAACACAAAGCGGTTTGTTAAAAACTATAGACCCATTTCAGATGTGACGTCACGTCACGTGACTTTGCGAACTGGAGGACAACCTTTCACGTTTATTTACGAAGTGGCGGTAAAACAGACGACAAAGCGAGGGCTCTTAGTTGGCTATTTTGAAGGGATACAGCTTAAGTAAACGAAAGAACGATATTTAGATAAATTAGCAGATATAGGTGGACAAGATCCCTATGAAATTCCGCGAAACGAGTGGATGGATGATGTGGATTCTTGGCCAGATGTAACGTACGTCCATGTGGGAATGTATCTATTATTTTCGTCGAGTCCATACACTCAAGATCAACTGATGAACTACAAGAGCTTAGATTGCTACCAAAATTTTGCGAATGGTTGGGTTCGAGAAGTATTTAGCAAGACGTTTGGCGAAAATCGCCTCTTTATCGCGAAGGTAAGGTTGAGGAAGCCATTGCTGTTTTGTTTGTTCATGTTTTTGTCTCGCATCTGTTTTGGTTTATCGTCCGATCGATCGCTGATCGTTATATTTAAGGTTATATTTACTATAATGTTTCATTTTTAGGTTAATCATTCTCAGAGGATGTCTGAAAAGCCTCTTACTCCCTGGGTCGTGTGTGAAAAGTCCGGGAAAGTGCTTTATGCCCACTGTGACTGTATGGCTGGCCTTGGCGAGAGCTGCTCACATGTGGCTTCACTTCTGTCCATCGAAGCTGGATGCAAGCGACGGGATTCTCTAACAGTAACTGAAAAAAAGGCCTATTGGGTGCTGCCGTCAGTTTTAATTAGTTGCAAAAGCACAAGATATAACACATTTTCCCTTGTAATTCTCATGTTTTTAATTGAGTTTGCTGTCAAGGTTGACAGTAAAATATTATTGTTGACAAACTATTTAATTATTGTAAAGATTTCTTAGAATTAAAACTGTCTATTCAAATGGCACAACTGAGTCACACAGATTAACAAGTGCACAACAGCATGTCACAATCTTATCGAGGGTAGTTACATCCCCATTTCTAACAGTTACAAAGTCAATGGGTTGAGTTGCACTTAGAATACTGTACTTCTTTCGGATATTCCCAATAACCCGCTCTACATGAATTCTAACATTAGCAATTCTGCGGGTTTGCTCCACTTCAATACCACTTAGCTGTTTTTTCCCCTTAGTGAATGCAGGGATCCTGATAGTTGAACAAAATAATCCCACTGATCATGTCCAAACCCCTGTCTGCCAGAATAACATCTCCTGGGGTAAGGTTATCAAGAAGCCCAGTATTCTCAGTAAGGTGTTTATCACTGACTCTCCCACCCCACCCTTCAGAAATGAAGCTTACAGTACCTTGAGGGGTGATACTTGACAGTACTATGGTGTTTATATGATGAAAATGTTTGGGCTCTTGCAAGGGGATTCAAAGGGCGGTCCAGGAAAATTTCAAAACAGTCAATAATGACAACACAGTTGGACAATGTTTACGAAAGTCTATTGGAAGGGTCTTCTGAAGGGCATCCCTGTCCGGCCAGATGATCAAAGGTTTCAGCCTGACATAAAGCACATCTACCACTTGAAGAAATGTACGGGATACAGTTGCCTCACTGATGCCCCCAAACCTGTACCCTAAGTCCCTCCCTGACAAATTTAATCTCATGCAAATTAAACCCAACAAAAATTTCTGAAAAGGACTTAAAAGCCCTTTGGATGATTTGAATTCTAGACTTGAATTATTTATAAAATTAAATACACACAGCAACAGTGACCAATTTGGAAGGCCAGTGTAAAACAAAACCTTGCCATTGTTCTCTCTAAATGAATCTTCATTTAGTGAGTTTAATTTTAACTGTTCCTTGAGGAAAGAATTTTCCTCCTCCAATCCAGTGATGTACTCATTAGTAACTTCGGTCTGGCAGTCTTTGCTCCTGTACTCCTCAACATCAGGTAAAGCATTTGAATGTGACATCTGTTCGGTGGATTGATTTTCAACCCTTTCCTTCGATCGTTCATGTCTTTTCTGACTTGATTCTGAAACACCTTGGTAATTATACCCAAGTTTCTGACTAGGTGCCCAATCTGGGTTAGTCGTGTCGTAAATTGAAGCAGGTTTTCCTAAGAAAATGAGGCAATGAAAAACTTCTGTAAGGACAAAACTATATAAAGCTAAGGGAAGACGTGTTCAGCATCAATAACTTGTACGTATGTTTCACGAAATCGACAAGAAAGTGATCATTGTAGCTCGAGGACCGAAACACTAAAACATGCAGTGCGCTACCTACCTGATATGAAATGGTCACTGCAAACTCTTACAAAGTCCCCGGGATCAGCAGCAAGATCTTTCCTTCGAATCCTAGCGAGCCAAGTCGCTCGACGTTCGATGCTCAAAGCTTGCTTTTTTGGGTTCAATCTTGTGACTATCGCGGGAAGACGGTAAAAGCCTTTGTCCTTTTCTCTGTTTGAACGATTGGAACAGCCAAAAACAGCACAGAAGTTCACCATAACGCCACAGACACACGTGCGATTTGTTTACAAGCTTGTCCTCCAGTTCGATAAGTCACGTGACCTGACGTCACATCTGAAATGGGTCTATTTGCACATGGAATCGTCGATGTGTAATTTGCACTGGTGTTACACTTGAACTGCACTGCTCTCAGCCAATCAGAGTCGAGTTATTTTTCATGTATATTATTAAGGCTGAAAACGGGGCAGTTGATAGCAAATCAGATTTAAGAATTTTGTTATAGTTATGATTTTTTAACAATTCTTTGCCGTGAATATTCCGGCCGACAGAAACTTCCCCTGAGGCGAATAATTGTTTTAGTATAAATACACAGGTGTTTATTTAAAAAAAAGAAAAGAAAAAGCATTGTACAACACGAAAAATTTTATTAAATCAAAAGCGCGCGTACGAGTGGCAGCCATATTGTTCGTCGAGGTGATGATTGGCTGATAATACGAGATAGCGAACCAATCAGAACGCGCGATTTTGTATAATCACCTGAGTCCTTTATACTAAAATAATAATCTTAGGTTCTGTAAACCGATAATTGCGAATTACGGAAAAATTATTTGCTCGAAGATACCGAGTCGAACTAACACCGGATTACCCTATTAGAACTTGTTTAGTGAATAGTTGCTTGTAGTAGTACCACTCGGAACTTAAATTCGGAAGTAAAAGAGTCGCCCCAGTACAAATACCTTTCACCAGTGTTACAGTTAAAAGTCAGGGAAAGGGTTAACGGTCTGCGCATGTGCAAAGCATAACAGGAGCTGGCTGTTCTTAAACCAATCCATGGCAAAAGTCAAGTCCCAACGTCAAAGTTTAGAAATAGATAACCACAAAACCGCGATGGATGCGACTTAACCAGAACAACCCTTTCTTCCCTGACAAAATCAAAACCAAGCGAGAATACATGAGCCGACTTTAAGACCAATCAGTACACGGTGTAAAGCAAACCAGGATGTGCACGCACGCACGGTAAACATTTGGGAATAAGTGCACTGAAAGAAATGAGAGTAGTGGAGTTTGAGACAAGTGGCTGTACACATAATTATACAGTAGCTCTCCGTGCCAGCCACGCAGCGCTTCGTTCATTTTGGTTTGGGTCCCCTGTCGCTCCGACAGTCAAGAAAGATGATGCGACAAGGTTTGATCTGGTACGTTTGAACAATTTGTCGATGAGCCGTCGCCAAGTAGAGAACTGCCAATAGTAGATCACAGTATTGAAGCAAGCACTGAGGCAGGCGAGTGTGACAGTCCAAGAACTGATATAGAGGATACCAGCTTTTTGGGTGGGGTCGACAGCAACATGCATCCAGATCAAAGGGGCCAGTATGACCGGCAACCAACATACAACGGTTGTTACCAGCACCACACCCACCCCGTTGGTTGCTTTGCTTGTATGGCGACGCCCAATCCTCGGAGCAGATGATGTGGTGACGAGCTGATTAGCGATGCGGCGGGCTTGTTTTCTGGCTTCTCTGTAAATAATGACATACAATAATTGAACCAGGACGAGAACTGAGAAAGTGTAAGCAGTGGAGATGACTTTACCTGTGGGAAAGCTGACACAAATCAGTACGGCGATGAAAAGCGATGTTATCCACCCAGCTGAAATGATACGCTTCGCGTTTTGCTCAGTCATCCAGTTCATGTACTTAAACGGAAGATAAATGTACACGAAACGATCTGCGGTCACGCCCAACAGTCCGGTTAGAGATGCGACCATTAACCCATAACCAAAAATTTGCTGAACTGATGTAAAGAGCCGACTTTGGGAAAGATTGTGGATACGAACAATAAACAGCGGTTGGTAAACTGCGCATAGTAGGAAATTGGCGACGGAAAGACTGACCAGAAATAACTGAGTTGCCTCCCTGGTCGTGCTTTAAATGAAAAATAAAATGATTATACAGATGTTTGCCGAACTGCCTAAAGTCAGAGAAACACAGTTTAAAGAGATAAGGAAAATCGTCTCCCATGTGTACATATTGTTGTTAGTGTAGTGCTTGTACTGGACCGTTGACAAACTTACATAAAAACTGGTTCCTTTTACCAACAAAGGATTTTTTAGTTCCGGAATACAAGAAAGCAACTAGAGAACTGCTTAATGAGGCTGTGATCCATTAATGATTTCTTGGTTTCAGTTCTTTAAGCAACTTTCGAACCTCCGAAAAGGTGACAGCTCGGAGTTTAAAATGGTTTGAACGTTCCCGTTGAGGTAACCATTTATAAAAGGATTGCCCACTAGATCCATTGGTCGACCTTAGATTTTCCGCGCAAGAGACAAAATAGTGATTGAATATATTGCACTTATTTTTCACTTCATTCGCAGAGCACTTGACGGGTCCAGTATCGGTTATCAGAGAGATTGAAATTTTCGTTTCAGGCGTTTTAATTTATACCCGTTTGTGGAGCTAGAATGTGTGTCACATCCTTACCACGTTTATTCTGCCTATGTGGTAGGTGTCATTTATATATCCACCAAATAGGAACAGCTCTAGGAGTTCGTAACGTGTAATTGTATCGAATATCGATTTGGACGTTTTTGTGAGGGGAGGAAAAACGAAAATGCAACCAGTCGGACCAAGGACGGGATATCAATACCAAACACAAACCACGGGTGTCAGTCAATTAGTAAATAGACCCCTTCGGGTGGCTGGTATGTAGGCTGATAAAGTCCGCGGCTGAAATTTTGAAGACAATCTCTCAGCCAAGGAGATTATCAGCCAACATACCAGATAGGAGTTTATTTATTTTATAACCTTCCCAATAATTTTCATATTGCACTTGCACCGCTCGCCAAAAGGCAGTATTGGTCTGAAGACGAATTGGCGCGATTGTTGAAAGCTAGTTAACTTGATCGGCTTAACTTAATTTCCACTGCGATTAGACCAAAACTTGACAGACTGATGTGAAATGAACTCTTGTGGTAGCCCCTTAGATGAATTCGAAATATTCGAAAAACTTGGCGCTCTTAAGCTTTCTGAATTGTATTTTGTTGAAACAAAATTTGAGACCAGCTTCAGTTCTAATGTCACTATCGCTAGACTATACAAAACAAGGTCGTTCTTCTTCCATGTAAAATAAAAATGAAAACTGAAACTCTCTTGCTGGCTTTTTTCCCGCAGAAATTGTTTTTTCTTTTTTCAGTGGAAATCGGAGGAGGAGGACAAATATCGACTCAAACGGGGGGGTTGTTGCATGATAACTGTCCACCACGTGACATAAAGTGGCCAACAAAATCGCGCGAAAATTAATGGGTTGGTTATAATGGAAGATATTCCCCCCGCTATAACAATCACGGTAGTTGTATGCACCGGGCGCCGGTGCAAAGAACTACTGTGATTCTCAAAGGGGAGAAACAGGCGTCCATTCATCAACGAAGTTCAATGTGATTCTAGTGGACAAACCGCCAATCTCAAGTTGCGAGTGTAGAACACCATCAAGGATCCTATGTGCTTGCGTCAACACTTCAACGTAGTATTTTATTTTAGCATAGACCATTAAACTAAAAAGTTCTTTAAGAAAAGCTTTTGAATTCTTTAAATACAACAAAACACCTCTTGATTTCTCCTTATTAATTTTTTCGTAGAGCAGCATTGCTTTATAAACCTTTTTTTTTTAAATGTGCGCCTATCGTTTTAATAATCCTGGGGAACTTAAATGTAGTCATCTTCCTGTACCAGAAATACATTACAAATTTCCTCCAATTCCTCAAAAAGCCGAAAAAAGCACCTCAAGCAGGCAAAGCACCTCAAGTAAGCAAAGCACCTTAAGCAAGCAAGGCACCTCAAGCAAGGAAAGCACCTCAAGTAGGCAAAGCACCTCAAGTAGGCAAAGCACCTCAAGTAAGCAAAGCATATCAAGCAGGCAAAGCACCTCAAGGAAGCAAAGCACCTCAAGTAAGCAAAGCACATCAAGCAGACAAAGCACCTCAAGCAAGGAAAGCACCTCAAGTAAGCAAAGCACCTCAAGTAAGCAAAGCAGCTGAAGTAGGCAAAGCACCTCAAGCAGGCAAAGCACCTCAAGGAAGCTAAGCACCTTACGCAGGCAAGGCACCTCAAGCAAGGAAAGCACCTCAAGTAAGCAAAGCACCTCAAGTAAGCAAAGCACCTCAAGTAAGCAAAGCACCTCAAGTAAGCAAAGCACCTCAAGTAAGCAAAGCACCTCAAGTAAGCAAAGCACCTCAAGTAAGCAAAGCACCTCAAGTAGGCAAAGCACCTCAAGCAGGCAAAGCACCTCAAGTAAGCAAAGCACCTCAAGTAAGCAAAGCACCTCAAGTAAGCAAAGCACCTCGAGTAGGCAAAGCACCTCAAGCAGGCAAAGCACCTCAAGCAGGCAAAGCACCTCAAGTAAGCAAAGCACCTCAAGTAAGCAAAGCACCTCAAGTAGGCAAAGCACCTCAAGCAGGCAAAGCACCTCAAGCAGGCAAAGCACCTCAAGTAAGGAAAGTACCTCAAGTAAGCAAAGCATCTCAAGTAAGGAAAGCACCTCAAGTAAGCAAAGCACCTCAAGCAAGCAAAGCACCTCAAGTAAGGAAAGCACCTCAAGTAAGCAAAGCACCTCAATTAGGCAAAGCACCTCAAGCAGGCAAAGCACCTTAAGCAAGCAAAGCACCTCAAGTAAGGAAGCATTTCAAGTAAGGAAGCACCTCAAGTAAGCAAAGCACCTCAAGTAGGCAAAGCACCTCAAGTAAGCAAAGCACCTCAAGTAAGCAAAGCACCTCAAGTAAGCAAAGCACCTCAAGTAAGCAAAGCACCTCAAGTAGGCAAAGCACCTCAAGCAGGCAAAGCACCTCAAGTAAGCAAAGCACCTCAAGTAAGCAAAGCATCTGAATCAAGCAAAGCATCTGAATCAAGCAAAGCATCTGAATCAAGCAAAGCATCTGAATCAAGCAAAGCACCTCAAGTAAGCAAAGCACCTCAAGTAAGCAAAGCACCTCAAGTAAGACAAGAATCTCAAGTAAGTCAAGCATATAAAGCATATTTGAAACATATATCTCGGTGCAATATATGTCCCCATACATGACGTACCTATCAGCTCTCGTTTTCCGACCGCTGGTCAAGGGGAACGAAGACTCTAGGAACGAGATTGAGTAAAGACTCGTGGACTCGTGGTTCTCGGTACGAGATTGTGTGGACATGTGGCACACAGGGGATATAAATTGGGTACGAGGTTGCAATGTAATATGGCGGAAGAGGCGATGCAAAGTGCTGCGGGGGCAGCGGCCGCTGCAGCTCGTGCTGCCTTAGACGTATGTTTATCTGGTGGAGCTTTTGGTGGTTTTAAGTTCTCTTTAAAGATTGATAATCCATGGCTGGCAGCAGGTATTGCTATTGGAACCTTCTACATAGCGAATAAAGCGTTGACTGAAAGAGCGATCAGGAACGCTCTTCAGCAGCAAACATCCTCAAGCGCAAATGTAGATCCAGAAGTGACGTCTTTCTCGACGGGATCCATTCTTGTCCAGTTGCAATGCTACACAGAGGAAAGCTTTTTGCGTTTCACCGACGACATTGATTCGAAAAAAGCGAAGTATCGGTTGGAGGAAGAGCTCGCTACAGTAGGATTCCGTGAGGAAATCCGATTAACTGTTGAAAACAAGGAGGAATTGGAGATCTTGAGGTACGGTAGTTAGTTTGACGGTGACTCCCTACAGCATTTGCGAAAAAAATTCACTAAGTGGCATGAATTATGGGAGTGATTCTAGAATACCCGGCCATTTTTTTCACGGCATAAATCTGTGGATCCCGCGGTCCCACAGTCCCGCAGTCGAAAGCTAAGTGAAATTCAGGGGATGTGTAACTAGTGCTCCCGCAGTCACGCAGTCGAAAGCTAACATATATTATGTGTGTATCGTCCTTGTTTCTCATCATGGCTAAAGAAACACATTTATTACATGTCTAACGCGCTTGCTTCACCTCATGGCTTAAAGAACGACGAATATTACGTGAGTTGATAGTTGTTTGCAATCTGTATGCAAATTTGACGACTGTGGGAGCGCGGGAGCGCGGGAGTCCCTTTTCATTGGTCTGGGGAAAACAGTATGCAAATTAGATGACTGTGGGACTGCGGGAGCAGGATTTTAAGTCACAGATTTTTGTGGCCGGGTATCTCAGTGTTTTGTTCCTTTTGCAAGATCTTTCCAAGAGGTTTATGTTGACCCTTATGTGCCAAACCTAATACCAATTTGGTTCAACCCAAATAATTAACTTCGGCAGTTGATTCAAACGTTGAACCTAATTTAGTCGAACTTAATTGCAAAAATAAAAGAGACTATTGCTAACAGTGGTTGTTGCTGACCAAAGTGGCGGAAGAAATGTGAGAAAGACAAATTGCAGAAATGAAGAGTGTGCTTTTCTTGGAATGATGAGTTCGCGCCAACCAAGTTTGCCCCCACTATAAAATTTCTATTTTGAGTTCGCCCCAAAATTTTGTGTTCGTATTTACGTAGTTGTTATCCAGTTATTAAATGTTTTTGAAGAACCATTTCAGTCTAGGTATGTTTGACAAGCTTAGATGATGATTGTTCAGCCAGGGCGCGCGTAGCAACAAAGTCAAATGGGTACTGGTCATCTTGCCACCACCAAGGGAGTCTCGCCACTAATAAACTCGCCACCAAGTGAAGTTTCCTCACCAAGGCAGTAGATGAAAGAACGACTTGATCTGGTTGGGGGTGAACTCGATCAAGTTGAGTCAATGTAGGGGCAAACTCGGTGGGGGGCGAACTCGCCATGAGGCGAAACCGGCAGCTACCTTTTCTTGCAAGTGTGATCAAGGAGGGCAGAGCAAGTCGAAGAAGGCAACTCTAGATGCAGGTAGCATTTAACAATTGAAGACGATTTTTAAATTTGGTTTGCCTTCTGTTATTGCTTATTCCTAAAGGAACATTGCAGTTCAACTATGACGAGGCTTGTCCAGTTCATTCCTGTTGTCGTTTTCTCCAAGATTCATTTACTTTGTCATTTTCTCTCAAAAACATGACACGCAGTACGCCACCAAACTGCCTTTTGCAACCTGCTACACTCTCATCGTTTTCAAATACGGAACACTGCATACAGAAGTGGTTTATGCACATCAAGCAAGTATATTTCCTGCTTTCGAAGCAAGAGGAACACCTGTCTTCCTGCTCTTCCTGCCATTTTGTTTCAAAAGATCATAAACAAGCTGTATATGCATGACAAAAATAGGAAACATGCGGAACTCTGGGCAAAAATTAATTTATTTAATGTATTTGTAATGTATGCATTAGGTTCAGTACATGAAAAGTTCGACGTTTGAATCGGGAGTTGCTCCAAAGACAAACTGACCCACTGGCCATGTAGAACTTAATTCTCAGGTTGACCCAAATAACATCTGTTGAACTTTAAAATTGATTCTAATGTTGATCTCGTCATGCATTTAATTGGAGCTATTAGGTTTGGCTCATGAAAAGTTCGACATTTGAACTGGGCCTTATTTCTTAATGGTTACTTCTTTGATTGACGCTGTTTTCACAGAAAACATGTAAGTCTCACTGTCTCGCAAAGTCTCAAATTTACCATTCACCACCCCTTGTAAGCTGTTTGGAGATTAATTTGTTATCACCTGCTGTCAGGACAGTTACAGTGTCCAGCCCCAAGCAACAGCTGTCCATCCTGGCTTTTTAAATAATGAACACTCACTTGGCACTTATTTTGTAATTTGAGAAATGTTTGAAAAGTGGCTTGGACATTTTTAATTAGTGTTGACTCTGGTTGCAAAAGAATAATGACAAAGTATATTTCAGAATGGTTTAACTAATAAGTTTAGTCTTTCCACTCCACACTTAACATCGTTACTTTCCTCAGGCAGAAGTTATTTCCAGTCTCTGTGTCACCACAACAAGATAAAGTAAATCTGTCTTCAGATCTAATGCCCAGAAGACAAGCTCCAGCAAGTCCACTGCCAAAAAAAGGAAAAGTTCATAGACAACAATCCGATGATTTACATCCCCAGGAAGGGTGAGTATTTTTTCCTTTTCTACTTTCAACAATAAAATCCTGTTCTTAACTGACATGACCATTTATTTAAGCATCTTCTTAACCTGTAGTTCAAGAAAAAAAACTCCTTGCTTTGTGGTAAAGTAAAAAAAAAAAACAAAGAAGTGTAAAAATTGAAGGGTTTCTACAAGAAGGGCATGTATAGCATTTTGGGCTGATTTTTATAGGATCAAGCTAGTTTTTGGCAGACTGACTTGTTTTGACATGAAAAGCATTGCTACATAATTGTTTTTGTTGATTTGTGCTTGAAAAAACTCAGTTTTCCGAGCAGCATCTTGTGGAGCGAACCCTTTGATGGTGGATTTTGACACGGCACAAACTTAAATGGTTACTTTTAGCAGCTTCAACAGCACAGTGTTTTTTAAATAGATGTTTCTATTGTTGAAAGAAGTAGAAAAATAGACTGGGAAAAAAACCAAAACGATGCGGATATCATCAAAAACAATTACACAATGATGCTTTTCATGTCAAAACAAGTCAGTCTGCCAAAAATTAGCTCAGTCCTGCAAAAAATAAAAATCGGCCCAAAATGCTATATACACCCCTTTTGCACAATATTTGAATCTGCTGCATAACGAGTTTTGAAGTGATCCCTTAAGAGGTTTGTATAGTGAAAGCTGCTGATAGAGGCCCCTTAGAGTCATGCCTTTTAGTACTAGTTCCTAGTTCATTTTTACACCTTTATTTATACAGCCTTTAGCCCTCAATTTGCACTGATTCTCTGTCTGATTTAGTTTGATTTAGTTTAATTTATGATGTGAAAATAGTACAGTTGTGAGATGTAGCTAAAAATGCACAAGCAGAGTGAAAAGGAAAGTTGTAGCCACAGAAAGTACACAAAGGCAACTGTGGTAGAGGGAATTAACCCTATAACTACCAAAAAAAAAAGAAATGAGCTGAGAATATTAGCAGCCATGGACAGTTGTTTTGGCCTTGTTAGGCCTCGTCCACATGGCATAGCAAACACAAGGCCGTCAAACAGTTGTCCATGGCTGCTAATATTCTCAGCTCAATTTTTTTGGTAGTTATAGGGTTAATTCCCTCTACCATTGTCACCTCTGTGTGCTTTCTGTGGCTATAACTTTCCCTTTCACTCTGCTTGTTAGTTTAATGTAGTTTAATTTACTTATCTCTGCGTCTTAGACAGGGTTGCTAAAACAGCTACTGCCAATTGCTGTGACCCAACAGATCAGGCCACAACACCGAGAACTGTGTGCCCTACTATTTGCAAACATTGTGTGGGTTCTTTAATGTCCCACATATTTTTTGAACAAGCGTTGTGAGACTTGGCCGGTACTTTATCATTGTACTCCGCTTAGACTAGAAGTTCTAACCATTTGCAGATGTCCTTACAAAGGCAGCACCTTCTCCTGAGTGTCAGTCAGGCTTGGGTTTGAACCCACAACCTGGACCAAAGTTGATAAAAAGTTCAAATTTTCATTTTTTTTTTTTCAGAGAAGAGATGAAGTTCTACACAGTAGAAGTAAACCATTTCATGTGGGAAGTGCCAGAGAGATATGACTCAATCCAGTCATTGGGCTATGACACACATGGCCAGCTTTGTGCAGCAACTGATAAGCAATCTCAAGAATCTGTTGTGATAAAAAAATTAGTTCGTCCTTTTGACAGTCTTAAATCTTGTGTTAACACATTCCGTGAGATACGTCTGCTTAAGCATGTAAAGCATGATACCATAATTCACTTTCATGACCTGTTTACACCACAGAAAACTTTAAGAGAATTTTCCAGTGTTTATCTAGTGTACAAGTCCGTGACACCACCTTCTGCTAACCTAGATCAGATATTATCAACCCAGATTACTGAAGACCACTTGAAATTTTTGGCTTACAAGTTGTTTCGGGCCCTCATGTACCTACACTCAATGGAGCTTGTTCTTCTAGACCTCGCTCCTAGACACATTTTGGTCAATGAAAATGAGTTACAAATACAAAATCTGGCATCTGCTCGAAAGATTCATGTAGATGGACCTAGTGACGAAATGTCTGGGTATGTCGGTACCAGGTGGTACAGGGCACCTGAAATGATCTTAAATGTTGAAGGTTTGAACAGTAAAGTAGATGTGTGGTCAGTCGGTTGTATACTGTGTAAGCTGGCAACAGGGAAAGTGCTTTTTCCAGGAAACAACCACCTTGATCAGCTAACAAAGATTTTTGATGTCCTGGGAACACCAGAGAAGGCACTCATTGAGAAATGTAGTATTTCAGCCCAGGGATACCTAAGTGGTTTACCGTTGAAAGAGAAGTGTGATCTCTATGAATATCTACAGCCTTCCAATGCCGGTGCTGGCTTTGTTGCTTTTCTTGAGAGAATTCTGGTGATGGACCCAAGTGAGCGGATATCAGCAGCTGAAGCATTAAGGGATCCATATTTGGAAGAGTACGGTGATCCTGACGATGAACCTTTAGCTGAACCATTTGATGATTCCTTTGAGCTGTGGAAAGACCTCGGAAAGGACGAGTGGAAGGAGAAGATATTTGAAGAGATACGTAATTTTGTTGCATGAAACAGTGAATGAATTAATGAAAATGATTTGTGCAGTCGGGGACACAATAGGAGACACCTGGTCTGTTGGCCGAGTATGAAAATGTATTGAACATTAGTATAAATACTCAGGTGATTATACAAAATCGCGCGCTCTGATTGGTTCGCTATCTCGGATTATCAGAGTGTGTTCATGAACGCACGTTTTATAAGAGGAAAATTGCTATAATGCATGGGTTTCTTTGATTGGTGTTATAATTGTAGGAAATTAGCTGATTTTTTCAGGATTAGACAAAAAACAACTTAAAAGGGCAGTGTCACACTATCTTAGCATTGCTGTAAAGTCTTATCTTTGAATCAATGGAGACTAAAAATAATGCTATAGTTTGTTGCCAAGAACCCTATTAGTGCACTGAAAGTATTTTTTTGTCATCTGCAGCTAGGGATGGAGAGAATGGAAGATTTTTACAACAGTAGTTTGGTAGCATGGTACTCATGGAAACTAGGCTAAGTTTAGTATTTAAGTGTTATACAACACTAGTTATTCACATTATAATAATGCATTCAAGTCTACATTGGGTGATATCAAGATTATTAACTTAGTAGTGTAAGTAATTTTTTCTATCTCCATTGCAGAATTGTAGTTTTTATTTGTATTATTCATGTATTTTTGTAACCTGATGAATTTTTACAGTATACATTCAAATAAAGCTTTCTTACCTACACTCATTTGTTGTCTTTCATGCACAAATACAATTTCTGCATTGGTATTCATTAGATCTCTTATCATTGCTAGAACTGTGAAATTTCAGGTTCAAAGGTCATTCCAGTAAAAATGAACATAGAAATGTTATAGCGGGGCTCCCACGCGCGCGAGGCGCGCGTGGGACAGAGCCCCATACTCATGGAATATAGACCGAATGCATAAATGGCGGCCAAAAAATTATTCTTTTGTTTATGTGTTAATTAGACTCACTAGCATCGTTTGCATGGACAAAATTCAAAAGAAATGTTGCTTGAGAGCGAGGTTAGTGACTTTAATTAGCATATAAACAAAAGAATACATTTTTGGCCACCATTTATGCATTTGGTCTATGGTCAACCTCTTTTTGTTTGGTTGTCACGTGACTGACCGAGCGTACGTACGTACGTACGTACGCGTCTACAGATTGTACGGGTAGGGTAGGTGAGACTATCAAAAGGAAGGGATGGGTACCTCAGGCGTGTCTTGGCAAATCCACATCTTTTATATTGGACATTCACAATAATTATGGTCAATTGACGGCTGTCAAAACGGGATAGCCACTGACCAGCATCACATGACCATATTGTGGGCTCATGTGTCAACTCATTGAGCGGACGTGATTTATTTCAAAAGCTGGGCTCAAGTCTCGAGTTCTGGTAGCCCGCGTATTTTTGGCGGGAAATTGCGTTGACGACTGAAATAGAAAATTTCAGTTCATCGTCTTTTTGAGACACAATATTATTACTCTACACTGTTAAAGTTTTACTAAAGGATAAGCGAAACAAATTCTATTGCTATGTCGACAGACAATAGTGGAGAAAATATAATTTGCAGAACACAGGGTTCAGGTGAAGAGCAACGGGAAAGAGAGCGGAAGAGAGCAAGAATTAACTGGGAAAGAATGAGCGAAGAAGATCGCCAAAGAAGGCGCGCTCGGGAAAGAGAAAGGAGACGAAATTATAGCAAAGAACGCCGGCAAGCAGAAAGAGTCCGGGCTCGAGAAAACAGACAAAATGTTAACGAAGAACGCCGAGAAGCGGAAAGACTCCGTGCTGTGGAAAACAGACAAAATTGTAGCGAAGAATGCCGAGAAGCGGAAAGACTCTGTACTGTGGAAAACAGACAAAATTGTAGCGAAGAATGCCGAGAAGCGGAAAGACTCCGTGCTGTGGAAAACAGACAAAATTGTAGCGAAGAATGCCGAGAAGCGGAAAGACTCTGTGCTGTGGAAAACAGACAAAATTTTAGCGAAGAACGCCGAGAAGCGGAAAGACTGTGCTGTGGAAAACAGACAAAATTGTAGCGAAGAACGCTGAGATACCTGGCTAAAAGCCACGCAAGAGAGAAACCTCGGCTCGTAAGGTAAAGCAGAGAAGGTTTTTGCTCATGATTATGAATTATAGGATTGAAGGAAACCCTGAAGTTCTTGAGTGCTTAATAATTTTACGATTTTATTTAATAATTCAATTTGAGTGGCATCCATAACAGTCAATTTAATTATAACATAACAAAAAGGAAAAACATTTATATTTATTTTGCTTCCATGCAGGCTATATACTGGAACTTAGATATCAAACTAAATTTTAAAGTAAAAAATGCTAGCGGAACTGTCTAAAAGTGTTTTTATATAGATAGGTATATCTAAGCCTTTTGCTTACATTTTACCATACCTTGGAGTAAACATTTATTTTACCGAGGTGTTCGTTTTAACACGAAAATGACAAGAGTTGTGTCCTGCATTTCCCAGTAACGTGTACAAATCTTTTAAATACATTTACGCAAAAAGAATGGTTAATTTCATCAGGAATAGAATACAGTACATTGATAATTTGTGTTTTTTGTAGAATATACTCCATGACTTTGTAGGTAGAAAGACCGTACTAATGGCAGACGAAAGTTTTGACAAAAATCATAGCGAGTTAACCGACCTCGACACTAAACTATAGTTAAAAGCGTTTGTGAATTCCTTCGCAATATTTTAGAATGCTTTTACAGTTTAAAGTGAAATGAAAGTACTAAACGGGAGCCCCGCTTTTAGGCTTGGCTAAATCTATATATTAACAATATTAGCGATACAATCAGCAGGGGGCGGGACCTGTTTTGCACCATGCTTGAGATTAGATTTGATATGTGCAAAAAATTACATTCAGGAATATTTTTTTTTTTGATTCTGTGATCAATTTTTCGTGCGAAGTTTAGGGCACCTAATAAGAATCTGGTGCAAACTCGTGCAAATAAAGGGCTCCAGCAAACAGCCTCCTTCCCAGCATACATTCAATAGTAACAGCTTCTAGCCTGCCCTGGCATCCCTCCTTTCCTTCCACCCATTCATTATGACTAACCCTAACCCTAACCCTGGCATCCCTCCTTTCCTTCCACCCATTCATTATGACTAACCCTAACCCTAACCCTAAACCCATTATGACTGATACGTTTTCAACAAATTTTTCTTTTTCATAGGGAAAATGTTTTTTCCTGACCATTTCCTGAACCCAGGCCTTGCGTGTACTTGCACTGACTTGCGACTTTGGTCGAGATCAAATTTGCACGCAAGTGGACGCAAGGCCACCCGACCCAAGCTGAGTGACGTCCATTCTTTGTAATAGCAACCAATTAGACTATGGAATACTAATCCCGTAGACTTGAAAGGGGATTGTTTGCGACTTGCGTGTACATGCGAGGAAACTTACGAGCCCGTTTGGGCACCCAACGCATCTCTACGCAAGTTCAACGTGCCGGGCTGCATGTGACTACTTGCGAGTCCGTTTGGCCAAGGCTTTAATCTGCTTTTAAACACACCTCCCATGATAAGGAGAGATGATTTGGATCAGGGAGCTAGGTTTCATTTTCTCCGCGAATAATTTAAATTTCGCCAAAATTACGGTGATCGATGTGGACAGCAGGAAAGACTATTTTCCGGTGCACGAATTCTCACTGTTAATAATGACATGAGGGCTTTTAACCCTACGTTGCTGACAAACCCAAATGAATTTTAAAATTAATCAAAAGGGTCTATTTATTTACGATCTAACATGGCTATTACGTAACAAAGCCATTATTCAAATATTATCCATTCTGCCAACAAGTCCTTTAGTTACAAAGAGAATCGAAGTTTCTAGCTTTCTCTTACAACATTTTCAGTTTATCTCGATCACTAGCCATTTATGACTCAACTTTAATTTTCAAACTCAGTTTATTCAATTTCTTCATTTTTTATACAAAAAGAGTTTACAAATAGCATATATTAAATTAAATATAATTATCAACCGCGTGTTTTGTTTACTGTTGATAGAAATTCTTAAGAAGTAATTCTGGATTTATCTCCAAGGCCAGTCCGAAATGGCTCGAAATGGAAACATTAAAATGAGGTGGTTAAAAACGACAAGGAGTTTGCACCACCCGTTCACGTGATACAAAATCAAGCATGCTGGGACACAAGTTAGGCCCCGTCCACACTACCCCGAAGAAATTTGAAAACGTAGCTTTATTTCTACGGTTAGATCTACCGTCCACACATCTCCGGCACGAAAACTGAGCTCTTTTTCAAATACCCTTTTCAAACTGGAGGAATTTGAAAACGCAGCTTTTTCGTTTTCGTGTGGAAGGAAAACATTTTGAAAACGGAGCTTTTCAAAAACGAAGGCGTCACGGTAGTCATGTGATTTCCCTGACCGAGTTTTCCTCACAAATAAATCCAAAATGACCAGTAATTGTAGCGTTTTTAAATTCTCCCGATGTAGTGTGGACGGAAAACATTTGATGCGTTTTCAGAGTGGACCCTCCGTTTTCAAATCCCTCCAGCGTAATATGGACGAAGCATTACACAGTGGCACGTCTAAAACAAAGGAAAGTCGACCAGTACGCACGCCTTTTTCAAGACTATAAAAACAGTCAAAGCTCAAGGGAGTGGTCACCCTTCGAACCACGGGCCTTCTTGCACACTGTAACGAGAGGGTTCCGCTTTTGGGAAGGATTTAGATCATGGTTGTGTCCGCATAAGATGGGTATAAGATTTCTTGGGAGGTCGTTTTCACTGTGTGGGATGTTTCTTTTCCTGAAATGCATAGCAAACACAGCCTCTATCGCAATGATTTATGATAATTTACAGCATTTTAAGGCGAGTCGTTTGGTTTTTTTCTACAAATCGAAGCGGATTGTGATGACATGATGGGCGAACAGACAAGACCTCTATGTTGGCTTCCTCGCGAGGGAGCACTCGCAGTGATTTTCTACTTTGTTCTATTGACAAAATCAAGCGTGAAGTTGTTCAAGTGGAACATTTTTTCTGCCCAGCAGTTTTGGGAGTGTTCATTGGATGAGAGCTGACTACCAGGCCATTCACACAACAAGTTTTACATTATGTGATCCTGCGAGAAAAAAAAAGAATATAAAAGCCGTAACAAACATATCCTAAAACGAATCATTGCTCTAAAGTAAAGTGATACACTTTTAGTGTTTGCTGTTACTGTAATTTTGGCATGGGGAAGGAAAACATAATTTGCTCCAAATTGGCTCAGGGTTACTCTGGACCTCAGGGACTGGCTAATGTTAGGTTTTCACTTAACAGCAAATAGCGTTGCACATGCTTCCCTGGCGTCCCATACATTTTTTTAAAGGGGGCACGAAGGAGTAAAATCATGAATTACAACACTTTCTCATGAGCCTTACCGTGATGGAAGGATAAAGATTCTTTTGTAACTCCACTCCAAATTGCGCCTCCCACGGCTCTTTGATCACTTTCACCAGGGAGGAGAGGGTAGTGACGGTTTCTGTCTTCAGTATCCACTGGCTCTCAGCGCTCTCCACTGGCGCGTCCTGAACATGAACAGAACAACATTCCATCAATATATTCATTCTCCTTACTGTCTTAAATACATTGTATAAAATTATCTTGAGAGAATTTGGTTCTACGTCAACTTATCGTTCTCTTTTATTCTTATAACCTGAATTCCTCCCACCCTCCCCTCTCAGTGTTCACTTCCAAGCAAAATAACTAAAAGTACACTACTTGCAAAAAACTTCGGACGAAAAAATTTCGGATTTCGGACAAATTTCGGACAACAACTTCGGACACGTTGCTGAAACTGACAAAGCTAAAGTAAATTTAGGTATCGAAAACATTAGCTAGACTGAACAACCTCTGTAAAATGATAGTTTTACTACAGCCTCAAGGTTTTACGAATACACCGACGAGAAAAAACACAAATTCTATGAAGCCGTTACGTATGTCAGCAGTGTCTCGGCAAGAGTTCGCTCCATAATGCGCGGCATAAAGGAAACTAAGAGCTAGAGCTACTTCGAAGCTTTATTCTGAGCTGTAAATATTTCGGACGCTTAAAGAATTCGGACAGTTTTATTTCGAACACCTTTTGACCGAAATTTAAATCGCCCGAGATTTTTTGCACGTAATGTAATATCTCTGAGGGGAGGGGAAGGTGGAAGGGGTATCGTGTTGTCGTAGGTGAGTTTATTTAGCTCTGGTGAGGTCTCACCTCGTCTGATATACTGATCGCCATAAAACAAGGGTCATCTTCGTAGAAATCCTGTAAAAACAACAAATGTTATTAGAATTTTGACAAAACGTTAGTGAAATTATTTCCTAATTTCACGAGTATACCATTTGATTACCTTTTAACACCTTGGGTGACAAATTACGCTTACTGTCCAGGGTTTTTGATTTGTTAATAGTATTGACAAATTTCACGCTTGACGTTGCCATGGCAATTTTGTAATTTCACATGTGAAATTATAAATCAACCCTGAAAGTTTTGCGCCAAAATTGAAGAGTGATTTGTCATCCATGATATAAGTAATAAAAGACATGCAGAAAATATGCTTCATTTTACGAAACCAGGCGATGAGAACGAATTAACTATAGACAGTACTGTGGTGAGTGCAGTTTGACAAGTTTGTCTTTATCGTAATCCCGCCGGTGTTATTCATTCCCACCTCCCACGTGTTCTGTGGAGCCACTTGTAGTTACTAACGTTTTTCTTCATTTGAAAGTTTCTACAAAAGACCGCAAATGGGAACTTATATTGAATACGTTCAGGTGATTGAAAAGAAAAAACCAAAAAAAAAAACAACCCTTTCACAAGCAAAGCGTGCCACATACCAAGCTTGTGACGTCAGTGATTTTGTGTCTTGCTTAGCGCACAAAGGCAGGGCCCTTGGGATGCTGGGGCAGGTCAGTGTCAGGTCAGGAATGGGCCACTGAGGGTTCTGTTGGACCAGGGCGATATGAGACCGCGATATGATCACGCTGACAGCATTCAAACTGGAATCTGAAGAGCACGAAGTTAGTGAATCAGTTCATAGTGACGTAACTGCGATAACTTGGCGATTAATTTTTAAGTAGATGGAAAAATGACTTTATTCGCAAACAGTCTCACTGTTACCCGAAAAGTAACCCATCTGAGATATTGTCTAGGTGTATCACCAAATTCAACAAGATCAAAAGAAACGCAGGGTAACTTGATTATTGCAATGGGCAAGTTTCGCTTCAAACATTTACGCGACAAGACTCAAAGGAAGATGTTTCGTCTTGCGAGAGCATTTCTCTTACCGGGACAATAGTTGTCTGTTCCAGATTTTCGGGTGATTGGGGGTAACGAGAGAAACAGCAATACCAAGAGAAAACGCCTTTGGTAATTTGTCTTTAGCCTGTGAGCAGGATCTCTAGTCCAGGATGGAGAGAAGAGCGGTCGGAAAGAAAGAGGGTAGAAGAGACAGGAGGAGGGAAGGAAGGGTAACCCCGGCACAGTTTCCCCCTCGGCCACTTCATTCTCAGCTAGTTCCTTCTCGGCTCTTCCAGCCGCGGTCAGACCCTTCCAACCGGCACCTAACAGGCTGATTTGTCTTTCGCTTTCAATTGTCGCAGTAAAAGCCCGCCCCCGTTTTTTCTCTCGTCTTGTCTCGTCCCTAGCCTCTCCCAAATACCGTTTGCAGTAAACAGGCGCTCAATGAATCCACAAAAAAGCGACAATTGCACAGAAAAAGTAAATTGTTTCGTGTTTCGGGTCTGAAAACACACCACAAGACACAGGTTACTTACGAGGTTTTTCAGTATTTGAGCAGCGATGAGCCATTACAAGCAACACAATACTTGTGTCCATATTTGGTACACTGTCCCCTCCTAATAAATCGTCTCCTAACTCGCCTCTCTGTGAGCAAAAGGAATAACGTTATATATCAGCATTAACTAATCAGGATCGACTACTGGCTGATACAATTGATCACTAAGAAATACTTCACTTTATGAAGTAAATAACTTGACTAGGATATTTTGGAATAGTACAAAGGGATGTTGGAGGAGACATGAAAAATATATCCCGGTCTGAACTGCTGACATGTATTTACCTCGGTGTTAAACCTGTAATACTGATCTTTATCTTCAAACTGCTGTTCTTTTGATACGTGTTCCAGAGCTCCCACAACACAAACAGAAACTTAATGGCAACGCTATGGGAGGCAGTGCTTCAACAGTTCACTACAAAGATTCCCTGAACGCTAAAAATGACCGCGCAAGAGCTTACTGAATAAAACACCCCGCGCCATTTGTCTGTTTTTTTTTTCCGCTTCATTTGGGTATAAATAATTTGTGTGATTTAGTGGTAAATTATTGGAGGCTAGTTTAAAAATGTAAGTATGCTGCTGTAGGCCAGTCTTTAATTTTCTCTTAAGTTCCTTCGGTCCCATCAGACTTAAAGTTGACGCCCGTGAGCTTGACCTAGAGCTGCTTCGCGACTCCTGAGAGCTGTCGCTGAGGCTGTTCCCTGGCGTGATTCTGCTGCCTAAACGGTTTATCAAGTTGTTTGAAAACATCTTTGGAGTCGGAGATCTTTGCAAACTCGACGACAACTTGACTTGCTGCGAAGAGTTTTCCGGCGATTTTGGCGTTCCTTTGTCCGTTCTCGCATTTTGACTGGTTTTTCTTTGCCCAGAAGAAGAGCTTCCATTTTGTAGCTTCTCTGAACGTTTCGTTGCCGAAGCCTTTGGAGATGTCTTTTACTGCTACATTCATGCTAAAGGCGGGGAGAGACTTACTCAAAAGCTCAGCATATTGGCCAGAACAACTTAACTCGCTCTCAGGTGGTGTTGATTGACCACTGTCAATCACTTTCTGAGTAGGTTTATTTATATTTGAAGACGCGTCTATTGAAGTTTGAAAGTCCTCACTGTGTTTCTCAGATGGCGTGGAGGACGAATATTGTGTTTGTGGTGCTGGATACAATTGAGAAGACTGTTTCAAAGAATTACTCAGTGCACTTGTCCTCACTTGAGGGGAACTTCTGTTTTTAGTCACAAATTTTCCACTTCTGCTATTCACTTTGTACTTTCCAGAGTCCTTGACTTCGAATTTTTTCTGAACCTTTTCTTTTTCCCATGGAGATAAATCTCTGCCATTTTCATTTAAAACTTTGCCCGAAGTGTCGGAGCATAAGTCGGGCACCTTTGCAGGCCGATCCAATGTTTCTTTTGGAATAACATCAGGATTTTTCACCGTTTTAGTCTCATTTTCTGCTTCCCTGTAATAAAATAAACCAACACAATTCAAATGCTTGGAAAGATCGACCTGGAACTGAAGGATTGAGGTTCCAGTGTAAGCTACTGTACCATAAAAATGTTTGATTAAGTCGTTAATAATTAAGTTCCCACCCAAAAAACTGTTAAATTTGTGTTTTACATAAGTACAGAAAAAGCATTGATTAAGCTCCCGACACTTAAATCTCCCTTGTAATAAGGCCCCCTTCCCATGACGTAACGCAAAAAGCCCCAGGGTTTTAAATCATGAAATCATTTGTATCTCCTAAATTCGTGTGTTCTTGAATACCATATGGTAAATACAGACAAAACTTAGTGATTGTCAAGGAAGGCAAAACGTACTGTTTGTCGTTTGCAGGCAAAATTTTCTTGTTAGAGAGATCCACACTGTCTGTCTTCTCTGATTCTTGCGTTTGATCGACAGCTTCTAAATATGATGACGATGACGATGACGTTGATAGCTGAACAAGAGCAGTAACAGACATGTCGCCATTTAGTGTTTTTATAGAACTGGCATTCAGTTTAGCAGCTCTAACATGTTCTCCTACAAAGCGACCTACAAGACCAACAGCGAAAACCGGTTTGTCCTGTTTACTCGGTGACGACACCAGCACAGTCATGGAGCTACCGCAATCAGGACAGAGTAGTTCATCTGAACTGACTGGCTTGGTGAACTCTGTCGAACACTTCAGACACTGAAATTTGTAAAGAAAGAACAAATGGTCGGGATATTAATATTGCGAAGCTTATGTATTTTAAGAATGGAATATATTCCTTACAATATATGGCAGACACACCAATAGTATAGGAGGGGCGGTGGCAGTGGTTGTGGTGGTGTGTGGGGGGTGGTTAAAATTATTAAGAGATCAAGAGGGGGGCTGAACAAGTTCTGCTTTTGCACTTCATAATAATTACCCCTTTGAAGCTCATTTTCAGTCCCCCCCTCCTGAAAATTACTGCACAGTCCCTAAGCTTACATTGAGATCCCTTTATGAAATAACTGAGTCAGAATGACCACTTGGCCATCAACAAAAAGCTGGAGGAGCTCGAGGCAAGACACCAGTGTGAAGCGTAGTGCATGTAAATTCGGCTTCAGACCAACACCTCGCTGTCACTGTGATCAAGATGAAGCTGTTGCCATTAAAGAGCACAGTAAGAAATAAGTACTGCACATACAGGTGTGTCATGGAAGAACTAGTTCGTCATTGCAGTGGTCAATAGGTAGAATTCTCTAAATAATGTAACGGAAAATATAGAAAGAACAGAGATCGATATGTAGAAAGAATGGAGCAATAACGTAAATATACTCAGCCGCCTGAAAAGAAGGCCTGGGAAAGGACAGAGAGAGGAAGGCGTGAATGAGTGAAAAAAACCTAGAAACGTGTTGAGGAGCGATACACACTAAAAGCAAAACGGAAGTTGGTTGCTGCATTTCCTTTTGAATAAGATCTTGACTGAGGAGAGCATTCCTCAAGACTGGCAGCTTGGCCGATAGGTTAAACTTCCAAAGAAGGGATAGCTGTGCTGTGTAATACCTGAGAGACTTCTTGTCCCACACAATCTGGAGCCAGGTTCTGTGTAAGATCAGTGTACAGAAGATGAAGGATGCCATTGAGGGCAGAATCTGGAACGAAAAAGCAGTATTTCCTGCGGACAGATCCTGTTGAGATCAGGTAGCTGCGACGTGGAGCAGACGCTGGTTTGGAAAAATGGGCTCGATATGGTTTTTGTAGATGGCCTTTGATTCTGTAGATCGCGAAGATTTTGCGGTATAAATGTGGTGTTCCTGAGAAGATAATGAAGATGATCCGGGTCTCCTATGATGGCTTCCAAGTTTTGCAGAAAAATAATATGACAGAGCACTGGGGTCCGCCAGTGGTGCTTGCTCAGCCCTCTTTTCTACCCTTTGGTGCTAAACTGGATATCTATCTCGACAAGCTTTTGGAGGAAGCAGGACCAGGACTTGCCGTCACGGATGTCCTGATACCAAGCGAAACAGACCACACATAATCGGGTCCCGTGGAAAGCAGGAGTGGAAGCCGTATGTTCCCCGGAGAGATGCGGATTGATGACTGATGATAAATAGTAAAGTATTGGTATGATTACCGCCTCATTTCTGCAACCAAATCTTTCTACCGCGGTGCACATATATGAAATTTTCATATATGTACATTCATTTCTTCCTCTTCTACGTGTACAGAACGAACTCGCAAATGACCAGTTCCCCGTTGGCTTGATAGCTGAGTTGGTTAGAGCTTTACACCGGTATGACAAGGTCATGGGATGGGTTCGAATCCAGTTTACGCCTGAGTTTTTTCATGTTTTATCAAGGCAACTAACATTGTTGCTTACATAACTACGAGGATATTTCATTATTAAATTGCTTGTTCTTGTAATATCAGTGCATTTATAATATCAGCACACAGATGATGAGAATTGAGAAGAATGACCAGCTCCAGTTAAAAAAAAGAACACACTCCAAACTAAAGTTCAAGAAAACGTGAGTCACTAAGAAAAACTGTTACTTAAATCAGTTTGAAAGTGAAAGCATTAGGGATTTTGAGGTTCGTTCTGAGGAAGTACTTCTCCAGCAACTGGCCAAGCAGATTTTCTCCTGGCGTGGCTTCCATCGGTTATTGTTTGTCTGTCGCTGCTTTGCAACGATGGCCTTCCAGCGATTCCAATCTCGCTCCCCAAACGATGGATCATCTTCCTGATGGAGCGTCGGAACTTGGAGAACTGCATGTAATAAAGAAACGGATTGATGCAGGAATTCAGACATGCAACTGACACACACCAAAAAACCTGACTTTTTATATCTTCTATTGTAATGTCAAGAAATCGGTATAGAGCCGGAAACACTGTTACTGGTAACCAGGATACCACTGTTGTTGCCAACACCAGCCCCACCCCCTTGGTAGCTTTGTTTGTAGGGCGCCGAAACTGGGACCCTGCTATTGAAGAAGATGCATCCTTGATCCGGCGTGCTTGTTTTCTGGCCTCTCTATAAATGATGATGTAAAGTAAAGGAATCAAGAGGAAGGTCACAGCTCGGTAGATCAGAATGATTTTCATGACAATCAGAACTTCGGTGCTAAAAAGGATTGACCCGATTAACGACAGAATCCAGGAGGATAAAATAATCACGTGCACATTTCTCTCAGTCATCCAGTATACATACTTGAATGGCAGATAGATGGACACGAAACGATCTACAGTAACTGCTAGAAGACCATGGAGAGAAGCCATCATTACTGTGGTCATAATTATCTTCAGGGTTGAATCGAACTCGCTTATGATAATCTCGTTGTTGATATGAATAATCAGAACAGTTTGGCCAACTGCACATGTTAAGAAATCAGCAACTGACAGACTCACCAAAAACCGTTCCGTAGCCTCCTTGACTGGTGTATAGAGAAAAAATGAAATAATGATGAGCAAGTTTGCGCAACTGCCCACAATTAACGAAAGGCTGTTGATTGTGGTAAGGAAAATTGTCTCCCCCTGATCGCCCATGGCTCTCGATCTTTCTTTCCACACCGTCTGTGTAGTGGCAAGTGCTATATAAAGATTTCTCTTCTAAAGATATTTTCGCACTGCCCGAAGTTAGAGAAAAAACTGAAGAGAGAATTGGCGGAGTAGACCTTCCATTAGTGATTCACTTGTTCCATGTTAAAGACAATTTCTCATGTGTTGATCTCCATCGCTTTGTTGGTGCGATTTATCATATGACCGTGTTTCCACTCTGTTTCCCGCAACCGCAGTTTCACTATCGGACAGAGAAACTTCTGCCACGAATTTACGTATTTATGTTATCATGTTATCCCCTGATGAGTGGGCAACCACGAAACAGGCTTGTAGGGATAAACCTGTAGTTTGTGTGTTTTTTTCTCCCGCAACAACTATGTTATCACGTTATGTATTTTTCTCAAGGCTTAGATTGCTTTATAAGACCACGATCATGTGAGAAGTACGCAATCATAAATCTCGATCTCCCTCATTTGGCCTTTCCCCGTCAGTTTACGATATTATCTTAACTCATATCTATACTTTAGAGCCCATCATGATTACCCATGATCTAATAAAAACTGACGAAAGTAATGATAACAACACCTGCAATTTCTCCACAGAGATCAAGAGGACTCTCATTGTTAACCATGTAAAGAATGGGCACTGAACGCAAACTGTTACGCATTTTCTCACGAAAAATTCAGAATTCGTTTATAAGAATGATAGTAAGGATCTTAAAGAAGAAAACGTTTATGACGGTAGAGTTAGAAAAATCCAATTAATTTTCTACCATTCGAATTCCATCGTTGGCGCTTGTTTTATTTCACTTTTGACATTTGCTTCAACTTGATTCACTTTTGCATTCGTGCAACTGCCATTTAATCCCAAATTGTTTTGAAGGCAGTTTTACGATCTTACGCCGACCGCATTGTTTAGAAAACTTTGATGATTACCGGTCCAGGACGTTTTATGCAGACTTCGGCATAGAAATATACGGATTTTTGTTTTTCTATTTTACCAAGAGAGCACAATACCAAATGTTGCAATTTGATTGGTCTTAAGCGTGGTTCGGATTATCCTATCTCTGCTCATGTTCGCCGAAACACTTATGGGAGGTTTGTCCGTGGATTAACGAAAATTGAACCAATTTCCAGTACACGAATTCCTCATTTTAAAAACGACAGATACTCCGATATTACGATTTTCTGCTTTTATAAAGTGCAGTGAGTGTGCGGTGTGTGTACGTGCATATGCATGTGTGTGCCAGTTCCGCAATAATAACAGTGATTTCCGTGCCTTGTTGGAGACAAATAAATGAATTATCATCCGGTTTATGTTTGGGTCGGTCCGTATAGTGAAATACTGTGACCATTCAAGGTCTTCCAGTTGGCAATTAACAAATGTTATATATGTTGTGGTTCAACTTTATCCCTTGTTTAAATTTCATTGTTTTTTTGTTTCTGGGTATGGTAATTTATGATATTCAGTTTAAAATAAAGGAACATCGAATATAAACCAAGGATAGAATTGAACCACAACATATATTTGGTAGGTACTATTTTACTGCATGTGTTATTGATTGATGTTATTGTGTAGTGAGATACTAGCTGTATATTCCGTGGTGGTCTACACAAAATATGCTATATCAAGAGAAAATGATGCATAACATATTTTATTTCATTTTGCGACTTCTGCAGTTCATGGACTCCTGGCGATGTGGAACCACGGAAAACATTGTTTGGCAGTTTTTTTGCATTATTTTATTTTGTAGAATTTCTATTTCCATTAAAAGGCATATGTGACAAGTGCTCGGCTTATTTTATTACTAAGATAAACAAACACGTTTATTCAGTTTCTGCTCAAGTAAGAATAAAACCAAGGAAAAGCATTGCATCGATCACAAACAGATGATGGTAATGGAGAAGAATTAAATGCCCTGCTCGAGAAAAAATCAAACCCACACCCCAACAAACGTACAAGAAAACGCGAGTCACTAAGAAAATTTGCAAATTAAGAGTTTTAGGAGTAAAAGGATTAAGAATTCTGTGGTAATACTTCAGCAACTGGCCAAGCAGGTTTTCTCCTGGTGTGGTTTGCATCGAATTCTCTATTGCGTATTTGTCTTTCGCTTCTCTTTAAGGGTGGCCTTTCACAACAACCAACAAGTACTGAAATACTGTTGATTGTTGTTAAGAGAATGTTCTCCAACTGATCGGCCATGGCACTTTGCCTTTCACCCTATCTCTTTTTTCACTGAGTGCGTGCCCGCTAATACTGTGTATTGATTTCGATTACTTGATGTGTTCTATTTTGTTATGTCAAAGTTTGAATCACTTATATCTTTGGTCTGTTGCTCTTTCCTTGAGGCCGAGTTGTCTTGGATGATTCCGTTTATAATGACTAAACCGATTTACGCTTCTTGAAACGGTTTATGAAACAAAATGCGTTTCTTTCAAATGATGAAAGCATCTTGATAGTAAGGCCGTGACTCCGCTATTCATTGGCATTGGGTGCTGATTGGCTATCAGTAATATCCTACAAAGAATCGTGAACAAACTTTCTTATCTGAAATAAGTAGTTTTTGTGAAAATACACCCCAAAAGTGAAAGATGGTTTCTGGGCAAAGCAATTTAGCTTTAATGGACTTCCTGCATTTTGGCTTATTTTCAATCCCTTTATAATACACATAACGTGGTTTTATTATTCTTTTAAATAGTTATCATAAAAATAGGTAATCCGGGGTTATTAGGCTGCCCGTAAACGTTTTAAATAAGCAAACAGTGGAGACATGTTTCTCTTTCAATATTAGTCCTTTTTATGTCGTTATGATCGTGTAAAACTAATGTTGTTTGAAAAATGGCCGGCTAACTACAATGTTTTCATTTTTTCTTAAAAATGTGGACAAACGGAAAAACATTTCGAAAATTGGAAGCTTCATGTAACAACCAGAATTAAAAATTTTATATAAACTACGGACAATAGGGCTGATGACAAACTGAAATGCACTAAACTGAGTTCTCTTTATAAAAGTATACCAAATCATAGTTTGAATTGGTTTGTCAGTGGTTGACGAAAAGAGTATATTTGTAGTTTGCCTTTTTAGGATTCCGTAATTTTATTCGTGCAGTATTAACTGATTCAAATCATTTGATGTAGTTATTTTACCCTTTAAAAGCAGTTTAGCGAGACCGTTTCTGGGCAGGTGTCGTTTACAATAGTCTCGCGGCATTTAAAGTGAAATCCATTTTCACAATTGTGCTACTGAAAGCAGCTATGTAAATGCCAGCCGAGTGAAGACGCAAGGCTGGTGAGGCGGCAGAGTATGGAGCCACGCACGAGGAGCAGGCGAAAAAACAAGATCAAAAGTGGGCATATATTATGTTCATGAGACACACTACGAAAACGAAGATCCTTACAGAATTCTGAATTTGGCACGTCTGTAATTTATTACGGAATGTTTTAACAGCAGCGCCCTATAGAGCCTGCAATGGGACTACTTTAAAACTAAAACGAGATTTATAGAAGAGACAACATGCATATGGTGGTATATAATGAAGCAACTAGGTAAAGTTTATATGTACTGTTGTTTAAATAAAACATGTAAATTCGAAAATAAAAATTTCCTTGCGGATAAAAAATTACAAATCAATGCCTTAATCAAAGCGTTACGCTACTCCTCCTAAAGATTTACTGATAATCTTAGGGACTCGAAAAGCCCTTGGCAACTGTAACCGCAAAACCTAGCTTGAACACCACTCAGTCAACAGCGTAGACCATCTGGGCAAAAAGTGTGCTGTAAAGTTAAAAAAAATTGAATTTAAACATTCTGCGACTTAGAGATCATGAAAAGCATGGCTGGATTCACAATCGATAACCTGAATATCATTTTATAGTCTAAATCGCACGAAACAAAGGAACATAGAAATTTGCCACTAGGTTGATAGCGAGAATAGATTCTCCTGATAAACTTAATGTGATTCTTGGAGTGAGTTATGACTGTATAGTCGTTAGTGAAGTAAGAAGGGAAACGCGACATGATACACTTAGGATCTGCGTGATATTAAAATGTTGACTCCTTGTTTGAAGCTTGTTTGTTTTTCCAATCTCCTTGCAGAGGAAAGTAGCGCCGTTCTTTGTGTAAAAGCACCAGTCGCACGAATGGTACTATTTTCTGCCTGTGACAAAAGTTGTCCTTGCACCCCTTGCATGTTTTCGCATCAGAAGACAACATGCATAATACGAATGGATGGTCATTGTAAGCGTGTGTTGCGTTGTTAGACGATTCTTCTGACTGCATGGCATTTTCTGTAGAGTCGATCATTTGCATTAGAGGGGCGGTAATGAACTCAAGTTGTTTGTAGACCCCTTCTTTTCTGCAACAGATCAATTAACAAACCGGTTCCTGCTAGAGCAGTTCGTGAGGCCTTTTTTGACATTGACCCTTGCAAATTTGTTTAAGGCATTTACGAAGCAATTCGCTTTTCTCCGCTGCAGCAACGGAGTGCTTGCAACTTTATCGGCTTTGAAACTTGGGCACCTACACGATACGTGGTTAGCGTCAACAGTACACTCGACTCTTCCGTACTTAGCAGACTTCGAAGCTACTTCAAACTGATTTCGTGCCTTCCTTTCGTCAAGTGTAGGTAGCCTTTGGATTGCCGATGGACAATTGAGCAGCAGGAGTGCCCCTTCTTTTACAACAAATTCTACTTCTTCCTTGTATCCTCACTCGGATACCAAAATTTTACATAATTCCTCGGAAAGCTCATGGAACTCCCTGTCTGCACATCTCTCGGCATTGCGTCATTCAACGTGATGGTTTTCTTAGAAAGAGCGCCGTCGACTGACATCGAGTTGAACTTTGCGATGTACTCTTTTCTTTGCGCCTCACTCAATTCAAACCAGACTTCAGCTGGTGTGCGTAGACTCAAAAGACTTAGTTCAAACACCAAGGCTACAATACAAAACTAAGACTAACAGTAAGACTAAGGTTAATAATAATAATAATAATAGACTTGTATAGCGCTAGAACTATACAAAAATATTCAAAAGCGCTTTACATTAAGTTAAAATAAATGAATAAATAGAAATCTCTAAACTTTAAAGCTATTTCAACAACTATGCTAAACTTTAAAACTATTCCAACAAATCAAAAGCTTTCTTAAAAAGAAATGTTTTCAGTTGCTTTTTAAAAATGGCGAGGCTGCTACTTGTTCTTATAGTTAATGGCAGCGAGTTCCATAAAACAGGTGCAGCATGAGCAAAGGCCCGATCCCCAAGTGTAGAGCAGTTGACTTTTGGAACGACCAGAAGAGATTTTGCAGACGAACGAAGAGCGTAATTAACAGCTGGTTTCAGGGATAAAAGATCTTTTATGTAGGAAGGACTTTGGTTGTGTAGTGCCTTGTAAACAAGAAGAAGCAATTTAAACTGAACTCTAAACGATACTGGAAGCCAATGTAAGTCGATAAGAGCAGGTGTGATATGATCAAATTTCGCAATCCGAAAAATCACTCTAGCCGCGGCATTCTGAACTTTCTGTAAACGATCAAGCTGGTATTTAGGTAGACCAAATAGAAGTGCATTGCAGTAATCAAGGTGCGAAGATACAAAGGCGTGGATCAGTGTCTTTGTGGATTGCGCGATAAGGAATTTTCTGATCTGTCTTATGTTGTATAGTCCACGAAAAGCCTTGCTACAAATCTTGCCAATGTGAACATTCATTCGCATATGAGCATCGAACCAGGCCCCAAGATTCCGGACGCTTTCTAACGGTTTAATGACAGTGTCGCCAATGATAATAGAATCAATAGATGTTTTTTCAAGTTGTTGACGGGTACCAATAATTAGAAATTCAGTTTTCGCGTCATTGATCATTAGACGATTACCAATAAACCAAGAGCGGACATCAGCGATGCACTTTTCAATGACAGAGACAGCGTTAAATTCCGAATGGATAGAACAAGGTCGGAAGGAAAGGTAAATCTGGGTGTCGTCAGCATAGCCATGGACGGAAGGGAGGTGCTGTGAAATAATGTTAAAGAGACGGGAGACGTAAAGAGTAGATAAAATAGGGCCCATACAACTGCCCTGGGGGACTCCACAGTTCAGATTGAAGTCGTCAGAAGTCTTATCACCGACAAGTATACGTTGTTTGCGACCAGACAGAAATGAGTCAAACCAATTTAAAGCAGTTCCGACGACTCCAAAATCCTGTTGTAAAATATTGAGAAGAATGCAATGTTCAATGGTATCAAAAGCAGCACTTAGGTCCAAAAGTACGAGAAATGTCACTTGCTTATTATCCATACTCACTAAGGTGTCGTTTTGAACCTTCAATTAAGCAGTCTCTGTCGAGTGATACTTACGGAAGCCGGACTGGAATTTAGGAAGAGGGGCATTTTTCTCACAGTCACGGGACGAGAAGTTGTTGAAGTGCAGCCTTTTCCACTACCTTGGAAATGAATGGAAGATAACTGACTGGGCGGAAATTTTTGTAGACCAAATCAAGTCCAGGTTTTTTCAATAGAGGGATGACAACAGCGGTTCTCCAATTTTCTGGAACGGAACCACTGAGAAGAGAGAGATTAACCATCTCAGTGATAGATGGCGCTAATACATCAAGACAGGACTTCACTAGCCATGTAGGAAGAGGATCCAACCGACAAGAGGCATTAGAAGATTCTCGAACAATCTTACACACTTCTCCTATGGATAACGAAGAAAAATTCTCCAGATTCTCCTTCGGAGTGACAGGAACAAGTCGAGGCACTTGAACTTGAAACTTGTCAAGATTTTCCTTTATGGTTTCAATTTTTTTGAGGAAAAAGGTGCCAAATTCGTTTGCAAGCTTAGTGGGATCATCGTGCTCTGGAAGAGCCATCTCAAGTGGTTCCCTGGACAAAGAATTAACCACACGAAATAGCTTACGAGAGTCACCCGCACACTGATCAATTAGGTTAGAGTAATAATTCACACGTGCAGATTTAAGAGATGCAGAGTACTGATTACGAACTCTATGGTAATTATTCCAGTCTCCAGGGAGGTCAGTTTTCAAGACTTTCTTTTCAAGGCGACGACGTTTACGCTTGAGTTGTTTAATGTCATCATTAAACCACGGAATCTTTGGACGATTTTTTATAATCCTTGTCTTAAGCGGGGCATGCTTGTCCAAAATGTCATTAAGAGTAGTGTTAAAGCAGTCGGAGAGTGCATCAATGTTGTCCCAGTGTACGCTTGCACAAAGCATAGAAGAAGCAATGTCAGCTGAGAATTCGGCAATATCAATATTTTTGAGTTTACGAAAAGTCAATTCTTTGCACGATAAAGGTGGTCGCAGGAAACCAATAGGGCACTGAATAATAAAGTGATCAGAGATGGGAAAAGTGGCTTTAGGAGAAGCAAGAACAACATCATCCGACGAACGAGTAATAATGATCCAAGGTATGACCCGATAGATGGGTTGGGCCGGATACGTGTTGCGAAAGACTGAACGTTTCCAGTAAATCCATAAATTTCTTGGTGTCATTGTCACGGAGGTCATCTAAATGAAAGTTGAAGTCTCCAGAGATAACAAGAACCTCGGGGCACATAACAACATTCTCTAAAAATTGAGAGAATTCATCAAAGAAAACAGAGGCAGAAACCGGATGTAACGAAGAATATGGAGGTCGATACACTATTTTATGTCTCATTGAGCGATCATGCACTTTAACAATCCACTCAGAATATTCGAAAGACTTGTTTTCGTTCCCATCGACTAATGAAACGTTGACACTAAGGTTAAGACACTAAAGGCGGAATATTTAAACGAAGCGTATGTTAGACCTGGTTTTTATTAAATCAAAGTTTATACAAGGCCTCCAAAAGACCACGGCTAAGGGTGGCTAAATCGCATTATTTAAATGCAGCCCAGCCGCATTCAACGGAGACCACGTCTCAGCTCAGTTTAACTAAAATTACTATTGTTTTCCAAAAACCGCGCGTTCAGAATTATGAAGAGGCCAGATGAAAAAATGGCGTCAAAATCTCGAAATGAAAATTTCAGCCAAGAAGAAAAACTTCTACTTGCCGAGCTCGGGGAGCAATATCCCGAAATAGAAAACAAAGGATATGACAATGTCAGCTTAAAGAGGAAACAGTCATCCTGGGAAAAGCTTGTGCAAAGTTTTGGGTTTACATCGGTGTAAAAACCTGTGAAGTTTTTCTCTGTTTTTCACTATTATTTTCCTAGTCTCTATGGTGTTGTCTCCTTTGTTTTCTTTGTTCTACGTCACTCGTGAACATAACAGGTTTTTACACCGAGGATGAGCCAAAGTTTCAACGCCGGAAATCCCGATGGAAACAAGCGCGATATGAAAGCAATTCGGGGATGTTGGAAGCGCATAAAACTGCAAACGAAAAAGGAATTTGATGAGCAACGGAGGGAAAGCAAGAACACAGATGGTAGTACAGCCCCTGATTCACAAATGCTATTCAGAGTAAGCTGGTCAGTTGTCACACATCTCCATGCCCACATCACCACACGGATTAGGATTGGATTATGCATTAGTTGTGTTTGTAAAGCAAATCAATAATATTCTGTAGTATTTTATATAATCCACTTCCGCGGCTAACTTTGCAAGTTTTCACTCATAACTGATAACTCTTGGAAACTAATCCTATATATTTATGCTGCAAAATTCTGGGACAAGACAAATAATTTATCCAATTTTGTTCAAATTTAAAATTGTGGGCATAATGCCTCCACCCTTCTTTGATTCTTAAATTGATTTGATTTAGAGTAGAAAAAAATGTGATTATATTG
>OX453284.1:1692500-1745000 GCA_949710005.1 Ricordea florida
GTACAAGATGCGATTGCCCATCAACTTTTCAGTTCAATCCCTTTGGATTCCGTGTGGTTTTTTTTAAACGACAATCGGATGTTTTTTCGTAAGTGTTTTCTATATCATTGTACTGTCTTTGACGATAGCTGTTCTCGACGGTAGGAATTCAGTGGACCTTAGAATTTCTCGTTGTTTAAGGCCGTCGATGAATATTTAAGGTCAGAATTTTCGTAGTAGAAAGTTCGATAATTTTCACACAAAATATCAAATATGACTTTTTTTTCGTTCCAATGACTTTTTTTAAACGCCTTTCAAAGTTGTAACTGTGAAGTGGTGGCAAAGGAATCATGTAAGTCTCTCCTCCTGGCTTCGTTAAAATCGTCGCACTGTGTTTGCCGGCTCTCGGGTAAGCAGTTCTTCGTCTTTACAAAGCTAATTCATCTTCCTTTCAGTTTTATCGAAACCTTATATATCTTGTAATATATGATCAGGTCAGGGATTTATTCCTTGTTTGTTGTTAATGCTCCTTTTAAGTGAATGTATTTGAACCTGAGCATATTAAAACATTTTACTTTTAATAACCTTGTTGTTGTGTTGTCCTTGTTGAGTTGTCGCCATTTTCTGCGTACCGGCCACAGGCCGGCAGTTTTCCCGCCGTTTTTGTAGCCGTGGGCAATTAAAGGGTCCGTTGTTGCCGTTGTAAACAAAACAGCGACGGTAAAAAAAAAAGACTGTAAAGTTTTGTTTCCATAATGTTCTGTTCAAAAGCCCCGCGAAGTTTACGGAACAAAGAAAACTGTTTGTTGAGTAGCGTAGGTTGCTGGGGAAAAATTTCCCGTCTGAATAATAATCAGTGTAAAAAATACGGTTTCGAGGAGGGTGAATATCTATGCGTAAGAAATTTTGACGAGGAGAGGAAACAGAAACAGCAGCCTGGGTGCTGCTTCCCGAAAAGGTCGTTGGAAGATACATGCCCTGGGGTACTAGCCAACTGTCCCCAGCGTTTGGTCGCCGTGTTTAAAGAGCTTGATACTGTCAAAACGGGTTATGGCAAAATTTGTCTTGGCCATTTGAAACAGGCGGATAGCGACGAGAGGATAACTGGCAACAAGTGTTACGTTTCTGCCAGAAAGGTGAGGGTTTTGCACTGATATTCCCAGTTCGCTTTCCTTTCCAAGTAGGAAATTATTACTCTCGCGGCGAAAATGAAGCGAGCCCCACAAGGGTTTCCCCAAAGGATGTACCTAACTGGTGTGAGCTTCTTAAAAAGCTGGAAACACTTGAACAAGAAAATAAAGAGCTCATAGAAAAGAATTCACACCTGAATAACCATATTAAAGGTGTGTTTCATTTTTGTTTTTTAATGGCTTTATTGCATTAAAAGGGTTTTCTTATAAAAGTTGTTATTGTTTCAAGAAAGTTTAAACTGTTATACAATTTTGCTTTTCTAAAATGGAACATTTCAAAATCCAGTTTCAAAGAAAACCCTGCTAAATAAAAGATCAATAGACAACAGAAATTAACAATTTTCCCAACATTTGCAGTGATAGAACAGAACAACAAGGAAAAGCAAAACACGATTGATGAGCTCCAAGTTGAGACCAAAAAGCTAGCAGAAAAAAATACAGTCAGTAAGTTAACTTTTTATCCTGTCCAATCATACTGAGAAGAACATTTGACTTTATTCCATCAACAGAAATCACAATGTTGTACAAGTTATGTGAGATTGGTAATAGTGACACAGGAATCCACTTTTTCACATTGCTAAAAATGAAAAGAAAGATTTTAATACTATCAGTAAGACAGTAGAAATAGCATTAAAAAACGAAGTTAAAACAATACCATAACATAGTTTCACATTTGTACAATACATAATTATTTTTAAGGCCTTTTGCTGAAATAATATATTAATGCACACACCATTTTCCCTACTTCTAATGAAGCTACATACATAATCTTACAAATATGCTCTGACAGAGTATAACAAAAACAACAATGAATTTCAGGTAAACCTGCATTCAGTGAATTAGTGCACTGCTTTCATAAAGCACTGATGAGTCATTATATGAATGGAGGCCATCACTTATATGACCCAACCGAAATGGAGAAATTTTGTGAAATGCATGCACCAGGTTTATTCAATGAGTTCTACACCTCCATCCTCAATGAGTCAAAAGAAATGCCTACAGCAAAACGGAGGGAGCTTCAACGAGTAAGGACAAAGGCATTAATGCACAGCTTCAGTTTTTATAGAAATCAGGTACTGGATACTTGTTCTCTTACAGCACTATAAAAATGCAGTACAATTCATTACTGTAAGATCCTTTTTTAACATTGACAATATACTCTACTAAGAATATTATATTTTTGCTTCTTATTCCAGCCTTTTTTTGAACTTCTAAAGACATATAAAAATAAACCTTTATCCACTTCACTTCTCTTGCATGTAATAAATTGACTAGATTTCTTTATTAATGCCTACCCACCAGTCTACCCACCCCTTTCCAAAGCTGAATGGGGGCACCACTGGCTGACTGGGTAGAAAGGGGAGGGGGTACTTCCTCAAAAGGAAAATAGCCATTATCATTCAATAAAACATACTTGTACACTAAGACACAAAGCCTATTTCTAGAAAATTTGCCCAATGCAAAAATCAAATGGCTTGAATCTCAAAATGTGTGGTGCAAGTTACAATTCACTGGTGTCAGGGATGGTCATGGGATATAGCTGCCACCCAAAAACTCTTTGCAACTATGAAAAATCATCAGTAGAGGCTAACAAGAAAGAGACAAAGAAGAGAATCTTGGAAGATGTGACAGTAAGAATACTTATTTCAGTTAATCATTACAATGCTTTAGTTTCCCTTTTCGAGTCTATAACTGAATTAATGCAAATGTAACATGAAGATGGTAAATTCTAAGCTCATTAAATGATTAAGATGAAATGACCATTAATTTTGCTGCGAGCATGGGACAAAGCAAAAACCTGAGTCCCCTAAGGGATAAAATCGATGGCTTCCAGATACTAGTTGGGTGCTCTAACCACTGAACTACAAGACACACTTGGCGAGCAAGGACATTTACTAGGTTCATATGTGACACGCACCCTGCATACTGCATGGAACAACCCATCATACGGCTAAACTGTGGCCATACCTTCCACTGAGGATGTCTGTTCCATCCAAGCGAAAGCAAACAAGAGCACAGCTATGCAATGAGAGAAGATCAAGTTAAATGTCCTGTTTGCTATGAGCCATTGTGCCATCGTATGGAAGAACTTGCAAACACACTTAACAGGTAGGTTCAAGAAAAATGTAAACTTGCTTGATGATGTGAAAGAAAAAAATAACTCTTTGGTCAAAACAGTTTCCGATTTCAATCAAACGTACACTACACTGACGGAATTTAATAAAATACGTAAATACATACATACGAATACAAACAATCGTGTACATTTTGTAGAAGCTTACTTGCTAGGGCTTTTCCGCCACAATATACTACGATTACAAAAAATATAAGGTAAATGAAAAATTACGTACCAGCTATTGATAAAATTTCATTTTAACATAAATATAAATATTTAGTTTTTAATATAAAATCCAAAAACAGGAAGAAACGACCTTGCTGATAATGTAAATATACTTCATTAGCTTTACATACGACCACAAGCTCTAGTCGCTCAAGTTATTGAAGGATTGTACTGACCTGTTATACTGACGAGGTGTCTTGATTTCAATACTTTTTTGAGGTATCTGGCAGGTGAAAACGATGACATCGACGCCGCCGAAGAAGACGATGGCACCGACGACCAGGATGATCATGAAACCGACGATGAAGAGAACGAGTCAAAATTCGATGAAAAGTCATTCAAGGAACGAAATATTAAGATACAGGAGAAAGCTGTTCTCCGATTCTCAGCATTGCCTCATCGAGACAATAGGCTGATCAACAGATCAGACAAGACGACCACGTAAACAACGGCACACTCCGGCTGAAGACACGTGGAACTCCAAGAAAGCCTGAATGACCACTAAAAACGGCTTCTTTAGAAGCCACTCAATATGCAAAAGTCAATGACCAATAAACAGGGCAACCTTCTTCATAAAATCGATCGTAGGTTGTTTGTAAGATCAGTGAGATCCAGCATCTTTGCGTATTCACGCAACATGCCTCGTGCACGTCCGCCATTATCAAAAAATATCAAAAGCACGCGCAGGCGCATTACTGTTAAGCAGCGCCCATTGCGTCATTTTGCTCAGCCAATCAGCGGTTTTTCCGCCTTGTCATAACCACCCACATTAATTGGTGTAAGTCACAAAGGGAAACTTTATTGTTTTCTGTTGCAGTAATTTTTCTTATGAAGATTTACCAGTAAGGCCCTGTTTACAAGCAGGTTTACAAGCGGGCTATCCTAGCGCTCCCACATTTCGTCTTTTATCATCGACATCGTTTACAAAGCAGCTAGCGTTACCCTAGCACCTGGGTCACCCTCCATGCTTGTAAACAGCTAATAACATGTGCACATTCACATGTAGTCAAATTTCACCAGTTTTGTTAAGATGGATAGCACATTATTAACTCTAGTCCTTTTGCTCATGAACTAATTTATTCTCGGGGGGCACCTACTCGATTAGTTTACCAACTATTTAGGTGTCCCAGAATCTACACCATAACAGCATATAAACAAACTTACTTTCCCTTCTTCTCATTTTTTGTGTACACAACATTATAAAATCATTACAACTTTATATAAATAATATTTTGTGTAAGTTAAATAAAAATTGACTTGACTTGACTACATGTAGTCAAATTTCACCAGTTTTGTTAAGATGGTTATCCATTCCAAAGCAGAACAGAAGTCATTTATCCGAAATAAAGAGCCCGGGTAAGGGGCTCGTAAACAGCCTGAGCTACACTTAATCTTAAGGGATAAGAATACTGCAGTGGGATAAAGGTCATGGTGCTGCTGTTTATATTCGCGAAAAGCGGATCAGAAGCCCCCAGTTGTGTAAGCAGAATTGCACCAGCTGGGCCCACATAGCAATTAATGATCGAGTCTTTCTCCTCGTGTAGTGGAAAAAGGAGGAAATAGCCCCATAGAATAAGGCCCCGCCAAGATCGGTGGAAACAGCCTTCATAAATTGTCGGGCAATGATCAGAGTGCTCAATGTAGTTTCTCAGGATTAAATGTCCCCTGCTTGTATTGAATATATCTATCGTTAATAGTATAAATAATAAATGTACTGGCCTTTTAAAGTATTTGTCCTTTAGGCCCGGTTTAAACGTCGAACTTCTGATGAGACCAACTAAACTGAGCGGATTAAGTACGGCGTTTGAATCAGTTGAGTTCATCTGACTGAATTTGGATCGACCAATATCATCAGTGTTCCATCCATCTGCTTTAGATCGACTGCGGTTCAACCGTCGTTTTTTTCATGAGTCGAACTTATTGCAGAAATAAAAAGTTGTAAGATGATCTATATTGTAGCCTCGATATCAAAACATTGATTGGCTTTCCAAAAACTGTATTTAGCACGGTTAATTAAGTTCGTCGTCTGAATATTAAGTTCGTCGTCTGAATCAACAGACGTATTTTTGGTAATTTGTTTCGATCCGAATACGAATTAAGTTCAGCCTTAGATTTCCATACTTTGGGTTTCTTGTGATATGAACAAGGGTTAACTTCAACTGAATATATGAAAGACCATATATTTGAACTGCGGAGTAATATGTAATGATAATATATAGATTTAGCCAAGCCTAAAAGCGGGGCTCCCGTTAGTACTTTCATTTCACTTTAAACTGTAAAAGCATTCTAAAATATTGCGAAGGAATTCGCAAACGTTTTTAACTATAGTTAAGTGTCGAGGTCGGTTAACTTGCTATGATTTTTGTCTAAACTTTCGTCTGCTATTAGTACGGTCTTTCTACCTACAAAGTCATGGAGTACATTCTACAAAAAACACAAATTATCAATGTACTGTGTTCTATTCCTGATGAAATTAACCATTCTATTTGCGCAAATGTATTTAAAAGATTTGTACACGCTACTGGGAAATGCAGGACACAACTATTGTCATTTTCGTGTTAAAACGAACACCTCGGTAAAATAAATGTACTACAAGCAGGGTGCAAAGAAAATTAACTTTACAGATTGCCCTTCGGGCAAGCTGTAACCAACATCTACCAGCCCGAAAAACATTTTTCACGAGAATGAAAAAGTAATTATTAATTATTCTTTTCTTAATTACATTGTAAGTTTAAAAAATTACTGCCCTCATTTATTCACTACAATCAGCTGTAGTTACTTAACAAAAGAAATAAATAACCGTAAAAGTGTGAACTATAAGTAGACCTGGTCCAACGCAACACGTGAATGACTAACATACATTTGAGACATTTTACAATTTAGAAGAACATTTTTTACGAAAACAACGGCGTTGAAACCAAAGTTCTCAATCGACACACTAAATGACAACGTCGACAACGCGAAAAGCTGCCAGTGAAAGCGCTACATTCTGCAATTTGCCGCCCGGGAGAAAATTCCCGCGGGAGTATTTCTTAGCCGTCGACAGGGGAGATGTTTATATGATTAAAGGACATAAAAATTTGAAATCTTTCATCAGTTTGCTTCTCATTCAAAAGTAGTGCATTCAGAAGATCATTTTTCTGAAGAAGGTTTGTTTAGAAGTCGGTTTTCCAAGTCAAGTGTCAAGTTTAAGGGAAAGTGGAAAGTGCGAGTACTGAGTCACGCATCAGTGAGCAAATATTATGCAGACAAAACTTATGCAAATTTGTGGTCCATAGCACGGAGTCTTCCCACTTCTCGGCTTTCTTCGCTACAATTTTGTCTGTTTTCCACAACACGGAGTCTTTCCGCTTCTCGGCTTTCTTCGCTACAATTTTGTCTGTTTTCCACAGCACGGAGTCTTTCCGCTCCTCGGTTTTCTTCGCTACAATTTTGCCTGTTTTCCGCAGCACGGAGTCTTTCTGCTGCTCGGCTTTCTTCGCTAAAATTTTGTCTGTTTTCCACAGCACGAAGTCTTTCCGCTTCTCGGCATTCTTCGCTACAATTTTGTCTGTTTTCCACAGCACGGAATCTTTCCGCTTCTCGGCGTTCTTCGTTAACATTTTGTCTATTTTCTCGAGCCCGGACTCTTTCTGCTTGTCGGCGTTCTTCGCTATAATTTCGTCTCCTTTCTCTTTCCCGAGCGCGCCTTCTTTGGCGATCTACTTCGCTCATTCTTCCTCAGTTAATTCTTGCTCTCTTTCCCGTTGCTCTTCACCTGAACCCTGTGTTCTGCAAATTATATTTTCTCTGCTATTGTTTGTTGACATAGCAATAGAAATTGTTTCGTCAAAAAGACAATGAACTGAAAATTTCTTTTTCAGTCGTCAACGCAATTCCCCGCCAAAAATATGCGGGCTACCAGAACAGCTTCCAAATAAATCACGTCACCTCGATGAGTTGACACATGAGACCACAATATGATCATGTGATGCTGGTCAGTGGCTATCCCGTTTCGACAGCTGTCAATTGACCATATTGTGAATGTCCAATTTAAAAGATGTCGAGAAGACAAGCATGAGATACCCCTCCCTTCTTTTTGATAGTCTCCCCTACCCTACCCGTACAATCTGTAGACGCGTACGTACGTACGTACGTACGGACGTACGTACGCTCGGTCAGTCACGTGACAACCAAAAGAAAAGAGGTTGACCATATTCCATGAGTATGGGGCTCTGCTCCACGCGCGCTTCGCGCGCGGGAGCCCCGCTATTAAGTGATCCTCGCAGTTATGTAGACAACGTAAGCAGCTGTGAAATTAAAGCCTGAAAAAAACTCAGGCCTGAACGGGATTCGAACCCATGACCCCTGTGATACCGGAGCAGTGCTCTACCAACTGAGCTATCAAGCCAACTGGGAGCTGGTTATTTTGCGAGTTTGTAATATACCCGTGGATGGAGAAGAATGAGGTTTTTCTTTCAGGCTTTAATTTCACAGCTGCTTAAGTTGTGTACATAACTGCGATGATCAATTATATCATTACATACTACTCCGCAGTTCAAATATATGGTCTTTCATTTGAATAACATACTGTCCGATAACAACTTGGCAAGTGAATAAGTAGAAAATAAGAGTTATTTTTAAGCCAATCACAATCGAGAAAATTGTAGTTTTTATTATTACTGCTTTATTGTCATATGCATCCTTGTGAAAATAGAACACTATCAAAGAGTTGATGCAAATTAAATGATTTCCATAGACCAACACTGACCAAGATTGGTAGAAATTACAGCGCTAATGATTACTGTAAAAGCAGTGTTTCTCAAGGTTGTATAGCACCATTGTAGGACACTATGCTGCTGAAGTAAGGCAAAGTCCTCATTTTAACCTGCACCATGTTATAAAGACAAAGTATTAGCATTGCATTAGTATTGCACTCATTGAAGGTTTGCACTCCTTTAACAAGGCTGCTGGACTAGACAAAATACCGGCAAGGTTAGTGAGAGATGCCGAAGCGGAGCTTGCTCCCTCAATAATATATCTCATTAATAAATCGATCACAGACGCAACTGTCCCTGCCTTGTGGAAGGTTGCACGTGTAACCCCTCTGTATAAAGCTGAGGACAAACTTTTGGTTGAAAACTATAGACCTATTTCTGTGCTGCCGGTTCTAAGTAAAGTTTTGGAGAGAGTGATACACACACAAATGAGTGCTTGAGCTGGTTATACAAACATCAGTACGGATTTAGACGTGGGCGTAGTACGGCACAAGCGGTTGGTCAACTAAACAACTCTGTGCTTGATGCCATTGATGGAGGAAAAGTCGCTGGTATGCTATTTCTCGATATATCCAAGGCATTCGACTCTATAAATCATAAGATACTCCTGGGAAAGCTTGAACACATCGGGCTAGCAGCAAGGAGTCTGAGATGGTTTAAATCGTATCTTGCAGACAGACGGCAATGCGTGCGTATAAACGGGGAGGTATCAGAGACTCGCCCTATTGACTTGGGTGTTCCACAAGGAAGTATCCTAGGCCCACTTCTATTTAATGTTTACATTAACAGCTTGTCAGCTGCTGTAACGGAGAGTGAACTCATATTGTATGCGGATGATGCTGTTTTAATGGTTGCTGCGTCGACACCCCAAGAGCTTAATGATGCCCTTCGACATGACTTCACCCTAATCTCCGACTGGTATACCGACAACAAATTAACGCTTAATGTAAAGAAGACCAAATTGATGCTTTCGGGTAGGCAAGACAATGTTGTCTCCGTTTAGTGACTTTCAGTTTTCTACTGATGAAGGGCAAATAAATCGTGTTTCATCTTTTAAGTATCTAGGTGTATTACTGAATGAGAAATGGAAATGGAAGATGCACGTCAATAGCCTCTTACAAAAATTAGGACATCGCCTTTCAGTCTTCAATCGAATCTATCATATGCTGGATCAGAAAAGTCTCACAGCATATTTTAATGGCCTTGTCCTACCACACCTAGATTACGCAGATATTGTCTGGGGTGACCAGCCTGGTCTTACAACACAGATGAAACAATTACAATCTTTTCAAAATCGCTTTGCGAAGAAGATCGTGAAGTCGAAAGTGTCATCAGCAGAGGCCCTGACGTCGTTGCGCTGGGTGTCTTTACATGCGAGGCGGTTCGGACATCGGTGTTGTGTTGTACAAGATGCAATGAAAGGTAGAATCCCCGAGCATTTCGGTGTATTCAGATTCACCATGAACCAACAACACGGTTATAATACCCGAAATGGCTACATGCCCGAAGTCAGTAGGCCAAGAACGGAATGGGGAAAAAGCAAAACGTATTATAAAGCCATTAACGACTGGGCCACGCTACCAAGTGCTTTAAAGAAACTGATGCCGAAAACTATTTTTAAATACAAACTGAAACAGTTTTTATTAAACCATTTTTAACCTTAGTTAGTAGTATGTTAATCTCTTGTTCTAGTTTTTAATCTTAGTTAGCTACAGTTTTAGATATTTTTAGTTTTTATTACCACATAGGTTTTGTCCTTTTTTTGTATTCTTAGATTTTAATGTATTTCAAGGTTTGACATTTATTTTCTCAGAGGACCCTCCTGAAAACCACCTCTTGGTGATTGGAGGCCTCCTCTTAAAATATTATGTATTATTATTAGTATTATTATATTATAGAATATATTATTCATCTCTCCTTTACTTGATAAGAACAAAGAAACATTAGCAATCAGCATAAAATAGTTGCAGAAAATAAATTGAGGAATTTGACTCAACAAATGAATTAAAAGGCAAGTAATAATTATTTAAGCAATAAACCGCAGTTTCTGTGGGTTCGTGACCGGCGTAATAAACCAATTGGAAGAACACAAGAAGAACTTGTAAATCACGAGCCGCAGGCTAGTGATTTATACTGCCCTTCGAGTTTAATTTAAAAAGTTAAGGATTTTATAGTTCCTTGTCAGATTGTATTACTTCAGCAACTGGCCCAGCAACTTTTCTCCTGGTGTGGCTTGTATCATTTTCTGCAATGGTTGTCTGTTTTTCGGTTCTCAGAAAGGATAACTTGTTAGCGATCCTAACGCAGCCCCCCAAACTCTGGATCATTTTCCTGATGGAGCGTCGAAACTTGGAAAACTGCAAGTAATAAATAAAAGGATTGATGCAAGAATTCAGACAGGCAAATGAGACACACCAAAATAACTTTCTGCTGATATCCTCTGGCGTCATACCAAGCACATGGAACGCAAAGACCGGTAAAAATGTTACTGGTAACCAGGATACCACTGTTGTTGCCAACACCAGCCCAACCCCCTTGGCAGCTTTGTTTGTAGGGTGGGAGCCTGCCGCTGAATGATATGACTCTTTGATTCGGTGCGTTTGTTTTCTGGCTTCTCTGTAAATGAAGGAGTAAAGTAAGGGAACCAAGAGGAAGATCACAGCCCGGTAGGCCGCGATGATGTTGATGACAATCAGAACTTTGGTGCTAAGAAGGATGAGTGCGATCAAAGACGATATCCAGCAGGAAGCTGAGATAATCAGGTGCACATTTCTCTCATTCATCCAGTACACATACTTGAATGGCAGATAGATGGACACGAAACGATCTACAGTGACCGCTAGCAAACCATGGAGAGAAGCCATCATTATTCCTCGAGCAAGAGCTTCATAAAGTATATCCAAACCGTTTGCGATAACCTTGTTGATTTGGAAAATCACAGCTGTTTGGGTTACTGCACATGTTAGGAAATCGGCAACAGACAGACTCACCAAAAACCGTTCCGTAGCCTCCTTTACTGGTGTATAAAAAAGATATGAAATGATGTTTAGAAAGTTAGCACAACTACCAACAAGTACTGAAATGCTGCTGATAATTGAAAACAGAACATTCTCCAACTCTGTATCAGTCATGGCAGTTTGATGTTTCTAATTTTTTTCTTTTTGAGCTTTATCTCTTACGCACTCGTTTGATGTTTTTGTCAGATTAAAGTTAGTGTCAATTAAGTCGGTCATACTAGTGTACTCTTTGATCCGCGCGGAAATCTGTTTATTAAGATAATTAAAATTTGTGATCCAATCTGTGTTTATATGCTGTTTAACCCCATGCAAACTAAAGAAAACAACCAAAATATATACACATTTAGCCCTCCCATGTAAGGTGATCATAAAAATCGTTTTGGGATGCTCAATTTTTTTTAAAAAGCTCTCATTAAAAGCAGACACTCTTTTTATCAGTTAATGGAATTTTTATAAAGGACTGCCATTATTTCGAGTTTTCAAGTGTCCACCGACAGCCGGAATAAAAACCTCAATATCTGCATAATGTATTAACAGCCAGATCTGTAATCCTTCCTAGCTATACCTATTAGGTTTATTGGAATCATTTGGAATGTTCCGTTAATGTTACCAAATGCGTAGTGCTCAGGTGATGAAAGCCATGCCCAAATAAATTGCGGGAAATAAAGTTGACCCGTTCAAGCTATTTTTAGTTTTTGTTTTTCCCTTGCACAGGGTCTCATTTCTCGGGTTTGGGCCTTATATAGGTTGTCAATAGCATGTCAATTTTTGTTTGCTTCATCCTTAGATAGGGTCATGGTTTAAGACCCTTCGCGGCACACACCTATCCCAAATTTATGGAGTACCCTCTCGGGGTCTTGACTTTCCACACTTTCTCTCGTATTTTCGGGGAGCGCTGATAGATAAATAACATAATCTTAAAAAATAGCCCTAAACGTATCGTCACATTATGTTTGTAGTTCTAATATTTTTATCTCAGAGTAAAAACCTCAATACATTTTTGCAACTTGTTTAACCCTGTTTGTTTTATCAAACAGGGTTAAACAAGTTTAACCCGGTTTTTATCTGTCCTCTTTCATCCGTGGATCAAACCATGTTGTGTAATTGTGTTTTTTTTAAAGCTACTGAACGGTGCTGTACTGCATGTGTTACTGTTACAGAGTGTGGTTCTAACCATTTTTTATCTGTGAATCAAACCATAGAGTGTGATCATTCTTTGGAAAGCTACGGGAAAGAATTATTTTAAAATATTAAACTCATCCACGAAAAACTGTTTGATTTGATCATCAGTTCCCAGCTGCGTGTAAATTTATTTAATGGCCTGTGAAAACACTACTATCATGCATAATAAACTATTCATTTGGTAATTAGCAAATAAACGTTTTTAAAATATTAACATTCAAATGGATAAGCTCACCGCAACCAAATCACAAGAATAGGACATGCAATACCGTTTATCCTGCATCGAGCATAAATTGTTTACGCAATGTTCTCCTACTGGGAAACAACTTTTCTTAGCATTCTTAACAGCGTTTTTCTGATAACTGGCAGCTGTGCAAACCTTGTTATCATCATTTCGTTTTTTGTTTATGTGGCGCAGAAAGAAGCCACTGAGCTGCTCTTGGTCAGTTTATCCATCGCTGATTTCCTGGTATGCACAGTTTACCAAACGCTGTTTACAGTTCGCATCAATGATCCTATGCAAAGTCAGTATTTTCTGTCAGTCATGTCATTCATTGGATATTGGTTGATGGTTGCCTCATTAAACGGCCTACTGGCGGTGACTGTAGATCGTTTTGTGTCCATCTATCTGCCATTTAAGTACGTGTACTGGATGACTGAGCGAAACGCAGTGCGGATCATCTCAGCGTCTTGGATGGTGTCCCTTGTCATGGCGATAATGAAGACTGTGAAAGTTGACACTGTCACAGTAATCTTTCGCGTCTACGTCAGTTCCGTTTACCTTTTAGTTCCATTACTTTACAGCGTGATTTACAGAGAAGCCAGAAGACAAGCGCGACGCATCAATGATCAATTCACTGGAAACTCGTGCGCTCCAGCCATTGCACGTCGCCCTACAAACAAGGCTACCAAAGGAGTGGCTATGGTGTTGGCAACAACTGTTGCTTGTTGGTTGCCAATGGTAGTGGTCCCTGTTATCCTGTCCAGCTTGTCTTACTCCTCTGATACAGTCTGGTACTCTAGAGTGCCTTTCTGGGTTACTACTATTGCGTGCCTTAACTCCAGCCTCAACCCATTTATCTACTATTGGCAGTTCAAAAAATGGCGAAGGATTACCAATAAGTTGCTGCAGTTTGTCAAAGCAGCCGTTTGTGCCTAACTCCATTTGAGGCAAAGCGCGCGAAGAAGACTTAGATCAATCCGGGACTAAGAGGCCCGCTGCAAGGTTTGCTTGATAGATAAGACTGTGATGATATGGTTATGTAAGAACACGTTAGTATCTTATGTACAAGGCTAAAAAATGTTAAATGATTTTTGTAAAGTTTAAAAAGTAAAAACCAAACGTTTTCGGCCGTTTGCCACCTCATCATCAGCCGAAAACGTTTGGTTTTTGCTTTCTGAACTTTACAAAAATCATTTAACCTTGTTTAGCCTTGTATATAAGATACGTTCTTATCAAGCGAACATTATGGATAGGAACACGTTGTTACAAAAACATATCATCGATTGCATTGGTAGAAGAACGAAACTAATATATAGATTTACCCAAGTCTAAAAGCGGGACTCCCGTTTGGTACTTTCATTTCACTTTAAACTGTAAAAGCATTCTAAAATATTGCGTAGGAATTCACAAACGTTTTTAACTATAGTTTAGTGTCGAGGTCGGTTAACTCGTTATGATTTTTGTCAAAACTTTCGTCTGCCATTAGTACGGTCTTTCTACCTACAAAGTCATGGAGTATATTCTACAAAAAACACAAATTATCAATGTACTGTATTCTATTCCTGATGAAATTAACCATTCTTTTTGCGTAAATACATTTAAAAGATTTGTACACGCTACTGGGAAATGCAGGACACAACTATTGTCATTTTCGTGTTAAAACGAACACCTCGGTAAAATAAATGTTTACTCCAAGGTGTGGTAAAATGTATGCAAAAGGGCTTAGATATAACTATCTATATAAAAACACATTTAGACAGTTCCGCTAGCATTTTTTACTTAATTTAGCTTGATATCTAAGTTCCAGTATATAGCTTGCATGGAAGCAAAATAAATGTAAATGTTTTTCCTTTTTGTTATGTTATAATTAAATTGAGTTATGGATGCCACTCAAATTGAATTATTAAGTGAAATCGTAAAATTATTAAACACTCAAGAACTTCAGGGTTTCCTTCAATCCTATAATTCATAATCGTGAGCAAAAAACCTTCTCTGCTTTACCCTACGAGCCGAGGTTTCTCTCTTGCATGGCTTTTAGCAGGGTATCTCGCTTCTTGGCATTCTTCGCTACAATTTTGTCTGTTTTCCACAGCACAGAGTCTTTCCGCTTCTCGGCATTCTTCGCTACAATTTTGTCTGTTTTCCACAGCACGGAGTCTTTCCGCTTCTCGGCATTCTTCGCTACAATTTTGTCTGTTTTCCACAGCACAGAGTCTTTCCGCTTCTCGGCATTCTTCGCTACAATTTTGTCTGTTTTCCACAGCACGGAGTCTTTCCGCTTCTCGGCGTTCTTCGCTAAAATTTTGTCTGTTTTCCACAGCACAGAGTCTTTCCGCTTCTCGGCATTCTTCGCTACAATTTTGTCTGTTTTCCACAGCACAGAGTCTTTCCGCTTCTCGGCATTCTTCGCTACAATTTTGTCTGTTTTCCACAGCAGAGTCTTTCCGCTTCTCGGCATTCTTCGCTAAAATTTTGTCTGTTTTCCACAGCACAGAGTCTTTCCGCTTCTCGGCATTCTTCGCTACAATTTTGTCTGTTCTCCACAGCACAGAGTCTTTCCCCTTCTCGGCGTTCTTCGTTAACATTTTGTCTGTTTTCTCGAGCCCAGACTCTTTCTGCTTGTCGGCGTTCTTCGCTATAATTTCGTCTCCTTTCTCTTTCCCGAGCTCGCCTTCTTTGGCGATCCGTTCTTTGCTCATTCTTTCCCAGTTAATTCTTGCTCTCTTCCGCTCTCTTTCCCGTTGCTCTTCATCTGAACCCTGTGTTATGCAAATTATATTTTCTCTGCTATTGTTTGTTGACAATAGCAATAGAAATTGTTTCGTTTATCCTTTAGTAAAACTTTAACAGTGTAGAGTAATAATATTGTCTCAAAAAGACAATGAACTGAAAATTTCTTTTCAGTCGTCAGCACAATTCCCCGCCAAAAATACGCGGGCTACCAGAACTCGATGAGTTAACACATGAGCCCACAATTTGGTCATGTGATGTTGGTCAGCGGCTATCCCGTTTTGACAGCTGTCAATTGACCATATTGTGAATGTCCAATATAAAAGATGTGGATTTGCCAAGACACGCCTGAGATACCCCTCCCTTCCTTTTGATAGTCTCCCCTACCCTACCCGTACAATCTGTAGACGCGTACGTACGTAGGTACGTAAGTACGCTCGGTCAGTCACATGACAACCAAAAGAAAAGAGGTTGACCATATTCCATGAGTATGGGGCTCTGTTCCATGCGCGCTTCGCGCCCATGGGAGCCCCGCTATGATTCTGAATGATCTCTTCACATTCAATTAAAATAGATATTCGGAGTTCTTTAATGTGATGCACTAATTGTATGCCTTAAATCTTAAGATTTTAGGTTGTTTCATAACTTTTGCTGCCAGCAAGAGTTTTACTAAGATTACTTACTACGTTAGTGTTAAATTGTCGTTTAAATTATATTAAAAGTAAAAAAAAAAAAATCAAAACTATCTGTTTATCCATTTTGGATCGTTTGCCATCATATAGCAATCTTTAACTGTAACGGGAAGTAAAGTAAATTTGTCAATGCTCAATTGTTGCAAAAAATAAATTACAAAAGGTTATTAAAATGTAAGTACACATTAACCTAGAACAGCTTTTTTCGGCAGACGAAGCTCACTTATTATTCACTGGTAATGCTTCGCTGTGATTTGCTTCCAAAGGGAGAAGGAAAGAGACACAGTATGATATCCTTAAATTTGAATTTCTCTTGACTTCCCGCGATGTTTTTTATTTGTTTTGATATAGAATACATGTGCCACTTTCTTAAGCAGAGATAGGAAATTATTGGTTTATTTTTAGTTTTTTTGTGTTTTAAATCTCTGCTGGCTTATGAGACAGCCATCTTTCCCTCGCTCTTGGACAAATTTAAGCAATAAGAATTTTGGTTGAAAATGCGTCATATAACTAGAATCTTTTAAAGCTTTTTTACCTAAAAGTATTTGTTTATTGTGGACTAGTTGATACGTTAAAAGGTGTCGTACTCAAGAAATTTCTCACTGCATATTAGGCAAAAAATAAAATTCAGTGGTACATTTTTATCGCGTTGAAAAAGGTTTATAATGCCAAAGTTATTATTATGTGACGTCAGTAACACAAATAGCTAGACTCTCTTTCGTTAGACAGTGATTTCAGTTTATAGCTTAATCCGTGTTACAGCTTATATATCTAAAGACTTTCCAGAAGACTCGGTAATAAATTGCAACTCATTTAAATTTGCAATCTCCTTATTTTGATAGATGGCATGCTCTTTAGAAATAAGAAATTAAAAGAATCTTTCTTTTCATTTACAAATGAATTTCTAATTTGTTGAGGTTATTCCTCAACTGATGTTTGTGATTCCAGGTGTGCGTTCCAAATTCGATTTCGATTTGATATCCATCCGCGATATTAGTTTTCTTGCGACCCGTGTACTACTTGATGTAGGCACTCACACAGTAAGGACACTAAAGTAAGGCTAGGGACGATAAAGGACACTGAAGTACTGCTAGGGATGAGTACGGCTAGAGTACAGCTGAGGTTGCTTAAGTAAAGCTTGGCGACTATATTTATAACTCAGAACAACTATGTAAGTGCCTACACCAAGTAGTTACCGCTCGTGGGAATTTGAACGAACGATGAAAGTAGATGGAGGCGCTTATAGTGTTTTTTTTTCCGCGAAGATAGGTGAGACGTACAGTATGCCACATGTCTGATGTGTAAATGTTGAAACAATAAAGGATCATAAAGGCAAAATCCCAGTGTGATTTGTCCACCCGCAGGGTGTTTTAAGTCTCCATCCATTTGTCCTGGACATATTGAATTGACCAATTGAATCATCTTCTACGAAAGAAGCCATGACTGTTAATTTTTTCCACTGTTGTCTTTGTTCAAAAACCGCTTCAAAAATCGTTGGCTAATATTCTGACATTTCGACCGATCAAAAATTATCTCACCACAACAACGAAATTACGAACGGCCAATCACAGTGGAGGATCACAACTCCTTCCAAAGTAACGTTTGAATGTTAACTAAAAAAAAATTTTTTCTCACCTATTTACTTTTAATTCCTCGCGAAGCGAGGCCGAAGGCCGAGCGTAGCGAGGTTACTAATCGTGTCGGTTCCGGTCAGACCACGTGGCTCGCAAGCCCGAGTAAATCGAGCCGGGAGTTTTTATATTTAACAAATAAAGAAGCCTAAGCCGTGTATTACACTGTGATAAAACACGACGGGCATTTGAGAACACGAGTGAAATGTAGAAAACACGAGCCGCAGGCGAGTGTTTTCTACATTTCTCGAGTGTTCTCAAATGCCTGGAGTGTTTTAATCACAGTGTAATACACGGCTTAGGCTTCTTTATTCGCTTTATGATATAGATTTTACATGCCGCGAGTAGAAACAACAAAGCACACAGATCGACAAACCGACGCCAATTAATACCAAATTCGCGACTTTTTTCGCTTCTTCTTCTTTATTTGTTTTATTATTCTCAGCTTCAAAACTTTCTGCTGCTTCGCAGAGAATTCCATCATGAATTTCTTCAAAGAAAAATGTTCTTCGCCATCTCTTAGAGAATTATCGAGTGAAGGTAATGTGGCGAAAAACAATAAAACACGCTTTTTCTATGTTTTATACTCTGATAAAACATAGGTTTTTGACCAATCAGGGCGCGCGTAAGAACGTAGCTATATTATAAATGTATATATATATATATATTTATATATATGTTTATATATATCTATATTTTAAAGGTGTCCGTTCGCAGGCCAGGTTACCTGGCAACATTACTCCATGTGAAATTCCGACATTACGAATTCCTTGAATGATGTTTTGAAAATAATGCGAATTTTGTGGAAACCGATTTCACTCGCCTTGGAAGTACATCCCAGCAAGAAGATCTCCGACATATACAAGAAAGAATGGTGAGAGATCGTCGTCGAGTAAGTTTGAATGCCGCAAAAAATGCACACGGGAAGCGGCGACTCAAAGCAGAGATTGAGAAACGACGGTAGGGACGATAACAAGAGACATCGCAGCTAAGACAAGAACTGCTCGCTCAAAAAAAACAAAGGAATCAGCAAGGAAAAGGACCAGGAATACCATCAAGTTACCATCAAGTTAGATTGGATATTGAATTTGTTATGGATAGAAACAAAGACTCGTTTTAGGTATACAGGACATGAGCAAGCGATTACATAACGAAATTGGCGAACAAAATTTAGCAAAATGACTTAGAACGGAAACCGAGTAGGAACGACTTCCAGCATGCAGACAGAATCAGGGCTCCTACTCCGTGTACCGGCACAGATGACGTAGCGCATTGTTTCATCATTGTGTGTAAAATTATTCAGTAACATGTTTGTTATTGTCTGGCTTTGTTTTACGTCATCTGTGCCGGTACACGGAGTAGGAGCCAGAATCAGAAGACGAACGACAAAACAGATTACCATATTGTCGTGAAAAAAGTGCCAGGAAAGGGGAAACAGAAACCAACCGCAAAGAAATGAAAGATGACAGTCACGTAGTATTAATACTGCAATGAGAATGCAAGTAGGTATTTTTCGTAGTGAAACGTTTGCCTTCCATTTGAAAGAAATTCCCAATACAGAGATTGCAGTTGTGATAGCAATTATTTATAATTATGTGATCTGATATCATTGCAACAGTGAAAATATATTGTAGATTTGTTTGATGTAGCAGTTATGTTCAGCATTTTCAACAGAATAGATACCAAACAATAAGTTACCGGTTCTGCAATATTATCACTGTTCAATGCAATTATTTGTAAATAAAGCAGATGTCGTTACGGACTTCTGAGTAGTATTTCTCTTTGCTCTATTTCTTTGCTACATATATGTATTACGTAATTAAAAAGTTTCGTTGGGACAGACAAGTTCCATAGCCATTTCAAAATGGGTTTTTACCTTTGAGTTCCATGCATTCCTGGGAATTACTCTCTTAGCACCCACCCTTTTCCCACAAATGAAAAGTTAATTTAAGCCCTAATTTGCAAAATTAGACAACATCTTAACCTTTTTCCTTAATGCTGTTTAATTCATTTTAATGATGTCAAATACAAATATTTAATAACAACCACAATATGCAGTTGACCTTTTACATTGGAAAAACTCTACAAGGGAGAAACTAAAGTTTGAAATGCTAAAAGTTTTAGCTGTTTTTCTGTTTGCTGTTTTATGTATTCATTGCAAGGGTGCTGTATGTAATAACAAGTCTTTGAAGTTTCCTAAATGCCCTATGCTTTCAATCATGATTTTCCACACTAACTGTATGGACAAATGACTGCACTGGCATGATTGCCACAGGTCAGAAAATGGTAAGGGAAAAAATTCTTCAAGGTCAGTGAAAAGTAAGGGAATTTCAAATCAAGTCAGGGAAAAGTGAAATTTAATACTACTAATTTATTTCTTGCCAATTCAGCTTTGGTTTGGTGTGGTCAAGAATGTGACATGAAATGTGTTGGATTGGTAGAATTAAATGACAAGCTGATTTTGGGTTTCCAAGAAAATCAATCCTTTTTCCATGAATTGGTTATCGTAAGAAACTATCAATCCACGTACACTGTATGTGACTTTCTGAAAGCATATTAAATAAATGGGTGGAGAGGTTGGTTGTGAGAGGAGGTTGGAGGTCACTACCAGGACTAATTTGTGACTTTTCTAATTTAGTTGGTAAGGGAAATTTTACATTTGTCAGGGAAAAGTCAGGAAATTTAAAGATCTTATGGCTGTGGCAACCATGACTAGATTCTAAGCTTAAAAGAAGAAATGGTATTGTTCAGAGTTGAGTAATTTTTACTTCCTATGATACAAACCCTATTCACAAGAAAAACAGAATTGCATGTAGTTGTAGAGGAACAATACCTTTTCCCAGATTAGGACATACACCCCAACCCAATAACAGTATATTATGTTAAACATAAAAAATAACAATACTAATAATAATATCAATACCAGTAATAATATTAAAAATGATAATGATAATAATATGATAATAATAATTATGATAATTGCAAAAAATGAGAAAGTACAAAAAGTAAAAATAATATAATAATAAGTAAATACGTAAATTGGGGTTTTATACCTCATAGGAAAAACCATTAGGAGTCCTTTACAAACTAGCTTCGCGAGGTTTTGCGGGAGTCGTATTTCTAGTAATATCATGTTCTTATATAACCTTATCACCACAGTCGTATATGCCCAGCAAGCCTTGCAGTGCGCCTCTTCAGTCCCGGTTGATCAAAGTCTTCTTGGCGTGCATCGCCTAGAATGGAGCTAGGCACAAACAGCTGTTTTTACACACTGCAGCAACTTATTGGTAATCCTTCGCCATTTTTTGAACTGCCAATAGTATAAAATGGGTTGAGGCTGGAGTTAAGACACGCAATTGTAATAAGCCAAAATTGCACTGTGGAGTACCAGACTGTATCAGAGGAGTCAGCCAAGCTGGACAGGATAACAGCCGGACAGTAGACAGCACGATGCGGCCGGTCTTGGGACAACTTTTTGAAATCCAATAAATCCATTTACATCTGGTTAAAACCGAAGTGGATAACTAATCTTCTTAAATTTTTTTTCATGGTAAGCTGGACCAAAATTCCCAAACATCGGATCAAAAAAATCCGAAAAATCAAAATCAAAATCCGAAAAATCAAAATCTAATTAAAATCTATCCGGCTGGGGCTTGAAAACAACCCCACCAACAGTTACAGCTAATGTTCGTATAAGATCCATAGCAGGCATATAAACATTCCAAAATTTTGCTTCTCTTAACCATTTATTAATCCAAGTTATATGTTGTTGGTATAGTTTAACTGCTTCAAATATCATCACTAAACACTTTTCAATTTTGTATGAATTATATAGTAAATAAATCCTTGAAACCCAATCATTACACCCTAAACCGTTTAACATTCAATCCGTCTACTGCCAATCCAGGAGAAAGGATCGAGATCGAAATTCCACGTTTAAATAAGGATATCGTTCCTATTAGTGTATTTATGTATCTTCCATTTAACCGTTTCGGGTCATGAAAACAATACAATAGTTAAAATCTATCCGGCTGGAGCTTAAAAACAACCCCACCAATAGTTACAGCTAATCTTCTAGCAAATTGTCAACAAACTGCAAGCAAAATACCAACAGATCATCAATAAACAAGACGATCTAAGATCGTAAGTCGGGCAACAGGTAGACGTGCTGCTATGAGTGTTGACCACTTATGGTGCGGAGTGGTCCAAAAAAGAAATGCTAAGGGTACCAAGGTCCTGGTTTCCAACGTGGCATCTTTGTTGTCGTTTCCTCTAGTTTCATCGCGAGGTACCTTTTCTTTATCAGCAAATGCTCTTCTGTCACTCTGTCCACATTTTCTGTTCACTGGTAACTCGTTTGATTTCTGGTTTGATTCTAGTGAGACATTCGCTAAATCATTTGATTCATTTGTTATTTTCAGTTCGCGGAACGACCCGTTTCGAAATATACGCTCATTACACACGCCATCTTTTAGAGTGGGTCTACCGCAAACGATGTGTGGGTCTGTATGTTAGAGCGTGACAGATTCGCCATCGACTTCGACATCGTAGAAAGAAGGTTGCACCCGTATTACGTGTCTGTGCTATTCTCCATTGCACGTGACTGCGACTTGCGATGAAACTCGAATGTAAACCTATAGTCGGTTGCCCGACTAATAAACCCAAGAATAGTCAATATTTTATTGATGATAACGATTCATCTTGAATTTCCATTAAAGCATCAGCTACAAGATGCATATGATTGGTTATCTGGCCAGTGCCAGTCTTATTTCTATGAACGTTTAATTTAATACCGTCATTTCCATTCACTAATGACCTACCGGACCCATGAATATAATTATCAAATGAGATCTTAGATCTATCCATAGTGCAAATTTATCCAAATAAAAATCGCTTTCATTAAAATTATCGGTATCATACCGCTGTTTAATAGAACTCCATAAGTCCGTTAGAACCATTCCCTTGGAATACAATCGATTTGGAACCCCTTCTATTTCTATTGAAACAGACGTTATATCAGGATTCAAAAATTTTTTAGAGTTTCTTAATCCATTATTACTATCATCGATGAATAAACATAATATTCCAATTGCGGATTTTCTAGGTAAATGAATGTGTTTGGTGATTATTCCATCTTTATCCTAATTAATTACTAATGGTTCCGTTAGATAAATATTTTCCTAATAATATCCCTTCCCATCTTTGTAGACCTGTTCAACACCACTAGATAAAAAATCACCATGAATACTCCTGTATTCTAATTCAATATTTGTTAATTGATAATTAGGTGGTGGGTTAGCAGAATTAGTATAGTAAACAATATCTTTCACAGGTGCTAGAGTTAACTCGAATTTCAAATGATCTTTCAAAGCGTATGGATAAAATACTCCACCATCGTTTAAAACTGGATGATCAATCGGAATGCAAATTTGTCTTCCATGAATTTTAGATAACAAGACATCTTTGGATTTACTCGTATCTTTATTACTTGCGTTTGTCTGAAATCTTCGGATATTTTCGTTTGAAGCACCCTGTCTTAATCGGTCACGTCTTTCTTTTTTGTATAGGTAAAGGTCTTTGTATGTCATAAATAAATCATATCCGCGGATCAACATCCTGAAGGAATGCTCCTCCAAAACTTACTTTCAATCGTTTAACGAGGTTCCTTACGAGATTATTGACTATTGTATTGTTTTCATGACCCGAAACGGTTAAATGGAAGATTAAAAATATACTATTAGGAACGATAACCATATCCTTATTTAAACGTGGAATTTCGATCTCGATCCTTTCTCCTGGATTGGCAGTAGACGGATTCAATGTTAAACGGTTTAGGGAGTAATGATTGGGTTTCAAGGATTTATTTACTATATAATTCAAACAAAATTGAAAAGTGTTTAGTGATGATATTTGAAGCAGTTAAACTATACAGTCAGGATGCTTTGCGGCCAACCTGTTTTCCAGATTCTAAAATCCAGAAAACTGCAAAATGGAAGTAATCCAGCTCTGATTTCCAATCAATAAATAAAGAATATCTGATTTTCAGACTAAAGTTAACCCGATATTTGAAATCAGAACTCTGAAATCAGAAATCAGAATTCCAAAACCAGAATTCAGAACTCACAAGTTAAAAACCAGAAATCCTAAATCAGAAATCAGAAGTCGAAATTTCTGAAAATGCGAAATTTAAAATTGAGAAATCAGAAATCTAAAAATTGGATTTCCGAAATGCCACCTGTAATATCCAATTCCGTTAGTCTCGGTTTATCTCAGTTCGCGATATCAATATTGCAAAAATGAATCGGAAAACTCTTCAAAATTTCCCTGCCGGGGGGTGGGTATAAATAGGCGTTTACTTCCGCTGATAACTTTTAGCCTCATCCCACCCCAACAAGTGAAATTATCTCCCCTCTAGGGGAGGAGGGGGGATAATCATACCGATTTCGCCCCAAAATCGACATTCGAGGGTATTTCGGGCCAAAGGAGAGTTTTTACGTAATTTTTTGGTGTGCAGTCGAAAACTTCCATCAAAATGGACAACTGCGAGATAAAGTTCGGCGAGTTGACTAGCACTGTGGCTACGAAGAATGTCACTATCAGTGCTCTTGTGGCACTTTTCAACATCCACAACGCCCAAACATGCTGGAGGGGGGTGAATAGGGGTATGCAAATCCGCTGATCCGTCATAATTTAATGACCGAATCCGTCGATCCGTTGTAATTTAATGACCAAATCCGTCGATCCGTTATTGTAGGATCCGCAAATCCGTTGAAAATATGCTCTGAATCCGAAATCCGGGCCAGAATATTGTCAAAATCCGTCGATCCGTTTTCCTATTCACCCCCCTCATGCTGGCTACGTGGTCTTTTCTGCTCGTATGTTTTTGCAGATGAAAATGGATCGTTTCCTCAACTGGAAAGTTTCGGCGTATATGAATTGGACGTTAGTCGATTTGCCGAGATCAGAAAGGCGAAGCGAAATTACGAATCCTCCGACAAAGAAAGCTCTGACTCGGAGTTCATGCAGACAGCATACAGACTGGCCACGAGCAACAAGAGTGCAAAGAAAGGTTGAAAAAAAGTTTCAAAAGGCAAAAGCCAAAAAGCAATGGTAGTCATCTTGTGGTTGTAGAGTAGCTAACAATAAAGCTATAAAGAACATTCGATTTAATAATGTTTCGAAAACTGGCGGGAATATGCCTTCTGCCGTTCCTTTCGCTCCCTCCCCCACTAAGTTTATTTCTATCGGAAGTGCAAAATATTAACCCCTCCCCCGCTTAAAAGAGGGGTACCGGAAGTAAACGCGTATTTATACCCACCCCCGGCAGGGAAGCGTTTTCCGATTCATTTTTGCAATATTGACATCGCAAACTGAGATGAACCGAGAATAACGGAATTGGATATTACAGGTGGCATTTCGGAAATCCAGTTTTAGATTTCTGATTTCTCAATTTTAAATTTCTCATTTTCAGAAATTTCGACTTCTGATTTCTGATTTACGATTTCTGGTTTCTAACTTGTGAATTCTGAATTCTGGTTTCGGATTTCTGATTTCTGATTTCGGATTTCTGATTTCAAATATCGGGTTAACTATAGTCTGAAAATCAGATATTCTATATTTATTAATCGAAAATCAGAGCTGGATTACTTCCATTTTGTAGTTTTCTGGATTTTAGAATCTGGAAAACAGGTTGGCCGCAAAGCATCCTGACTCTATACCAACAACATATAACTTGGATTAATGAATGGTTAAGAGAAGCAAAATTTTGGAATGTTTATATGCCTGCTATGGATCTTATACGAACATTAGCTGTAACTGTTGGTGGGGTTGTTTTCAAGCACCAGCCGGATAGATTTTAATCAGATTTTGATTTTAATTTTTCGGATTTTGATTTTGATTTTGGGATTTTGATTTTTGTGAGTTTGATTTTGATTTCTGGGATTTTTTTGATCCGATTTTTGGGAATTTTGGTCCAGCTTAACATGAAAACAATTTCAACAAGATTGGTTATCCACTTCGGTTTTAACCAGATGTAAATGGTTTATTGGATTTCAAAAAGTTGTCCCAAGACCGGCCGAAACGTACTACTGGGACAACTACCAATGGCAACTAAGATACAACAGTTATAACCAACACCATAGCCACTCCTTTGGTAGCTTTGTTTGAAGGGCGACGATGACAGGCTGGAGCTGATGTTGCTGTGAACTGGTCATTGATTCGTCGCGCTTGTCTTCTGGCCTCTCTGTAAATCATGCTGGAAACCAAGGGAACCAAAAGGAAAAGTACAGTAACGTAGAGGTGAGCGACCGCACTGCCACCATCCATTTTAGCACTATTTATTCTCGCCATGACAAGGGACACCATCCACGACGCTGAGATGATCCGCACTGCGTTTCGCTCAGTCATCCAGTACACGTACTTAAATGGCAGATAGATGGACACAAAACGATCTACAGTCACCGCCAGTAGGCCGTTTAAAGAGGCAACCATCAACCAATATCCAATGAATGACATGACTGACGGAAAATACTGACTTTGCATAGGATCATTGATGCGAACTGTCAACAGCGTTTGGTAAACTGTGCATACCAGGAAATCAGCAATGGATAAGCTGACTAAAAGCAGCTCAGTGGCTTCTTTCTGCGCCACATAAACAAAAAAACGAAATGATGATAACAATTTTACACAGCTGCCAGTTATCAGGAAAATGCTGTTAAGAATGCTAAGAAAAATCGCTTCCCAGTAGGAGAATATTGCGAAAACAATTTCTACTCAAAGGTTATGGCTTCACACGATTTCTGATATCCTTGCGGTTTGCTTGCTGTCAGCTTCTTTATTTGAGTCTACTGCCTGCCTAGATCATGATAGGCATCAAATCTAACAAAATAAAGGTAACTGAGGAAAGCGACATTTGAATTTCTCGATTTATATTCCTTCCGGAAAATGCAGGCGAGATTAGCGTACACTAAAGTGACAATAAGGTGAAGATTTGAACAGCTGATAAATATACCAAGATTTCTAGTAATGAAGCCCATTTTTGTGTTTCGGAAATGCTATGTGCGACTTACGTACACTTAAATAGGTTTGATTGTTCATAAAATACTATTCTGTTTACGTTTGAAATTGGTAAGATATACGCACAAGAAAGGTCTTGGCTTCATTCTACCTGCAAGCTGATTGTTGTCTTTGCTCCCTTATTTTAATGAGAAATTTCTGGAAATGGTCAAACGAGTTCCCCGTACGTCACGTAAATTTTTCGATGCAGTAATTTTCAGTCAGAGCATAAATATGGGTATCACCTTGATACAGGTCAAAAAAGTACCACGCAATTGCTCCGAGTAAACGTTTTATATACGTTTTGCTTTTTCTATTGTTAAAATTTGATAAAAACTGGTAATTGAGGATATTTCATTGATGTACTATAGAAATTCATTAACAAGTGTCAGCCTCTCTTTCGTACTAAAAAGGAACATAAAATATAAAGCATGGATAGAAGTGAACAACATATACAATATATATTTCGTAGGTAAAATTTTAATGCATGTTTTGTTGATTGATGTTATTGTGTAGTGGAATACTAGCTGTATTGTCAGTGGTGGTCTGCAAAAAAATCTGTCATACTGCAAAAAGATGTGCAACCATATATTTTGTTTCATTTTACGACTTCTGCAGTTTATGGACTTCTTGACGGTGTGGAACCACGGAAAATAATGTTTGGGACATTTTTTAAATGATTTTTTTTCCGTAATGTTTCTATTGCCATTAAAATGCATGTGTGAGAAGTGCCTGACATATTTTAGTACTAAGATAAGCAAGCACGTTTTTGTTCAGGAAAAGAAATAGAAAAGGTCGTGGAAGGGAGTTGTATGCCTGATTATCTAAAAAAATACAATATTAACATAGCGTTAACAAAGATGAGCCTAGAAAAAACTGTAGAATACGTTGTCTTGTTTTTCTTTTTAAAGCAGCAACTTGATCGCCAGACACCTTTGTAACAGCTTGAATTTAAAGAAAAGCAATTAACTTAATTTTGTGCACTGGTAAGGTATTATATATATTCATGTCGGCCAGTATTAGTACTAACTTCGAGCGGCTTGATGATAACGCGTCTCTGAAAATTAAGATGAATAAGGGTAACCATTTCCTAAAATGCATTGCTGGGTTAACGGGCTTATTTCTGGAACTATGATTGCATCTTGTTCTTTTAATAGCAATGCACTGAAAGGCAAACAGATCATGGTAATTGGCAGAATGACCAGCTCGAGAAAAAAAAACATACCACACCCCCAACTAACACACAAGAAAGCATGAGTCATTTACTCAGAAAATTAGCAAATCAAACCGGAGTTTTAGGAGTAAAAGGATTAAGGATTCTGAGGTAATACTTCAGCAACTGGCCAAGCAGGTTTTCTCCTGGTGTGGTTTGCATCGATTTCTCTATTGCGTAATTGTCTTTCGCTTCTCTCTAAGGATGATCTTTTAGTAATTCCAACGCTTCTCCCCAAACTATGGACCACGTTCCTAATGGAGCGTCGGAACTTGGAGAACTGCCAGTAATAAAGAAATGGGTTGATGCAGGAATTCAGGCATGCAAAAGAGACACACCATTGTAACTCTCTGGTGATATCTGCTGATTTCATTTGGAGGACATTGAACGCGAAGGCCGGGAACACCATTAATGGTAACCAGGATACCGCTGTTGTTGCCAACACCAGTCCCACCCCCTTGGTAGCTTTGTTTGTAGGGCGGGGCCCTGCCATTGAAAGTGACAACTCTTTGATCCGGCGCGCTTGCTTTCTGGCTTCTCTATAAATGACGATGTAAAGTAACGGAACCAAGAGGAAGATCGCAGCTCGGTAGGCCAGTAAGACGTTAATGACGATGAGAACTTCGGTGCTGATAAGGATCGGTGCGATCAGAGACGATATCCAAGAAGCTGAGATAATCAGGTGCACATTTCTCTCAGTCATCCAGTATACATACTTGAATGGCAGATAGATGGACACGAAACGATCTACAGTGACCGCTATCAAACCATGGAGAGAAGCCATCATTACTCCTCGAGAAAGAGCTTTATGAAAAAAATCCAATCCGTTTGCGATAACCTTGTTGATTTGGATAATCACAGCTGTTTGGGTAACTGCACATGTTAGGAAATCGGCAACAGACAGACTCACCAAAAACCGTTCCGTAGCCTCCTTCACTGGTGTATAGAAAAAAAATGAAATGATGATTAGAAAGTTAGCGCAACTGCCAACAAGTACTGAAATGCTGCTGATAATTGAAAACAGAACATTCTCCAACTCTGTATCAGTCATGGCAGTTTGATGTTTCTAATTTTTTTCTTTTTGAGCTTTATCTCTTACGCACTCGTTTGATGTTTTTGTCAGATTAAAGTTAGTGTCAATTAAGTCGGTCATACTAGTGTACTCTTTGATCCGCGCGGAAATCTGTTTATTAAGATAATTAAAATTTGTGATCCAATCTGTGTTTATATGCTGTTTAACCCCATGCAAACTAAAGAAAACAACCAAAATATATACACATTTAGCCCTCCCATGTAAGGTGATCATAAAAATCGTACTGAAATACTGCTGATAATTGAAAACAGAATATTCTCCAACTTTGTATCAGCCATGGCAGTTTGACGTTTCCAATTTTTCAGTTCTAATTGGTGGCGCTTTTATCTTTTACGGACTCACTTGAATTTTTTGTCAGATTACTTAATTAATTTTTGTTAATTAAGTCGGTCATATTCTTTGTTCCATGTGGAAACCTGTTTAACATAATTAAAATCTGGGATCCAATTTGTATTTATATGCTGTCAGTTAACTCAATGGAAACAAAAAAAAGGCAAAATATTGAAAGTTCCCCGAACAACCAAAATATATACACATTTAGCCCTCCCATGTAAGGTGATCATAAAAATCATTTTGCGATGCTCGTGTTGTTTCGCTCTTGCTACATTTATTACACAGGAGATAGATTTTCTAATGTTCGTCATCAAAGCATGCTCCCATTGTTTTCGAAAACCTTTCATTACGCAGACACACTTTTTATCAGTTAATGGAATTTTTATAAATGACTGCCATTATTTCGGGTTTTCAATTGTCCACCGACAGCTGGAATAAACACCTCAATCATCTGCATAATGTGTTAACAGCCAGATCTGTAATCCTTCCTAGCAATACCTATTAGGTTTATTGGAATCATTTAGAATATTCCGTTTGTGTCACCCAATGTGTAACGCTCAGGTCGTAAACGCCATGCCCAAATAAATTATGGGAAATATTTTTAAGCAATTCAAGTGACAAGAATTCAAATTGGTCAGCTTTAACAGGTTCCACATTGAATGGCACTTCATCTTTGTCGAGTGGCTTTCCAGAGAATGGTTATACGGGATGGTTTGATCCACAGTTGAAAGGAACACCGTATAATAAAACAACAGTACCAAAGTACAGCTCTGTTCAGTAGCTTACCAAAGAATGGTTACCCTGCATGGTTTGATCCACAGATGAAAAAGTAAGAACCGCACCGTATAGTAAAACAGTACCACAGTACAGTACTGTTCAGTAGCTTTCCAAAGAATGGTTCCAATGCATGGTTAGAACCACTATTTATAGTAAAGCCATGAAATATGACTTTCGAATGACGTGTGTAAAATTCTCTCAAAGACAGCAAACGATAGTTCTACAATCCTGGCCAAAAATACTGGGACGATTTACAAATTTCATCACGAACTGTTCCCACGCCCCCCCCCCCCCCCCCATCACGAACTGTTCCCACGCCCCCCTCCCCCATGCAATGTTGATACGATGCTGTGTTTATCTACAGTCCGAATGATTCCAGTTGCTCTCAACATTGTTTGAGGGGAGGGGGGTTATTAAAATTGCAAAGACAGCTTAATTAAAATTTAGGAGACTGGTTTAAGATATGCAGAATAAAATGTTCACTGACAATGCTATTTTGTGTCCTGTCCCGCGAAGATTTGGCCAGGATTGTATGTAGGTGTTTCCTCGTCAAAGGTTGAATTAGAATATGGCATATTTCTTCATTGGCAAAGCTGCATTTGACGGCTAATTAACTGCATGCAAAACTCCGGGCAAGAAACTTCCACGAAGCGACATAACCATGGAATTTAGAATTAAAGGCTGCCATAATAAGGTTTAATATTTTAATAATTTTGTAAAGGCCTCAGCTTTACCCCGCGCAGGCATAAATGAATAAATTTGTAAGTAAGTTGATAATGTTTTTGTCCCTTGAAAGATATTTGGCAAGAGTTGTCTCCTTTGATGACTACCTTCAAAAAATCCTTTTTATACCAAATTTGAATTTCTTAAATGGAGCTTATTTCAGTATTTGCGCTGATTCATTAGGTTGATCTAACTTATTTTAAGGAAATTAGAAAAGGACTTTAGAGTTTTATAAACTGCGCGCCTAACAGTTCCTGCATCGACCATACATTATCAACATTTCAGCTTGTGCTTCAGAGGCTGAATTTTAAATCAAGACTGCCGAGCAATTTAAAAAAAAACTCAATTTCTAAAAAATATCTTAATGACATTGAACGAGTCCCAAAACACAACACAAATTTTAGTAAACGAAAAAAGTTGCACAATACAAAAAAACACACGCCAACAACAGTTTCTAAAATCCAAGAGTGAGATTTAATGAAAGCAATAGCCCGATTAATTTTGTGAGATAATCCACGCCAATTCACGCTACAAACTGATAGAGAGTACTACCGGCATTTTTTACACTGTATGGTTTGATTTGAAGTTAAAAAAATCACTGAGCAACGTCTATTTAATACTGCATTATTACTGCAGGGCCCGGAAAGAAGTAAAAACCACAGTGTGTAGTAAAGCTACCACCATACTGTGCTATTTAATAAAATTTTATAGTTTTTTTTTAAACGAATGGCCAAACCGTGCTGACTTGATCCATGAATGAAAAAGGTAAAGACACAGTGCTTCGTAAAACCTTAAGGAAAAAGGTAAATTACTGTCCAGTAGCTTTTCACGGAATGTAGTTTACCTCTGGACAAAGTTTTATTCGGATATGAATATATAACAATTAAGGATTCCCTTATCCATGGTCGGGTCGTACTTTCTCAGCAACTGGCCAAGCAGATTTTCTCCTGGTGTGGCTTGTGTCGTTTCCTACAATGGGTGTCTGTCTTTCGGCTCTCTGTAAATGTGGCCTTTCAGCGATCCCAATGCGGCGCCCCAAACTATGAATCATCTTCCTAATGGAGCGTCTGAACTTAGAGAAATGCCAGTAATAAACAAACGGGTTGATGCAGGAATTCAGACATGCAAAAGAGAGACACCATTGTATTTCTCTGTTTATATCTGCTAGTTTCAAACCAAGGATATTGAACGCGACTCCCGGAAACACCGTTATTGGTAACCAGGATGCCACTGTTGTTGCCAACACTAGTCCCACCCCCTTGGTAGCTTTGTTTGTAGGGCGGAACCCTGCCATTGAAGGTGATGACTCCTTGATGCGGCGCGCTTGTTTCCTGGCTTCTCTGTAAATGACGATGTAAAGTGAAGGAACCAAGAGGAAGATCACAGCTCGGCAGGCCACAATGATGTTCATGACAATCATGACGTTGGTGTTAAAAAGGATCGGCGCGATTAACGACGGAATCCAGGAAGCTAAAATAATCAGGTGCACATTTCTCTCATTCATCCAGTATACATACTTAAATGGAAGATAGATGGACACGAAACGATCTATAGTGACCGCCAGTAGGCCGTGAAGAGAAGCCGTCATTAGTCCGGGAGGAAGAGTTTTTAGAATTAAATCCAAACCGCTAGTGACAACCTCGTTAATGTGGACAATTAGTCCAGTTTGGCTAATTGAGCATGTTAGAAAATCGGCAACTGACAGACTCACCAAAAACCTTTCCGTAGCCTCCTTGACTGGTGTATAGAAAAAAAATGAAACGATGATCAGAACGTTTGCGCAACTGCCAACAAGTACTGAAATACTGTTGATTGTGGTTAAGAGAATGTTCTCCCACTGATCGGCCATTGCACTTCGACGTTTGAAGGCTGATTAACTGCATGCACGCAAGAAAAATCTCCCATAGCAAAAAAAAAAAAAAAAAAAACAACCACAGAGCGGCTTTTACTTTTTTCGGTTTAAGTATCAGCTAGTTGTTTCTTATGTCGGAAATCCTAAATTCATAAATGGTTAAAGCTTTAGTATCATAAAAGCTAAATGCATTTTCTTTTTGTTTCTAAAAAGAAATTCGGAAACAGTTGTCTTCTTTGGTGACTGCGGCCAAAGTTGCTTTTATACAAAATTTGAATTTCCTATACAGTTTGTTTCTTACGCAAACACATTCGGTTAAACGAATTTTTATTAAGGAAATAAAAATATCAAAGGAAAATCCAGGGTTTGGAGTCTCAGAATCAATTGAAAACCTCTCATTTCCACCTGTGACCTTCCAATATTTTACATTTTTATTACAATATCAATGTCGATACGCAGAGGCAAGATTGGAGCCAATGGAAAAATCTAGAAGAGCGCAATATCTTTATTGACATTTCAAGTTATGTTTAAGAAGCGTTCCTTTAGACTGCCGAGCAACTTTAAAACAAAGTCGATTAACTTCTACATGGTCTTTCAAAAGACATTGAACGAGGCCCACAGCACAACGCAAAACTTAGCAAACGAATCAAAGGTCTCTTAGAGCCAACTCATTCATGTAATAAGCAATAAACATTGATTCCGTTGTTATTGTAAACATTTCCTTTAACCAGCAAATCCCACTCTACGTACAATGTTCAAATAAGTTGCTGTTCTCTTTTTAGAGGGAGGGGAGAGAAGGGAAAGGGACGGTAGGGACTGAGTCTAAGTCAGGTAGAAAAATAAGGATTTTGAGCCGTTAATTTATGCACTTCGTCTGTTACAATCTAAACATTTTGTAGATTGAACATTTCCTTACTTTAGACTAAAGTATGATGCATGTGATGGAAACAAAATTGGTGCCTTAGTAACAGCAATCACAATACGCAAATGACAGCACATCAGCAACAACACTGTTCACAATGCTTTGTAATAAGTGCTGAATAGAGTGTAAGCTGTAACAAACTGTAATGCTCCATTAGGAACTGACAAGAACTTAACCATGAAATACATAAAATTCATGACATTAACGTATTAAGTGAAATTACATCATTATATATGTACCCCATGTTATTAAAAAAGTCATAAAAAAGGTTGATTTCTAATAAAAGACATATTTTCTTTCATTTTTTAAGTTATTAGTATGTAGAACTCTAGATTGTCATTAAGAGAAGATGCTCAATTGAATGGAAGTCCATTACTAAAAGACAAATGATAAAAACAAAAATTGAGCATCGATTCACCAAACTACCCTCGAAAAATCGAGAAAAGAAATTATCTTAAGGTCAAAAACAAATGCTAAAAACACAAGGTGGTTATCTATTGAAGAAACAACCCCAAAAATAAGTAAAAGGTGCTCTTCAAGTGTTAAACATTCTCAACAATGTATAAATGTGGTGCCACATGGACAAGCAGATTATCCTAACTGTTCGTTGAAAGGAGGCCGGTTATCATTTCCTCGATGCTGCTGTGTTCACCCTTGTGATTGGTATAACTCGTGCACGTGTTTTGTTCCTCCTGTGCTTTGGAGAAGAGAAAGAGAAACTTTCTGGCAGAGAAGGACAAATTCGTCTCGATAAAATTGAAATTATATTACATGTGATTGATCTAATCAATGTGACCGGTGGCAATTTTAAATGAGTGATCGTTTCGTGGTTTCTATTGCAGACTTCTAACAGATTGTAAGGCAGTTTTTGTACGAGCGAGCCTCAAGTCTGGATCGAAATTGGCTCTCAAAAATATGTTATAGTGAGACTATCTTGGCCGCTATTACTGATGAGTGCTTTGTATGTTGAAGAGCTCCAAAGGAAAAGCTCAATAATAAAGCAATGATTTACGTACTTAGTGGCTTTCTAACATCACCGCTGTCTTGATGGCTTGCTTCGTGCACGTGATGGCTCATAGTTGAGTATCAAAAACCGTTTGGGAATCCCTCAATCCATTCTGCCATTTTAGACGTTACGAGGTTGTCGTGTCATGATTAATGATTTATTACAACATGCAAACATTTTTTTTTGTTTATCCATTGCACTTGCTTATTGAAGCAACATCCACGAGTATCCAAATCCCTTTCGTCGGTCTACGGCCCACAACTTCCGTCCAAATCTGCACCCTCGGAATAATTTTCATAATATTTTTGCTGATTCATTGGTTAAGCGCATGAAGGAGCTAAAAAGGTTTCCACAACACCAAGCAAGACGCCAAAAACAGCCTCTAATAACCAAGGGCGAGATTTAATGGTTGCAATGGATCGATCAATTTCGTGAAATAACCTGAAGCAATGCACGCGACAAAGTGACAGAGAGTACTTCGGCTTCAGTAGCTTTTACACTGTATGGTTTCATTTGAAGTTTACAAAAATCACTGAGCAATATCTATTCAACACTTCTTATCTCTAAGTTAAGCCTAAGTTAGAACAACAGTGTGTTGTTTAATACTTCTTTTAACGCATGGCCAAATCGTGCTGACTTGATCCACGGGTGAAAAAAGTAAGGCACAGTGCTTGGTACAACTTTGACTAAAAAACCTACGGTACTGTCCAGTAGCTTTTTACGGAATGTAGTTTTCCGCTGGAAAACGTTTTATTCAGATGTTAAAGTAAAACAATTATAAATTGCTTAGTTCGTTATCAGATCGTACGTTTTCAGCAACTGGCCAAGCAGATTTTCTCCTGGTATGGCCTTTAACGTTTTCTGTAATGGGTGTCTGTCTTTCGGCTCTCTGTAAATGTGGCCTTTCAGCGATCCCAATGTGGCGCCCCAAACTCTGGGTCATCTTCCTGATGGAGCGTCTGAACTTGGCGAACTGCCAGTAATAAAGAAATGGATTGATGCAGGAATTCAGAGATGCAAAACAGACACACCATTTCAACCATCTTCTTATATCTGCTTGTGCCATACCAAGGATATTGAACGCCAATCCCGGGAACACCGTTATTGGTATCCAGGATACCACTGTCGTTGCCAACACTAGTCCCACCCCCTTGGTAGCTTTGTTTGTAGGGCGGAACCCTGCCATTGAAGGTGATGACTCCTTGATGCGGCGCGCTTGTTTCCTGGCTTCTCTGTAAATGACGATGTAAAGTGAAGGAACCAAGAGGAAGATCACAGTTCGGCAGGCCGCGATAATGTTGATGACAATCACAACTTCGGTGCTAAGAAGGATCGGTGCGATTAACAACGGAATCCAGGAAGCTAAAATAATCAGGCGAACGTTTTTCTCATTCATCCAGTATACATACTTGAATGGCAGATAGATGGACACGAAACGATCTATAGTGACCACCAGTAGGCCGTGAAGAGAAGCCATCATTACTCCGACAGGAAGATATTTTAGAATTAAACCCAAACCGCTTGTGACAACGTTGTTGATATAAATAATCAGAGAAGTTTGACCAATTGCACATGTTAAGAAGTCGGAAACTGACAGACTCACCAAAAACCGTTCCGTAGCCTCCTTCGCCGGTGTATAGAAAAAAAATGAAATGATGATGAAAAAGTTTGCGCAACAACCAACAAGTACTGAAATACTGTTGATTGTTGTAAAGAGAATTAACTCCCACTGATCTGCCATAGCAGTTTGGCTTTCACTCGATCTTTTTTCTTACTGACTGTGTTTGGTTTGCCTATCTTCTTAACAAACACTGCTTTCGATGTCTTGCATTTAATAAGGTAAATGCATGAATGAATGTATGAATGCATGGATGAATGGATGGATTAAGCCACTTTTTGTTTCGACAGCGGGCCATTTGATTTAATGATTGCAACTGACGTATCAAAATGAAGGCACAATGCTGCGTTTAGAAGCTGATCCCCTGCATGCAAGATGAAATGCTTCTAAAATATGAAAACTAAGTTTTACAATAAGGAAAATACGAAAATTAGGAATTACAGATAAGAATAATTAAAAAGATAAACATTAACATCGTATTTTTCAACTCCATCGGTGTTATGTGATGAGCCGTGCAGGATTTAGTTATCTTCCGTATGTCGGCTGATTTTAGGGTCAATTATCATCATTGATAAAGCTAACTTATTTCGTTTTGCTTAAAGAACCCGTTTTTCCTTGTTTCTTGGTATTGAAAGTATAATTTGGTAACAAAACCGTAATGCACGGTTTAAATTTATTTATTGGTCATATTTACCCGTTAATAAACGAATTATCAAGAATCAGTTTATTTATATCCGCGAAGTAAAGAAGTACTTTTCTTTTTGTTATCCAACAGGGCAGCATATTTAGCGAGACAGGCGAGCAAGAACGTTTGTCGCTCCTGGATTAACCCGTTTCGTTTGTGATACATAACACAAGGTCAACCGTCAAAAGCAGTCAATTTCCGGCCATGGGACTCGAATTTATTCATGCCCTCAATTTACATTAAGCTTTTCCTAAGCAGATCTCCACATTAGTGTAGTATATTACAGCGCCCCTTCGGTATAGACTAATTTAATTTAGCTTTCAAACCCAGGTTTTGCTTCTCAAGTCTGTTTTTTCTTTAATTAAAGAGTTGACGAATGCAATTTGAACTGGAACTTGAAAGGAAAAAAATAATCAATGGATATACATTAAGCATTCCCCACGCAGCAGCCTCTTGGTACTGTTGATTAATATAAGTTCTGAAAGTCAGTTTCGGCTTTTAACGCTTGTTTTGTCTTTTACTAGAACATTTGAACGCAATTTTTAGCAATCACGGTTTAGCCTTAAAAAAGAACAAGCTGGAACTGGATTGGAACAAGCACCCTGCGAATACCGGTGCGATAATCTACCAGCTAAGCTAAACCAGCCGTTCGCGCTCAGAGCAAGTCAATTTTGGGTTTATAATGGCCGCGCTAGCTAGGAATGATATCAACGATTTTATTATAGGTTAAATGAATAATTTATTTCATATACTGAAAATATCATTTGTATGAAGGATATTTCATGGCCGCGTGGTTGTAAGAAATTTCTCTTCGAGTGTTGAAAAATATTTCATGATTGAGCTCAGTTGTGTTTATTACATCAAAAAAAGGAACGATTTATTTAATAACCATGGCAAGGGTGGTATTTCGAACTGTGAAAATATCATGTTATTTTAATGTAGGAAGAGGTCATTTTTCTTCTGTTTCGTAAGGGTTCTTTGAATATGAATTTTCACATTGCCAATTTTATCGTTTTTTTTTTTAAAAAAAATGATTATTCTATAGCGCTTTCTGTTTACGGCATGACTTGATAATCAACTGATCTAACGAGGTTGGCAGTTTCTATAAACAAATAAACCAAACCAGGCCATGCACAGAAAAAGTACCGACACCTGCCTCCATGCAAGATCAGCAAAAACAAGTACTGACAATAACTTCACTGTTAAAAAGGATCGGCACAATTAAGACAATTAACGACGGAATCTAGGAAGCTAAAATAATCAGCTGCACATTTCTCTCGTTCATCCAGTACACATACTTGAACGGAAGATGGATAGACACGAAACAATCTACAGTGACCGCTAGCAGACTGAGCAGACCGTGAAGAGAAGCCATCATTAGCACGCCGGGAGGAAGAGCTTTAAGAAATAAATCCAAACCGCTTGTGACAATTTCACTGATGTAGATAGTTAGCCAGTTGCACATGTTAAGAAATCGGCAACTGACAGACTCACCAAAACCCGTTCCGTAACCTACTTGACTGGTGTATAGAAAAAAAAATGAAATGATGATGAGGACGTTTGCGCATCTGCCAACAAGTGCTGAAATACTGTTACTGTTGTAAAGAGAATTTTTTCTTCATCGTTTTTGCAGTCCTACTTTTACGTAGCGTAAGATTAAAAGGCGTAACATCCTTTCTGCTACATTTATTCCGCACTGAGGATATAGATTTTCTAATGTTCGTCATCAAAGCATGCCCCATTGTTTTTGGAAAGGTTTTATTAAGCAGACACACTTTTCATCAGTTAATGGAACTTTTATTGAATGCGATTATTTCGGGTTTTCAAGTGCCCATGAACAGCTGGAATAAACATCTCATTATCTGCATAATGTGTTAAAAGCGAGATCTTTAATCCTTCCTATCAATACCTATTAGGTTTATTGGAATATTTGGAATGTTCCGTTTGCGTAGTGCTCAGGTGATGAAAGCCATGCCCAAATAAATTATAGAAATTTTTTAAGCAATTCAAGTGACAGGAATTCGAATTGGCCTACTAAATGGAACAGTTCCTTCGGGATACCTGCGCTTGTAGTAATCTTATGTAGATTTTATTATCCTGTTCCATTCGTGCTCTATAAAATCGTCCAAGTTAATTTGATCGAATGTCAGCTATACTAAATTTTAGAATTCACAACGTTTTTGATTCACATGAATTTTATTTATCCACACTATGGTCACTTTTGAATTTGGTGTGCTTCCTTTTGTCGTCTAATCGGCCAAGTTGCCAAACTTAAATTTCTACGGACGTTATCCAAGCCCAAATATAACCGTTCCCTTCTACAGCCTTCCTCAAAACAGATACTTACACAAACGTATGATTACTTCATGTACTAAACGTATAAATCTGCATCGTTCTTGATCGTTCCCGATCATCGAAGTCAAAATATAGTATTTGAAAAGATAGTTAAGCCGTGGGGCGATGTCGGCGAGTCCAGTCAATTTAAATTCATTCCTCAGGCGAATTGGTCATGACCATGGTGAAGTAATGCGTTAGTTCATTCCCTCTTTAATCTTCAAGCCGTCGTATATTCTTTGTAAGATTCGCTCCCTTTAGGATGAACAACAACACTAAACAGCCCTAGGAACCTCCCCCAGATTCGCGGGGGGCGAAAAGTGTGTCTTCATATATATATACATACATACACACACATACACGCACACATACACACATGCATACACGCATATATACACGCATACATACAGACATACATACATACATACAGACAGACAGACAGACAGACATACAAACATACATACAGACATACATACATATATAAACACAATTATTTCAAATTCGCCTGGATTAGGGTGCGTTCTCCTTCGTCGAACGCAAAAACAGACAATTTCAGGCTTCAAGCATAAATTGTTTTTGCAATGTTTTCCTACTGGGAAACAATTTTCCTTAGCATTCATAACAGCGTTTTTCTGATAACTGGCAGCTGAGCAAACCTTGTTATCATCATTTCGTTTTTTGTTTATGTGGCGCAGAAAGAAACCACTGAGCTGCTCTTGGTCAGTTTATCCATGGCTGATTTCCTGGTATGCACAGTTTACCAAACGCTGTTGACAGTTCGCATCAATGATCCTATGCAAAGTCAGTATTTTCTGTCAGTCATGTCATTCATTGGATATTGGTTGATGGTTGCCTCATTACACGGCCTACTGGCGGTGACTGTGGATCGTTTTGTGTCCATCTATCTGCCATTTAAGTACGTGTACTGGATGACTGAGCGAAACGCAGTGTGGATCGTCTCAGGATCGTGGATGGTGTCCCTTGTGATGGCGATAATGAAGACCGTAAAAGTTGACGCTGCCACCGTAATCACACGCGCCTACGTCAGCTCCGTTTACCTATTGCTTCCATTACTTTACAGCGTGATTTACAGAGAAACCAGAAAACAAGTGCGACGCATCAATGATCAATTCACTGGAAACTCGTGCGCTCCAGCCGTTGTGCGTCGCCCTACAAACAAAGCTACTCAAGGAGTGGCTTTGGTGTTGGCAACAACTTTTGCAAGTTGGTTGCCAATGGTAGTGGTTCCCTTTATCCGGTCCAGTTTGGTTGACTCCTCTGATACAGTCTGGTACTAAGAGTGCAATTTTGGCTTATTGCAATTGCGTGTCTTAACTCCAGCCTCAACCCATTTATCTACTATTGGCAGTTCAAAAAATGGCGAAGGATTACAAGGTGAGTAAGTTGCTGCAGTGTGTCAAAACAACTGTTTGTGCCTAGCTCCATTCGAGGCGAGGCACGCCAAGAAGACTTTGATCAGCCGGGAGAAAGAGTCGCGCTGTAAGTCTTGCTGAGTATATAAGACTGTGGTGATAAGGTTATAAAAGAACGTGATATTAGAAAGAAAATCGTAGATTGCATTGAGAGGAGAAAAAAACTATGATTTTGAATGATCTCTCCAGTACAGGTCCAACTAGATATTCGGTGACTTCTTAAAAGTTATCTACTAAGTGTATGTTTTACATCGTAAAATTTGATATTTGTTTGAAAAATACTGTTTTGAGAGTGACAGCCCGGCAAGCAATAAAATTAGTTAATGTCAGTTAAGTGTTACTGTGGTCTAGAGCTAATATAATTGCTTTCGCTGATGAGGCAGGTATTGTATTGCCTGGGTTGCTTTATTTGTTTGGTTCCATTATTGAAGTGGGCAAAAGTCTGACAGAAATTTCGTTTGGGTTAAAACATCAAAAACTGGAATCTACTTTGAAAAAATTCATAATTTTCAACAGAAAAGTAACTGCGTGCCAAGAAATTATACAGGCAATATTATGATAATAAATGTCTTGTCTTGTTTTGTCTGGAAGATGCTCCCGTACTTTGCATACACATTTATGATGTTCAGAGATGAAAAACAAGTCAGAAGCTAATTATTTTAAGATTTGATGAAGGAAACTGCCAGTCTCGTTAGACGTAAACAGAAAGGCTTATAAAGTGATCAAATTTTTCTTAAAAAGATAAAATTGGCAATGTATAAATTCATAACTATTTATTATATGAACACTAACGAGACAGTACCAGATGCGCTTTCACGTGAAAACAGTCTTCTTAATACGTTAAAATAAAACAATCTTTCCTCCACACAAATGATGTATATGTTGTTTAAACAAGGGATAAAATCAAGTCACAACAAGTAAAAAGACAAATTGTCAAGGATTGATTATAGTTGGTTTTGAACAACTGCAAGAATATCTTGGTATTGCGCTGAGATAATGCGGTCAGTAAAATTTTAAGCGCAATCTCAAACTGCATGTTGTATATATTTTGATTCCCTGAAAATACTAGAGATATCTGCACCATGGCAAAAGAATTTTGCGCAGGGGTTTAAAGCCATATATCTGAATCTCTCTACGGTCGGGAGACAGCTTTTCAGGAAATCATGTAAATTCACGAATATTAAAAAAAACCAACTTTAACAAAAGATTTGATGAACCTCTCAAAAAGATAGCAGTTCTTAGTTTATGAGGAGATGCTTATGAGCAAAAACTTGATATGGATTGAGTTCTTGTTTCCTTCGACAAAATTTAATTCATATCTAGGTACAACTATTTTCCAGGCTCTTCCATTTTAGAAACTTAAACGTAAACACATCAAGGCGTAACTAGGCGGGGAATTGATTTGTTCTTGACAATTTACGACTTTACTCGTCAGTAAAGCAATGATTATCACACCTCGACATTCTAAAAACGACGAAATAAAATCGTTGATATCATTCCTCACGCGCCCAAATATAAACCCAATATTGACCTGCTCTCGGCGCGAGCGGCTGGTTTAGCTTAGCACCGCTATTCGCGAGGTTGCTTGTTCCAATCCAGTTCCAGGTTGTTCTTTTTTCAGGCTAAATCGCGATTGCTAAAAATTGCGTTCAAATGTTCTAGTAAAAGACAAAACGAACGAGAGAAGCCAAAACTGACTTCCCGAACTTATTCAAAAGTACTAAGAGGCTGCTGCATGGGGAGTGCCTAATGTATATCTATTGAGGGCATCAATTTATTTTTCCTTTCAAGTTCCAGTTCAAATTGCATTCGTTAAATCTTTTATTAAAGAAAAAACAGACTTGAGAAGAAAAAACTGGGTTTTAAAGCTAAATGGAATCAGTCTATACCGAAAGGCCCTGTAATAAACTACACTAATGGCGAGTGTTATGCTTAGGAAAAGCTTGATGTAAATTGAAGGCATGAATAAATTTTGTTTTCGTTCGAGTCCATAACCGGAAATGGACTGCTTTTGAGTTGACCTTGAGTTATATATCACAAATGAAACGAGTAATCCAAGAAAGAAACGTTCTTTCTTTCCTCCCTTAATGGATTTGCTAAATATGCTGCCCTGTTGGATAACAAAGAAAAAGGCTTCTTTACTTACCGGCTATGAATAAAGTGATTCTTGATAATTCGTCAGTTTCACTTATAAAAACTATGACCAGGAAATAGGTTTAATCCGTGCATTACCGTTTCTTACCAAATTATACTTCCATTACCATGAAACAGGGAAACCAACGTGTTCATTAAGCAAAACGAATAAAGTTAGCTTTAGTAATGATGATAATTGACCCTAAAAGCAGCCGACATAAGGAAGATAACGAAATCCTGCCCTCGCCACATAGCACCGACGGAGTTTCAAGAACGATTTATATTAACACGTCGCGAAAACGATTTTAATTTTGACCTTTTAATTGTTCTTATCTGTAACTCCGCATTTTCGTTTTCCTTTTTTTTCGTATCATCGTTATGAAAAGATGCTTTGATATTTTTTTTCACTTCATCTTGCACACCGGTAATCAGCTTCTAAACGCAGTTTTTGTGCCCACATTTTGATAAACGTCAATGGAAATGATCAAATCAAATGGTCTGTCAAAACAAAAACTGGCTTAATTAATTCATCCACACATTTATCTTACAAAATGCGAGACATCGAGAGTGCTTGGTAAGATATGCAAAGCAAATTAATGCTGTATTTGCTGGAGCACAGTTAGTTAAAAATAGGCCAAAGTGTTATGGAGAAAATTCTCTTTACAACAATCAACAGCATTTCAGTACTTGTTGGTTGTTGCGGAAACTTTCTCATCATTATTTCATTTTTTTTCTATACACCAGTCAAGGAGGCTACGGAACGGTTTTTAGTCAGTCTGTCAGTTGCCGATTTCTTAACATGTGCAGTTGGCCAATCTGCTCTGATTATTCATACCAACAAGGTTGTTACAAGCGATTTGGATTTAATTCTAAAACGTCTTCTTCCCGGAGTAATGATAGCTTCTTTTCACGGCCTACTGGTGGTCACTGTAGATCGTTTCGTGTCCATCTATCTGCCATTCAAGTATGTATACTGGATGAATGAGAAAAACGTTCGCCTGATTATTTTAGCTTCCTGGATTCCGTCGTTAATCGCACCGGTCCTCCTTAGCACCGAAACTCCGATTGTCATCAACATCATTGTGGCATACCGAGCTGTGATCTTCCTCTTGGTTCCTTCATTTTACATCGTCATTTACAGAGAAGCCAGGAAACAAGCGCGCCGCATCAAGGAGTCATCACCTTCAATGGCAGGGTTCCGCCCTTCAAACAAAGCTACAAAGGGGGTGGGACTGGTGTTGGCAACAACAGTGGTATTCTGGTTACCAATAACAGTGTTCCCGGGATTGGCGTTCAATATCCTTGGTGTGGCACAAACAGATATAAGAAGAGAGTTATATTGGTGTGTCTCTTTTGCATGTCTGAATTCCTGCATCAACCAGTTTGTTTATTACTGGCAGTTCGCCAAGTTCAGACGGTCCATCAGGAAGATGATTCATAGTTTGGGGCGCCACATCGGGATCGCTGAAAGGCCACATTTACAGAGAGCCGAAAGACAGACACCCATTGCAGAAAACAATAAAAGCGACACCAGGAGAAAATCTGCTTGGCCAGTTGCTGAAAAAGTGTGATCTTACAACGAACTAAGCAATCCAAATGAAATAAAACGTTTTCCAGCGGACAACTGCATTCCGTAAAAAGATACTGGACAGTACCGTAGTTTTCTTACTTAAAGTTTTACTGTGCCTTACTTTTTTAATATATGTATAATATATATTAAATAGCACACTATGGTGGTGTTAGTTTTACTATCGTGGTTCTTACTTGCATTCCGTGCCATGCAGTAAAACATGCAGCGTTGAATAGACGTTGCTCAGAGATCGACTTAACTTTAAATAAAACCACACAGTGTAAAAGCTGCTGAGGAGTACTCTCTGTTTTTGTCGCGTGCATCAGGCGTGGATTATCTCGCAAAATTAATCGGGCTATTTCTTTAATTCAATCTCGCCCTTGGATCTTAGAAAATGTTGTTGGCGTGTGTTTTGGTGTTGTGGCAACCTCTTTCGTTTATTAAGTTTGTGTTGTGTGATGACACAAAACATTTAAAAGATTTAATGGGGGCTAATCGACTGGGGGCTAATCGACTTAGTGGGGGCTAATCGACTGGGGGCTAATCGACTTGGGGGCTAAACGACCGGATACCGTTTTGGGACTTGTTCAATGTCTTTAAAAGATTTTTTAGAAATTGAGTTTTTTTGAAATTGCACGGCAGTCTTGATTTAAAATTCCGCCTTTGAAACACAAGCTGAAATGTTGATAATGTATGGTCGATGCTGGAACTGTTAGGCGCGCAGTTTATAAAACTCTTAAGAGCGCCTGTCCGTAAAAATCAAACATATCGCGGCAAGGGCGGAAAATTCGATTTCTTTCATATTTTAATGTTCGATAGGCAAGGGTCTAACTAAAATCACTGTATACTTTTTTTGTGAAATATCTTTTCATTTCAAAGAAAAATGCAAATTACGAAAATCCGTTAAAATCGTTATTTGAGGCGTCAAATAATTACACAGGTTTGAGAGCCTCGCGTGCAAAAACAAATCATTCTACTGTCTTTAATACACTCAAGTATTATTTAGCAATCTCTAGATATACGTTGGAATGATTTTGGGGAATATTGCGTTGTTCTTTGCATACGAAATAATTTAATTTCGAAGGCATACAATTCACTTTAGCAAAAGTACTTCGTGAATAAAACTAATTTTCACCATGTGCGAAACCTTCAAATCGATTAAGCCTCTGGTGGTTGAATGTTCGAAGGATGGTCTATAGATTCCTGTAAACATTTCTTTGGGCAAATGATTAGGAGCGGCGCGAGAGCGTTTCAAACTCCGTAAAAAAATGAAAATATTTGACCTTCAGCGGTGAACTTTGAAGTTGCGGGTCAGACATAAACTTTATTCCCGTGTCTTAAGCCTCATTAAGTTAAAATACGCCCTTAGAAAAACTTTTGGAAATGTCCTAACCTTATCGTCCAAAGGCCCTTTATGCATGATTCTGTGGTCGTTTGTCGCATAAGGCTGAGCTCTGTTTGTAACGTCCGATGTATACCACGCATACTGTCAGCGTATTCAGTGGTCGCCGGAACACCAATCTTTGATCAACATTCGGTGCATCTCATTATAACTGCATCTTCTTCGACGGCTTGGTCATTTGGTTAGTATTTCTTGGTTTAGTAATGCAAGGAGAAATTACATCTGATTGCTGGTAGAATGGCAAATGAAGGCGCTTACAGTCCATACTGCATTGCAAGCAACCATTTGTTCGTCACGCAATGCTGTCATGGACATTTCAGGCGGGAGAGCGATAGATGCTTCAATGAGTCCATACTCTAAATGAAACACTTATAAGACTGAAAAGTTAAGGTTACACAATACCTTCAGAGGGCGACTTTTGTCGAAATTTTTTTTTTCAACCAAACAAAAGTTCCGCTAAAAATCTATCATTTCGCCAAAAATCAAAGCAAAATCTCAAAACGCAAGCGAGTTATTTCCGAAAATAGGTTTTTTAATAAAAGTTAATATAACAGCGAGGTGTCATAATCCTCTTAGCGCATTGACTCCCTGGTGAACTTTTGCCGCGAAACGGCCTCATCCGGGAGCTCTTATTACGTTTCCTCATTAACATTTTTACTCGGGCTTCCGTAGGAGAGCCCGAGTCGTAAAATGCTAGCGGTTTGGTCGCCAAAAGGGGGGTCATGGTCCCAGGCGTTCCTTGCGTGGACTGCGGAAACTGGGGATGAGAAGGCGAATTCATGTGCTCGCTTTACGTAAACAACATGATTTACCGAATGGCCGTTTTTGTGAAGACCGTTTTGCAAAAATACAAACGTACACGCCGTCCGTGATAGGCCCACACTAAATGATGTCTAGCGTTGTCGAAATGGGCTGTCGATCCACGAATACTAGCTTGAAGGCTAGACCAACGTGCAGAGTTCATACTAGTTCTACGAGATAACAAATGAGCCATATGTTAGCTGCCAAAACTGTGATAGCCGATTGAACAACAAACTATGACACTGAGACGAACACATCACTTGCTGAAAAATTTAGGAATGTTGGAGAACACAAATTTGAAGCTGGCGCTAACAGCAGCGAATTGGACAAGGATACTGACAGAAACAACTTGAATAGTAGGGTTAAATATCTAAGCTTAGTTCTTCCGTTAAATATCCTGTTTCTGTTATTGGTTTTTATTGGGCTCAATACTTGTAAAGCGATCGTAAATGTTGGTTTGCTCTTTTTCCCGGAATTGCATGTGCTTGATAGAATAAAGACATGAAGAATACTCTTGACGACTGTGATCTTCTACAAAACGTTGTCAGTATGACTAATGTACATGAACATAATGATGTTCCAATGTCAATAAAAGTACTACAATTCAGATCTCGTTCTTCAATGTATGTATATTATGACTGTGCTCGTGATTTGTGTGAGCGGCTGTACACACGCCAATAAAATAATGATTTTCATTCGAGTAATTGAACTGACTGGTGGCACAAATAATCGTCAGAAAGTGGTACTGGAGTGACCGGTAACGAAAATTGCCCACACGGATCCGGCATGTAGTTGCGTACACATTTTAGGCGTGGTAAATATTCAAGTAAAACGTTCAACAAGAAGCCCGAGTGAACGCTCCTCAAGCGTCTTGTTTTGTTTACATGTGATTTCGCTTGTCTCCTTGTTGGTCCTTGTTGAAGTGTGTTACTCGGCACGTTTTGATTATGAAACGCTTAAAAAAAGCAGAGAAAAGTCCATGGACGGTGAAAAAATCAAAGCCAGGCCCCAAGAAGAAGAGCAAAGCCGGTTTTCCCGATGTCAGGAAGGAAAAGTTGGCCGAGAGTGACAAGGGTTCATGGTTCGATCAACCAAAGGATGAGACGAATAAAACTCGAGCGGGCGCCAGTAGAGCAAAAATTGCCGGACTCAGTGGGAAAGACAAGTCTAAAGTGGAGCCGGTCCCTAGTACAAGGGAACAGAGAGAAACCCTCTCAGATTCTGACGATTCAAGATCGTCTTCCGCAGACAACGGAGCTTGGTCCATTGTGGACATAACTGCCATAAATTGCTCCCTCGAAGCAAGTGTGATGTGTCGTTTCTGCGGAAGCGACGCCGTTAAGTTTGAAGAAGTTTCACGAACAGGACTTGGCGCAGAGTGGATTTGTCGTTGCAAGAATCTGGAGTGTCCTTCACACCATGTTGTTTCGTCGTTCAACACAACACCAAAGACGAACAGATTTTACGACATAAATCGTGAAATTGTCCTTGGATTGCGATTGGTAGGACGGGGCTACTCTGCAGCACAAAAGATTTTCAGTGTTATAAATTTGCATGGACCAGTGTCAAGTGCCTCATGGACTGCTCACACTAAGGCCCTGGAGGAAGCTGCGAATGAACTTCTCGAAAGCGAGCTTCAAAACGTAGCTCTTCAGGTAAAGCGTTACAAGTCGCAGATTGGCCAAATCGAGAATATCATCGATGATAATATCACGGATGAGCAGTTGAAGGACATTGTTGTCGATCCTGGTGTTTCAATTGACGGATCCTGGAACAGTCGTGGTTGGTCTGCTCGCGATGGAATGGTTGCCGTAATCTCTATAGATACTGGCAAGGTCGTGGATGTGATTTTCCTATCGAACTCTTGCAGTGCTTGTGAGCAAAAGAAAAGAGAGCAACAGGAGGGAACCATTTCAAGAAGGGACTATCTTGGCTGGTTCGTAGGGCATGAAGAAAATTGCTTCCTTAACCATGAAGGAAGTTCACAGGTGTGTAAAAATTTGCCATGTAAAAATTTGTCATGAAAGCTAAATGCAAAATAAAGATACCCCACTCCCCCTTCTATAGAGTGGGCATGGGTATTTTCTGGAACCACACAATCAGTCCAATTATTATATAACAATTTCATAAACTTTTGCATAGTTGGGGATAGTTTCATCATTACGAGAAACCATTTTTTTTATACAAATTTTTGATTTTGGTTGGTTCTGTGCCCCTATTTGTCCTAAAATTGTGTATAATCATGTCATAATTATGAATAACATTATCATTTTTAATAGACAATTTGCATGAGTGAAGTCAAGCTCAGACCCAAAGAAAAATATCTTGATTATTGATCAGTAAATGGAACAGAGCCAAGTGTATCGATGCTGTCTGATAAGAACTCATTCAGTTCTAGACAATTATTCATGGATTATGCTTTTTACAGGGATGTTTCTTCAAAGTATATCTTTATCAACTGTGAATGTTTTTAAATTTTTTAGAAGTTGAATGGATACAATGTATCTTATGAGATTTTAGCATGTCGTTGTAAATGTTTTACAAATTTGGAAGTGTGGGAAGGAGTGCTTTGCATTAGATTTGGTAAAGCTGAAAGTTAAACATATTTTACTTCTACTTAGATAGCCAAAGTAAAAACTAATGCTCTTCATAAATCCTTTGTTCTTCACAGTCCATGGAAGCCACAGGGGCTTGTCGATTGTTTGGGCGCTCACTAACAAAGCATAAGCTCCGTTATACACCGTTCGTGGGGGATGGGGACAGCAAAAGTTACGCTGAAGTATCCAAATTGGCTCCTTATGGTCCAGCATTTTGCATACCAAAGGAGGAGTGCAGTTGCCACGTCACCAAAAGGATGGGAAATGCATTGTGAAAATTGCAGACAGAGTATAAAGGTAAGAGATAACCCATTTTCAATTTCCTTTATTATTGCTATTTGTGTACCATTTATGTCTGTTGTTGTCTTTTTGCAACACCTATACTGCTTATAAATCTGTATTCTAAATCATTCACAATACAGTGTTATCATTTCAGCTAAATTTTTACGTACTGAAAAATTAATGTTATATGATTTGATCAAATAAATTTAATACTACGTGGGAATGTTAGCCCAGCTAGAAGTGGACTGCAGCTTCAGCCTTTCAGCCAAGTTTCAAAAACTGGGCTTTGAAATTTGAGCTGTAGATGAAATTCAGCCAAGACTGAAATTCCCTTCAGGTAATTGCAGAGATCTTTTTTAAAGAGGATTTCTTTGGAAGGCTGGCCTGAAATCTCAAAATGAACTTTAAAAAGATGAGGGTTTTGTTCAGTGGAATAAAACATAATATAGCTAACAATATATTTGAAGGTCTTGCATACGGTCTTATCTGTGTGATATCAACACCATTATGTATGTTGAAAAAGGAAATTATAACGCATGATCTCGTTGTTGTTCTAGTGACTTATACATATATTTTTATCTTAGTAAAAAACTTGAAGATGGAAAAGGTATTGGTGGCAGGGGCAGACTGACTTCAAACCGGATTGACACTCTGCAAAATTTTTATGGTAAAGCAATCAGAGACAACAAGGGGGATGCAAAGGCAATGTCAAAAGCCACCCATGCCATTTTAAAACACTACTCCAGTACGCCCGAACAACCTCGCCATGAAGACTGTCCAATGGAAAGGAATTCCTGGTGCAGTTACAACCGGGACAAAGCAACAAGGAAGAAAACCCATGTGCCAATCAAGAACCCCCTACCAGAGGCAGTGGTAAAGGTCATGCAGCCAACATTTGATAGACTTGGCTCAGAAGAATTTCTTGTTGGCTGTGAAGAGTGCCTTGACCAAAATAACAATGAAAGCCTTCACCATGTTTGTTGGGGCATGGCACCAAAAGAACAGTACACCTCACAGCAAGAAACCAGTTTGGCAGTATCCCTAGGCGTCCTTGTGTTTAATAATGGCATAGAAGACACTGTAAGTAAACTTTTAGCCATAATGGACCTTCCTGTTCACGAAGAAATGCATTTGGAATGGAAAGAAATCGACTCGAAGCGAATGAAAGGTTCAGATTACAAGAGCGACCCTACTGTAAAGCAGCAAAGGAAAAAGATAAGAAGAGAAAAATCAAAGAAGCAGGATGCCTTCGTGCATAAAGAAGGTGGTGCCACGTACAGTTCAGAAAGTTTCTATGCAGTTTAGAATGTCTGGTTCCAGGAAATATCCATATCCCCCCCGCCTTCTCCCTGGAATTTTCCATTCAGATTTACACTTTTGCTTATAAATTTTGGTTGTTGAGACACCCCCCCCCCCCCTCATTATTTTCAATGACCTTCCATCCATGGTATGGGTGTGGATATTTTCTGCAGCCACACAATGCACAATGCATCGAACTTGTTGGAAACCTGCATGTGATACAGTGCTAGCACACTAATGGTCAGAATTATTTTTAATATGTTTGAACACAGTACTTTAGGGTTGTGAAATCCATATGCTGTAGATAGGGGCTCATGGCACTTAGGGCTTAGGTGAAAAGTTATTTGACATGCACACCCAGAATAACATCCAGTTTTTAATTGTTACTCTTTAAAGCTGCAGAGTTGAGTTATCATCTATGTTAATATATATTTATTTATTGTCCTGACAAAAGTGGAATGTCCAAGGCTGAACAGAAGTCTTGCAATGTGACTTTGAAAGCATCCTGTTGAAATGAAAACAACATTATTTATGAATTATGAGTGATTTTCAATTCTTCTATGTACACTATGTTTTATAAATAAGATTTGGGAATGACTCCTACAAATAAATGTGATTATCAATATCTGGTACGAAAACCATGTGGCAACATGGTCAACAATACCTCTCTCAACTCTCCTTTCACATTCCCCGGGACAATTTCTCGAATGAAATTCAAAACTTCCTCTGGATATGCATATTCTCAGTATTCTGAATCCTCTGGTCCCACTTGTTTGTCCTAGAAAAGGAAAAATGGCTGATGGTTAATAGAAAGCCTGGTTCAGAGGACATTCTTTTAATTTGCTCAATCAAAATAGCCGCGAGAAACGGCGAAAACAAGTCGCGCGCAGCGACGAGCAAAATGTGGTTAGCATGCGGCGCAATAAATGATCCTTACCATTAGCGCGACTGCCCAGGAACAGTAATGAAGCCATCGAGTTCGACGTGGGCCTTGTCCTCGTCTAACTCGTCGCTCACAACTTTGTTCGAGATTACGAAGAAAGAAATCACCGTCGAATCTGAACCAAATGGAGATACAACATTGTAAGTGAAATTGTTATTGAACACCGTTCACTCGAAATCTAATAACAACTTACCCAAGGGATTTCATGCTTGAAATTAGTGCCTCGCGATGAGAAATCGAATTTCCCGTTTCCTCTTCGGTTTTGGTCTTTTTTGCCCGCTTATTTCTCTTAGTTTTCCCCATTTCGACGGCACGCTGAACTTTAACACGGAGAACGTGACTGAAGTTCCCGCGAAGATGAGCGAAGATCGTATTGCTCGCTGTGTGGGGCCAGGAAGCCATCATTTCATTGGCTGGCGGTATATCCCGTTGACATACATCTCTGGTAAAGGCGTGACATGTTTACAAATCTTCAAATGGCGATAACTCGCAATCTTTTTTCACCAGAATACCTTGTCTTTAAATGAATTAATAGGGTATGTAGAATGGACGGATAATTATGAAATTTGGCCAGAACATTCACTAAGCATCGAGGAACAAAAGGGTGTCGGGGATTAGCTTTAATTTAGATATGTCTCATTTTACGGCCGCGAACGCAACGGGGTCGGCAAATTATTCGCTACTACAA
>OX453284.1:1747500-1772500 GCA_949710005.1 Ricordea florida
AGCCTATCGAACATTAAAATATGAAAGAAATCGAATTTTCCGCGCTTGCCGCGAAATTTGGAATTTGTCTGATTTTTACAGACAGGCGCTCTTAAGTCCTTTTTAATTTCCTTAAAAGAAATTAGATCAACCTAGTCTATCTGCGCAAATAAATTCTATTTAAGAAATTCAAATTTGGTATAGAAGGATACTTTGGCGCTAGTCATCAAAGGAGACAACTATTGCCGTATATCTTTCAAGGGACAAAAATATTATCAATTTACCTCTTGTGATGCTGAAACACAGACTTTTTTTTAAATTTAGAACTTCCGGCGTAAGGATTGATTGACCTATGCCTGCACGGGATAAAACTGAGGCCTTTGCAAAATTATTAAAATATTAAACCTTACTATGGCAAACTTTAACTCTAAATTTCCATAGTTATGTCGCTTCGTGGAAATTTCTTGCCCGGAATTTTTCTTGTAAAGATAGATAGATAGATAGATAGATAGATAGATAGATAGATACTTTATTAACGTCTTCTTTTCATGGTCTGCTAGCAGTCGCTATAGATCGTTTCGTATCCAGCTATCTGCCGTTCAAGTATATATACTGGATGAATGACAGAAATATGCACCTGATCATCTTAGCTTCGTGGAAATCGTCGTCAATATCGTCGATTCTTTTTAGCACCGACATTGTTATTGTCATCAACATCATTGTGATCTACCGAGCTGTGATCTTCCTCTTGGTTCCTTTACTTTATAGCATGAATTACAGAGAAGCTAGAAAACAATAGCGCAGCCTCAAGGACTTATCGGTTTCCCCAATGGTACTGTCGCGCCCTATAAATGAGGCTACTAAGGGGGTGGGGCTGGTGTTGGCAACAACAATGGTATCCTGGTTACCAATAAAGATGTTTCCGACCTTCGCGTTCAATGTCCTTAGTATGACAGTAGGAGATATCAGCAGCGAGTTACATTCGTGTCTGAAACTTGTATGCTTGAATTCCTGCATCAATTCGTTTCTTTATTACTGGCAGTTCTTCAAGTTTCGACGCTCCTTCAGAAAAATGATTCAGAGTTTGGGGCGCCGCATTGAGATAATTAAAAGGTCATCCATGCAGAAAAGCAAAAGACAGACACACATTGCAAAACATAATGCAAACCACACTAGGCCGGAGAAAAGTTGCTTGGCCAGTTGCTGAAGTTGTACGATCTGACAAGGAACCACAGAACTCTTAACACCATTATTATTTTGCAAGTCCTTGCAAGTTTCTATTTAACAATTAGATTATGAGCTCGAAATCAAAAATATAATGTATAATATAAATATTAAATATTATTATTATTATTATTATTATTATTATTATGATTATAAATCGAAGTGGAAATCCAGAGCGAATAATATAGTTTTTTACCTCATGGTATGTACTTCATACCATGAGGTATAGTGATGGATGGATTTGTCACTCCATTCCCGTTAGACAATTAATTTATGCATTAAATCTGCATTAAATGTGAATCAAACAGGTTCTCCCCTGTCTCCCCTTCTAGGTTTGGTTTTGTCCACAGAGTCGTGCTATTGTTTTATGTTCACATATGTGGGGGGAGGGGGTGAGACAAAGCGGCAAAACATGTTTACAAAATGGCGTCAGTTGTGCCGAGCCCGACGTAAAGATTGTCAAGGCGGGTTTTCGTTCCTTTTGCTCCATCTTTGATCAAAATACACTAACTGGAAATGTCTTCAAGAATGCTCGAGGGGAAAGAAATGGGTTTTAAAGTCTTAAACGTGACGATGTCTCCAATTTGGACGACGAGTAATCGATCAGTCATAGCAAGAGTGAACAAAACGAACTATTCGGAATGAACGCTTTATGGTCTAAGGAAAGTACGGTGGCCCATATAGGACATGAGCAATTTTTTTTTTTCGATTGAAATTTTAACTCAAATTTTAGTTACAAAAATCCGTATTGTGTAATTGTCTAAGCGTACAACTCGGATTTATACTAAAAAATCTTAGTTGTAAACATCGTTCAATTTACAACTCGGATTTTTACCGCAAAAATCCGAGTTGTTAAATTTCCAAAAACACAACTCGGATTTTTACCGCAAAAATCCGAGTTGTGAACATTCCAGAAATTGCAACTCGCATTTTTACCGCAAAAATCCGAGTTGTTAAATTTTCAGAATTTGCAACTCGCATTTTTACAATCCGAGTTGTGAACATTCCAGAAACACAACTCGAATTTTTACCGCAAAAATCCGAGTTGTTAAATTTCCAAAAACACAACTCGGATTTCTATCGCAAAAATCCGAGTTGTACATTGAACGATGTTTACAACTAAGATTTTTTAGTATAAATCCGAGTTGTACGCTTAGACAATTACACAATACGGATTTTTGTAACTGAAATTTGAGTTAAAATTTCAATCGAAAAAAAAATTGCTCATGTCCTATATGGGCCACCGTAGGAAAGGACAGCACTTTATGGAATAATTACCACAGACCATGAGGTAGCTAGAAGTAGCCTTTGATTTAGTAAAATCATGTGTCGGTGAAAAAAATGCAAAATACTCTATCTTTACGCGAAACTTCACTAAAGCTGGAAGACGTCGTCATTTTGAAAACGAGCTTCAACCAAGTGCTGTCCAAGGGCTGATAGTGTGCAGTAGCTCAGCCAATCAGATTGCAACATTTGCATTAGTCAGGAGCCCATCAATAGGACTATTGATGGCTCCTGACTACATTAGTATACTGGTAGATTTTTACTAATGATGGCTCGTGACTACATTAGTATACTGGTAGATTTTTACTAATGATGGCTCGTGACTACATTAGTATACTAGTAGATTTTTACTAATGTAGGTTAAGAGCTCCTCGCATACTTATCAGCCAAAGCATTAGAGTCACCTTGTTCGTATCTTAACAATTTTCTCCCCAAGATGATCTAGGACATGGAAATGAAACTTTCAACGGTGTTTTATATCATATTTAACAAATACGTGGATGTTTTTAAACTTTATCTTCGTGACTGCTTAAGTTGCGTACAATACTGCCTTTTAGAACACGTGAAAGAACACTGCGAACATTTGAAAATCTTTATTCCGCATTTGAAATTTCAAATGTTCATATTTATACATGGATCTCCGTCACTATCTCCTTAGTATGCATTTTCTCAAACGTTAAATGCATATTTACTAACCGACGTTGACTTACCGCTGATGTCATTAAGTCCTTTCTTCAGCTCAGTTTCACACTGACCCATCTTTATTTTCAGATTTCCTTATTTTTTAAATCAATTTATGATCATGATAAGATCTGTTATCAACGAATTTCGAGGCTATGCCAATCCAAAAGCTGACTGCACTTAGATTTGTCTAGAATGTTTTCAAATATTTTGTCTGTCAGACAGTTTTAGGTAGAATAGCGCCGCTTTGGCGGCAATCGCTATTAAACGCTTAGTTTAATTACAGAAAAAATCTGGGGAAGTGTAGCGAATGATATCAGATCATCTTAAAAATATGAACTAATTTTAAATATTCTCATTTTTTTGCCGGTTACAAATTCTTCAGTTTGTTTTATTTTGTAAACGTCTTGCGCTAAAATGTAAAAAAATGCAGAAAAATAAAGATTATTGTATTTTTGGCATTCATAACATTTACGTGTTGTTCTTCTTTGTTTTGCAAAATGACTCGTTTTATTTGCCACTTACTGTGCATTATCGGGTTTTTTAATCCAGGCTTCCTCCCTTGCGCTACTAATGAAAGCGGAATCAATCTATACCAACAAAATTTACTAGACATAACAAAGATCAAACTGACCAATCAAACGCACACATTTCGGTTTGAAGAATAAGTGGGCTTGGCGAAAGTAGAGAAAAAAGTGTTACATTGTAAAAATTGAGTCAAATCTCGAAGAAGTTGAACCAGTCAACATACCACTGTTAAAGTTTCTTCTAGAAATAGGTTATTTAGTCCCACGTCTATTCGACGGGATATGATTTTCTTAATCGTCTTTAACAGTTTGGCGTCCGTTATTGGCAGCTCGGCAAATCTTCTCATAATTGTATCGTTTGCTATGCATAAAATGCCAAAGGAAACAACTGAACTGTTTCTTGTCAATCTATCCGTGGCTGATTTTCTTCTGTGTTTTGTTTATCAACCGTTGCTAATTCATCGTATTAACTACCCTGTTCAAAGCCAGCTCTTTTCATCCATTATGGCCTCTGTGGGTCACGGTCTTGCGATGGCTTCTCTGAACGGTCTGCTGGCCGTGACTGTGGATCGTTTCGTTTCCATCTACTTACCATTTAAATACTTACAATGGATGACTTCACGAAACGCTGGCCTCATCATAACAGTTTCGTGGACAGCATCACTAGTCATGGCGTTACTAGGTGGTGCAAAAATTTCCATCGCTACAATAACCGCCCATGTGCACACCACGACGCTTCTCGTATTGATTTCATTACTATACTTTGTCATTTACGTAGAAGCAAGGAGGCAGGCGCGCCGCATAGCTGATCAATGTCCAGCCACAGCATCTGTTCCTGTGAAGAAAAGACGCCCACCTACTTTCAGAGCTACTAAAGCAGTGGGGCTGGTGTTGGTAACAACAGTTGTTTGCTGGCTCCCACTGTCTGTAGTCCCAGCTGTCGCCTCATCACAAGGTCTGACAGGCGATAATTTTCTCAGATGTCTTTTCTGGTCCATTACTGCAGCCTGCGTAAATTCTTGCATGAATCCGTTTTTGTACTATTGGCAGTTTCGTAAATTCCGTCAATCTTTGAAAAAGTTAATATTTGGCATCGGATTCAGAAACAAAGTTGGTTGCAAGGTGCAACAAACGGCCACCGCCCCACCAACATCAGCTGCTGTTTTGGATCCAGCATCACTTTGGCTTGGTACAAAGCTTGAATCTCCGTGACTACAACTGTACTGGATTTTGTGATTTGCTGGCGAAGAGAACACCGGTTTCAGAATTTTCATTACAGTCTCTTTTTGGATGCTATAACTCACAGTGTTCACAGAAAAATGGAAACAAAGTGAAACAAGACTGACGTCAACGGTACAATAAGGAAAAGAAAAAATTTCGTTACTGGTACGTGTGCTCCTTGTGGTCGTCGTCGTGTTTGCTTAAGTTCTAGATCTCAAAATACGACAACAGTGGAAATCGTTTTCTTGTCCTCGATTTCTCGAAATCAACTAAATCAGGAGCGAATCACCCTAAATTTTGATAAGATCCATCAAACAATAAGGAAACCGCTGACCTTCCTCGTTTTACTTTCCGATAGTTCTATGAGGCTGCATCAGTTAATAAACCGCATACTAGCTAGTGTGACATGTTTGAAAAAACAACTTTGTTTTCACAAATCTTTGTTCTCGGTTCTTAACTATTTTCAATGAATAAATACGTTTATGGAGCTCTATCTGTAGAGAGCACAAAAACACCAGCTTAAAACCAAGACATAACACGTCAGGACAGAAGCCTGGGCATACTTCATTAAAGAGGTTTTGTATGAAATATGATAAATGCACGATATAATACAATCAACCTTTCTACTCGGTGGTGCAACAAAATCAACATCGAATAACAAAAAATAAATGCGCCCGCAGGACTTCAAGACTTGTCCAGTAACACGCTCCATGAGTGAGTGCACAGCATGCCCTACTGAACGTGCGTCGTTCTGGCGATATGTCCCACTTTCCCCACCCCCGTCCCTCTTTTCTCTTGCCCTTCACGAGATGGTCTCGGTCTGCAAAACCGTTTATGCGGAGTAAAACAGCTGGAAAGTAAATATTTGAAAGCTGATAGTAGCTCCCGCGAAAGAATACCACAGCACAACTACAAGGAAATCCAACAGTTACTGTACTGTGTTGTTACAAAACGAAAGCTCGAGATTAACCATTCACTTGTAGCTAAAAATTCACTTGTAAAGACAAGCCAAAGACAAAGCAAGGTCTAATAAAACCGGCATTCGCTGTGACGCGCATGAGAACCGCCCCTCGACATACGCTGCTAATCCAGAGGTATATTTATTCAGTTCGGTTCGCGTTGCTGACAGACCCACGCAAATTTCTTGTGTTTAAAAAATTATCGTGCAAGTTCAGTTCTCCAGTTATTAAAAGAGTGCGAAATTGTTAACTTCTATTATAGCCTTGGGGAAAAAATCATTCAGTTATGTACGCTTACCAAAAAACCTACACAAATTTCTTGTGTTTTACAAAACAATTGTTATTCGTGTCCAATTTTGCCCATTTAATTTTAGAGTAGTAGAGCACGAGATAGTCAACCGTTTTATTATCGGCTTAAGAAATTCATTCAATAAAGTACGCCTGTCGAGAGAACCACACAAATTTCTTGTGTTTTAAAAAAACCCTTATTGATGTCAAAATTTCTTCAGTCATTGTTACAGTACTTGTGCTCTAAACGGTTAACTTTTAACAAAGCCACGGGGAAGGAATTCATTTAGTTATTTACGTTTGTCGAATGTTGTTAATTGATGTTAAATTCAGTTAAAGTTCGTCCATTAGTTGTTAAAGTATTTGAGCTCTAAATCCGGCTCTAGTTAAGGAGCTAAATACTCTAACTAGGCCTGACTGAAAACACATCATGCATTAGCATTCGTGTCAAAATGATGGCAGTATACCAATTCACACTGAATTCAGGCATTTTTAAAGAAGCATTAAGGCTGAAAGAACCGAGGCACCATACTGTGATTACTATGTTTAATATTAATGCTTCTGTCACGCAGAAGCTTATACAAATTTATTAATAAATGCCTCTACTTGATCCCATATCATCTGCCAGAGCAATGTGTGGGTTTGGTTTAAATAATGACTTATTGGGATTATTAGAGATTCTAACAAATATCCAAGTGTGAATAGGCTTCGTGAACACTCACAGTGAAACTACTGCCGACAACAGCACGAATTTTTTGTTATCAACGTTTGCTGCATACGGTACGTCTAGATTGTGTTAGTGGGCTGAATTACAAGTTAAGTGAAGCCGCGGGCAGGTAAATTGTTCTCAGCAAGATAGGTAGATTGTACTCATATTCTCTTGTGCTAAGTTAATCATAGCAGTAATAACGGTAGCTAAGAAAAACATAAGTGAGGTGTTGTTATTCAGACACAGAGACTCTAAGTCGTTCATTGCCAAAGCCCAACTAAACTTTATTTACAATCACGTTACATATATAGAGAGATAGAGCTATTCTTCTATAACTAAAGTACAGTTATTTTACAGCATACACTGCAGTAGTATTAGTGTGTGTAGTACTTTTACTAAACTGGAGTACCGAGTACTTTTACACGACCTTTGAACATATAGTAAGTTCGCTGTCAATTATTACATGATACGTTAATATGTAACCAATACACTACAATAAGCTTTGTTTTCATTGCATCTTACACCAACAAAAGTTTCTCTTACTGGGAAGAAATGCAGCGTCTTTAACATGAGCTATTGCGAAACACATGTACAACAAACATTGTCACTGGATTGACACATTGATGTCACATTGGATAGTTTAATTTTGTCCACTGTTCATCTTTGTTGAGGGATTTTGAGTATACTCGACTAGGGAGTCCAGTCGTGTATGCTTCCGTTCGACCAGAGAAGCGGAAGTCTAGTGAAATATGATGTCAGTGGATCCATTGCTCACGAACAAACTCCACTGTAACGAAAGGTTTCCTAGTCAGTTGAAAATTATATTCGTATTGGTGCGAGGCCGTGAAAAAGGGTTCTATTGAAGTTCATTGGATACACCTGTCACGAATGGATTCGACTGGAGTCACAGTTTCTCTAGTTCATTAATTCCACGACAAGACTTCCGGTAACTCCAGTGGAGAGGCAGCTGGAAGCTAGTCGAGTATATTGGACATGGATCACCACAATAAAGCCGTATTCCTTGGGAGGTCTGGGGCTAGAATCCCCGGCGCTCCTCCCCGTTTCTTTTATCAGGTTTAATAATATAAATGCAAAACTTTCAACGTGGTGATTGGCTGGGAACATTTTAATTAATCCCAAGTACTACAGAAAGTTGAAATTGAGTGTAGAAAGCTCAAATGTCTTTTAGAAATTTGAAATTAAGTTCTTGCATATATATTATTAACAAGTAAACAAATGCTTTCGAGTGAAATTTGGAATAAATAGGCATGTGTAAATTTTTCTAAGACAATAAATTGCACTCGACCTACACGCTTGTGTAATTTTTTCAGTCTTCGAAAAATTTGTTTCTGCTCATTTATTCCAAATTGCACTTGAAATCATTTGATTACCAATACAAATCGCAATTGTTTCAAACTGCTCGACCACTACCAGAGTCAAATCTTCAACATATGAATGATTGCATTACTTGTTTTGATGTCCTAAACAGAAACGTGGAAATAGGTAAAGAAACGGATGGCATTGAATAAGAAATGTGGGAGTTTCGTGCTCTTCCTTGGATTTGTCCTGAAGTTTCAGCTCAGAATTCTAGTCGAAGGTAAGAACTGAAGCATCATGAAACTCAGTTGTAGGCCACAAATCTCGGATCCATGCCCCGAGAGATTTCAAAAGTGCGAGAGACGATTAGCTTATTAGATACAAAATTCCCGAAAAATAAACTAAAATACTTCCCAAAATTTCTTGAAGAAAGCTCTAATATTCTCCAAAAAATTCTAAATTCCTCGAAAATTTGAAGACAGATCATATACAATTCCATTAAGTCTAGCAAAAGTATGATGAAGGTATATTGCATTAGAAAACAGTCCTAAGAAAGTACGCGCGCTGATTGGTTAGAAATCGTGTTTCTATTAAACAATTAGATTATGAGCTCGAGATTTCTATCGCGCGATAGTTGACGAGGGCGCAGCCCGAGTCAACTATCACGCATAGAAATCGAGAGCGAATAATCTAATTGTTTTAGTATAAATCTACTAGTCCTTCAAAACTTTGTCTTTTCTGGAACAGCCTCGACCAGTAAACTGTCTAAATCTTCTTCAGGGACACTTCGAAAACGTGAAGAAGCGGCCGCCATTACGCTACTCACTATCTATCACAGAATAGATAGTGAGTAGCGTAGCCAATCAGAGCGCGGCATTTGTGATAGAATACTAGTAGATTTATACTAAAACTCGATAGAAACACGGTACATGTTTTCTATTTCTTAAATAAAGAATGACTGATAACCATAAAAGCAACTAAACACATTGTACTGAAATGACCAAAGCTGCTGCTATTGAATATATTAGATACCAATAGAATAAAGAAGTGTTCGAAACCTCCATTCAACGTGTCAATTTGTCTATCTCTACTAACGGTTATGTACACTGATTATTAATGACATAATGTTCGAGAGTCTCGTGTTGCTGCTTTTAGACATTTGTATTTGTATTGAAAATCGTCCGAAAGAGTAGGTAGATAGAGACAATATGCCCACGATTTTAAGTGTGGGTCTCAGTGCATGATTAAATCAAGGAAGTATAATTTATTAGAATTGAGCTAGAACACCATCCACTTTATGCAGAATCAATCCGATCAGAGAAAGTCTTGACAAAATCCGAGAAAATCGGCCAAAAATCCGTCAAAATCCGACTATATCAGACCAAAAAAAATCAAACAAAATCAAGCGTAATCGCACCAAGCAAAACCAATCAGACAAAGCCAGACAAAAAAAAATAAATAAAATTCGTTCGATCCAAATCAAAATCACCATGTTCTTGTCCCCTCCCACCCTTCAAAAATTCTAGTTACGACCCTGCCCTGCATCAATAAATCACAGATAAAGCTTTGTTTATCTATGGATAATATGCCAAAGAGTAAATACTCTTTGGTTTTCGTAGCAAGGAAATTGTTTTATTATAGCATCTGACAATCTTTAGCTGTGTTTCTGTGCTACTCGATCCATCCACGTGGCCTCTGTCCTCTATTATAAAAATGATTATGACCTTGTTCCCTTAGCATTTTCCGCTTATCAGTGGCCTTCTAGCATTTTCTGAGAAGTTGAATAAAGACATCCGTTCCTTTCCACTTATCACTTTTCTCTGGTTTGAAAGGAATATGGGAAGAAAACGGTACAAGAGGAAATCAAACCAATTCGTTCTTCCACAGGTGCCGTCCTCGGCGTGCTCGTCTTGCAATTGTCTCCATTAAGAGAGGTGAGAGAAAAACATATATGGGGTGATTGCCATTGGTTTCAAAGATGAAAAAAGTGCCCATCGATGCCACATTTTTGATAAAACGTTTAGCTGTCCCGTGTTCTCTAAGGAAGAAAATCCTACTCACTCAACCAGCTGTCCTTTGAAGGCAACACGTGTGTCACAGTCAAGTGAATCGGTATACCGCATGACTTTTTATGCCGGCCTTTTATTGATTTATCACTCAAAAACAGAATCACATTCTCAAAATATTTATCGCCTTATCTTCATAAAACCTTGCACGCGTTACATAATACGAGGTGTGCTCAGTTTACTAGATCCCACTAACAAAATCGGAAAATCTCATTATTGTTGTGTTTACGGGTATTATATTCTCAGATTGACTGAAATCTATTAGTATAGTGTACTTGTTAAGCAGTATTCCGGTTCCCATCCGCCATCCGAGCAACTTCACACTTCCCTAAAACAGTAAATTCTTGACATAGGCTCCCGCCCCTGTAGCAGCTGTAAAAATGGCAGCACCGGCCTTCATGCCAATACCAGCAGCTCCTGCGCTTTGTAACACCGAGAAGACGCTACCGGAGGCCACTGTTCCTCCGTAGATTGCTGACTGTACTCCTGCAGCAATGGAGCCAGCTGCCACCCCTCCGGCTGTGAATCCGACAGCACCAAGTACAACTGGAGCAGCAGCAACCGCTGCAGTTCCTACTGCTGCACCTACGGCAACGTCTGACCATCTCAATGCACCTGATTTTAAACAATAGTGAGCCATGGCCAAAGATATTAGACATAAGGTACACAAACGAACAATTGGAAATACTTTAACATGCATTAGTTTGGTAAGAACTCATCTTGGAGCACAGTCCAGTGCTGTTCGGTAGCTTTAAAAATATGGTCACACTGCATTAGAATTAGAATTAGAATTAGAACCACACTGTAGAGTTAGACAAACAGTACCACAGTACAGTAAAGTTCAGTAGCTATATAAAGAATGGTCACACTGCATGATTTGATCCCCTGATGCATGAAAACGTTTGAGCAAAACTGCATATAATAAAAGAAACAGTACCACTGTACAGAACTTCATTTAATCATCAAAAAAGAAGTCACATACTAGTAGGTTATGTCACAAGGTAATGACGTTCTTGATATGGAGGTATATGTATGATAAAATGCAATCCTCTGTAATTGATATAGATATTTCCAAATAGGAAATTCGTTGAGCCGAAGCTGAATGGTGAACACCCGTTTCAGGTATCATGCAGATAATCAAAATGCAGAAAGGCATAATGGTAAAAGTCATCACGCAAATAGGGATAATGGGAAAAGGCATAACGCGAGAAGGCATGACGCGAAAAGGCATAGCGCGAAAAGGCATAACGCGAAAAGGCATAACGCGAAAAGGCATAACGCGAAAAAGCATAACGCAATTAGGCGTAACGTCTGAAAACTGTCACGGTTAAACCCCAAGTACCTTGGTACTCGGAGGAAATCCGTGAGGCTAAGAGAGCACGCAGGCGCGCCGAAAGGAGATGGAGAACTACCAGGTCTGTCGCTGATCTCGTTTTATTCAAACGACACAAAAACCATGTTACGCATTTGCTGAAAGATGCAAAATCAGCTTTTCTAACGGATTTTATCAGGCAGAATTCTGATAACCAAGGCAAGTTATTTCGTGCTGTGAAAAACCTTCTAGTGGAATAGAACTCGTTATGCTTCTCGGACTATACGGACAAATCAGCGCTTGCAAATGACATTGGGAAGTACTTTGTGCAAAAAAATCAGCCGACAGCGCGAAGAGCTTGACCAGCGTTGTCCCGAATGATCAGGGTTATGTCATGGATGACAGTATTGTAAATAGGGGTTCTACAACTCCTCCGACTCGTATTGAAGCTTTTGAGCTGTTAGCTGAGGATGATGTGCGTATGCTCATTGCGAACTCTCAATCAACATCCTGTTGCCTCGATCCGATACCCACGCACTTACTGAAGTCCTGTAGTGAGCCACTTATTCCGGTGATCACCAACATAATTACCAGCTCGTTGTTATCGGATCGAGGCAACAGTTGCTGAAAATTTATCACAGTTCAGTCCGTGTTGGCACGATTGATATTAACCCTGTTAAGGGGGCAGTCTGGTCACATTTTGACAAAATTGAACACTTTTGGAGAAAATGTTACACACACAATATAGTCTTATATCATGGACTTTTATGTTATGAAATTATAGTAACAACATCAATCTGCAATTTCACGTGAAAAAATTATCTTAATAAGTTAATGATTAACTAATCTTGCATAAATTATATAACTACACTTATCCATAATGGCTTGCTGCCCCACCCCATAATTTCACTGATTATTCAACCAAATTCATTCAAACTTGGTGGGTACTTAGTGGATACCAAAAAGCACAAAATGAACAGAGGGATTGTTTGTAACATGAATTCCGTTTCTATGGTTACCAAATACATAGCTAATTAGCATAATTAATGATAATTTGAAAAATATGAAAAGAAACAAAAATTGTCTGCTCATTTTATACTTCACATATCAAGGAGCACTTGTACCAAATTTGGTGTGAACCCATTAAATACCCATGAAAAAAGTTGGGTGGGGGCAGATTGGGTATACGGAATCTTATCATTTTTAGAAAATGACTGTTAAAGTGAGGTTAAGTTTTGCTAATGAAATAATTTGCACCAAAACTCTCAGAAAAGGTTTAACCTTGAAGAACCTCACTCAAAAAAGTGTTTCCTTGCAAGAAAACATAAGTTGTTTATGTTTTCTGGTACTTAGGATTGTTTTCCTGGATCACTTTCCATTTCCTACAGTGCTACTGAGGTCATTAAAAGCACCAGCTTATATAGCAATATAGTATATAGTATTTATAATACAGTCCCGATACTACGCGCGATATGATTGGTCCAAACAGCGTCCTTTATCAGAGTATAAAGGACGGTGCTCGCGTCATCCCCCGGCTTTGCGCAGTGAAAAAAGAGTTTACTAGCTTTTCGTAAAATATTCTGAACGAGCTCGAACAAAGCATCCCTTACACTTAAAAGAATGCGAAGATGAGGAGCTCTAGGAAAATGTAGATATAGAGACCGAGTTAAACAACTAAGTCAGCACTTGTAAAAATGGGGAGTTAAATTAAGAAAAACAGGACTACGACATCAACCAGGAAACCATCAAACAATGGCGTTTTTTAATGAAACAATAAAATTGCCGAGCAAAATACAGTTCGGTTTGTTTCAGTGCCAAGCTATGCAAAACAACAATGTGAAGTGACCAATTTACAAGTCTTCTCCGCTAAAGACGTGAATGCTGACGGCAAAAATTCGAAATGGACTGCAAACGGACTAAGTGGAAAATTCTACAGTTTCAAATAAAATGAAAACGATATGAAACTTGCCTACCGTCAACAGTACAAGGGGAAGACAAATCCACTTTTGTCACTGGTACAGTACTCGGCGTTGTAGTCTTGGTTGCGTCGCAGTTAGTAAAAACGACAAACAGTACGGATCAAACACACAGAAATTTGCTTGTGTGTCGAATTCATCTCTCCACAACATTATCATTAAAGCAGAGACTAAAAGCACAAAAGAAAACAGCAGTTCTCGCATTGACATAAACTGAGCGTTGTCCATTCAGAAAACATGGCACACTGTCTTTAGGTTCAGCAACAAGTTCGTCTTGTTTGTTTTCTTCTGCTAATTCCGCAAATGGTTTTTTCCTCTTATTCTCTTCATGGGCCATAATTTGACTGGATTTCGATTAATTTAAGACTTGAGAATGTTTAAAAGTATCTTGACTGAGCTGAAAAAATCTCGCGTTCAAAAACTTTTCAGTGCCTTGCGTTCGAACTTTGATGGTTTGACAGCCTTTGTCTTTTGAACCAATGAGAGTGTTGGACGTATTCTTACAAGCTCGCTGATTGGCCCAAATTGCTGTACTTTATCAGAGTTTATAATACAGTCCCGATACTACGCGCGATATGATTGGTCCAAACAGCGTCCTTTATCAGAGTATAAAGGACGGTGCTTGCGTCATCACCCGGCTTTGCGCAGTGAAAAAAGTGGCTGAATTTTTTAAAGAGTTTACTAGCTTTTCGTAAAATATTCTGAACGAGCTCGAACAAGGCATCCCTTACATTTACAAGAATGCGAAGATGAGGAGCTCTAGGAAAATGTAGATAAAGAGAACGAGTTAAACAACTAAGTCAGCACTTGTAAAAATGGGGAGTTAAATTAAGAAAAACAGGACTACGATATCAACCACGAAACCATCAAACAATGGCGTTTTTTAATGAAACAATAAAATTGCCGAGCAAATTACAGTTCGGTTGGTTTCAGTGCCAAGCTATGCAAAACAACAACGTGAAGTGACCAATTTACAAGTCTTCCCCGCTAAAGACGTGAAGGTTGACGGCAAAAATTCGAAATGGACTGCAAACGGACTAAGTGGAAAATTCTACAGTTTCAAAGAAAAATGAAAACGATATGAAACTTACCTACCGTCAACAGTACAAGAGGAAGACAAATCCACTTTTGTCACTGGTACAGTACTCGGCGTTGTAGTCTTGGTTTCTTAATTTGAGCTCCCTTACGTCGCATTTAGTAAAAACGACAAACAGTACGGGTCAAACACACAGAAATTTGCTTGTGTGTCGAATTCATCTCTCCACAACATTATCATTAAAGCAGAGACTAAAAGCACAAAAGAAAACAGCAGTTCTCGCATTGACATAAACTGAGCGTTGTCCATTCAGAAAACATGGCACACTGTCTTTAGTTTCAGCAACACGCTAAGCAGTTCGTCTTGTTTGTTTTCTTCTGTTAAATTCCACAAATGGTTTTTTCCTCTTATTGTCTTCATGGGCCATAATTTGACTGGATTTCGATTAATTTAAGACTGAGAATGTTTAAAAATATCTTGACTGAGCTGAAAAAATCTCGCGTTCAAAAACTTTTCAGTGCTTTGCGTTCAAACTTTGATGGTTTGACAGCCTTTGTCTTTTGAACCAATGAGAGTGTTGGACGTTTCTTACAAGCTCGCTGATTGGCCCAAATTGCTGTACTTTATCAGAGTATAAAGCACAGTGCTGACGACATTCAGCGCGCGCGCTGAAAAAAAAAAACTGGCAGTTGATCGAAAATAAAAGCTCATTTTTGTGTAAAATCGCTAGTTCTTTATTATAAAACAAATAAATAAGCCTCCTCTGGGCTTTGTTCTGTTATAAAGCACTTAGGAGGTGACGAGAGCACTCAAGAAGTAGGGAGAAACACTCGCCTGCGGCTCGTGTTTCCCCCTACACTTCTTTCGTGCTCTCGTCACCTCCTGCGTGCTTTATAACAGAACAAAGCCCAGAGGAGGCTTATTTATTTGTTAAATATATATAGTAATTTTCTATAAAAACAACAAGTTTTGAGAACCTTATTTCGAAAATGAAACATTTTCCTCTGAATTCTTACCTTTACACCGTCCTGATGATAAATGAATTCGATTGAACGTATCACGTAAGCTGGAAATTGCAATAAATCTATATCCCTCAGCATCCTTAAGACTAACGTAGTCTTCTTCATCACTTGAGAAGTCTGCACCTTGGTTACCTAACTTTTTCTCGGCCGCAGAGATGGGTGTTTCGGGGAGACGATCTGCCACAACATCTTCGCCATGAACGAAAGTGATCGATGCGACAGGAGAAGCCTCAGACAAACGAACTCGCTTAATCTTGTCCTGTTTTCGAACCCCATTGTATCCTTTCCTCTTTTTACATGTCTGAACGCTTTGTTTTCCTCCTTTTCTGTTACCTTTAGGCATTTTAGCAAGCAATAATTAAGAAAACAATCGAACAAGAGTACTCAATGACATGGATTGAACCAGACCGGGTTGATTTTGCGCTTTACTTAGCTGCCAGGCCTTCAAATGGAAGGGAAAGTGAGGAACGGGGTTGGGAGAACTATGAATAAGGATTTTGGAATGACGCGATTGTTTAGACCGTTTTTAATCGCGTTTTCGCGTCTGTTTATGAATCAGTTGCCATGGTGACGGAACAACAAGTCTCAACAATACTCAGAAAATTTATTTTTAAGGGGTAAATGAGATTCCAATAAGATTTTTTTGAATCAGAAATGAATCTTAGATTGTCAATGGAGATGCTAGAGGGTGAATTCAATTTTGATCAAAATTTTTCCAAATTGACCAAAATGTGACCAGACTGCCCCCTTAAGGTAGTGCGTAATCTAGGCGCCTGGTTCTACTCGAAGTTTTCTATGTCGACTCATATTTCCAAGTCTTGTAGTGCGACATTTTTCTGGTTAAGTAATATCAAGAGAATAAGCCACTTTCTGACTAGGGAGAAATTAGAAATGGTGTTGCATGCCTTCGTTACAAGTAGAATTGATTATTGTAATGGACTTCTCTATAGACTACCGGACTGTGAAATAGCTAAATTGCAAAGAGTACAAAACGCTGCAGCTAGGCTGCTTTTGTCATGTAAAAAGTATGACCATATTACGCCCATTTTGATAAATTTACACTGGTTACCAGTAAGATATAGAATTAATTTTAAAATTTTATTACTTACTTTCAAAGCCCTCTATGGCATGGCACCTAGTTACATCATTGATTTAATTCATATTTAGACTATTACACGCTATTTGATGCGCTCTACTGAAGGTGTTTTATTAAAGCATCCTTCGGGGAGAGTGAAAAAGTCATTTGGTGACAGATCCTTCAGTGTGGCTGCACCCACTCTGTGGAATGCTCTTCCTGCTAGCCTCCCCATAATGAAATGTATTTCCACTTTTAAGTCAAATCTTAAAACTTATCTTTTTAAATTAGCTTTTAATATTTCTTAAATTTTATTGTAGATTTTTAATACTTGTATGGTTTTAGGTTATTATTGTGTAATGCGCTTTTGATCACCTAGTATGTTAAAAAGCGCACTATAAATCAATCATCATTATTATTATTAACGCAAACAGGCGTAACGCAAGTAGGCGTAACGCAAATAGGCGTAACGCAAGTAAACGTAGCGCAAGTAGGTTTAACGCAGATAGGCTTAACGCAGATAGGCGTAACGCAGATAGGCGTAACGCAGATAGGCGTAACGCAGATAGGCGTAACGCAGATAGGCGTAACGCAAGTAGGCGTAACGCAAGTAGGCGTAACGCAAGTAGGCGTAACGCAGATAGGCGTAACGCAAGTAGGCGTAACGCAAAAAGGCATCTCGAAAGGAAATAATCACTTTCAAAACCATTTTCTTACTCTCATACTAGTTCAGTAAGAACTCTCCTCGAATATTGAGCCAAGACATTCCGAGTGGTAGAAGAAGGTATCACCCGCTCAAACACCATCTTCTCAAAAAGAATGCAAAGGGCTCTTGGTTCGATTTTGGCGCATGCCCAGATCCTTCCTATTACCTATGATTATTTCGTGTTGTGATTATTTGCGTGATGCCCATGTGCGTAATACCTACTTGGGTGATGCCTTTTCGCATTATGTCTATTTGCGTTATGCTTTTTTGCATTATGTCTATTTGCGTTATTTCCGTTATGCCTTTACGCGTTATGCCTTTACGCGCGTTGCCTTTTCGCGTTATGATCTACATGATACCCGAAACAGATGTTTGTCATTCAGCTTTGGTTCGATGCATTCACGATTTGGAAATTACTGTTTATAGTTAAATTACAGAGAATTGCATTTTGTCATAGATATACCTCCATATATTGGTTATTCGTCATACGTGCCTTTAATTTCGTAGATATTAATTCATGAAATATGTTTCCCAGAACTGCTCGCATTCAATCGGACTCCTGCGTGGAAGTCAGATAAATTTTGGCTATTTGAAAAGCGCTCTTTAACGAACCCACGTTGATGGATTTTCAAAAATTATCCAAACTATTGTGCTCTAATAGCAAATTTAGAGCGTCCATTCTGTTCTCTTTGCCAAACGTGTGCTGTCGTGAACTTGCGAGCAAAGTCCACTCAGCATGCTTGTACCTTGCCTTCCGAAAATTTAACACGTGGAACTTTGATAGATGATTACCGCTTTTAATTAACTTGTGTTCAAATACTCTTTTTCCCCGAGCAATTGCTGACTGACCTGCCGCGAAATTTAGTGCTATTTACTGTATCTGATGTAGCCTGCCGAGCGGTACAATTTCGCTTTCCCTCTCACACGGTTCTGAGACAGGAGCCATTACCCGTAATGGGCTCCTGTCTGAGACTTGAAATATTCACCTACAGGGTGGCAAATTACATGCATTTTTGGTTTGGTTTTATCGACAATGCGCTGTACCAGAGCATTATAAGCGGGTACCAAATTTACCGCACAAGTTCACCCGTTTTAGCTCCTCGTGATGTAGTATTCTCCCGATTCTTGCGTAAAATTTTATCAGAGATTTCTCAGAGATTTTATCAGAGATTTTTTAAATTCTAAGTCAAATTTTTTATCAGAGATTTCTCAGAGATTTTATCAGAGATTTTTTAAATTCTAAGTCAAATTTTTTATCAGAGATTTCTCAGAGATTTTATCAGAGATTTTTTAAATTCTAAGTCAAATTTTTTATCAGAGATTTCTCAGAGATTTTATCAGAGATTTCTCAGAGATTTTATCAGAGATTTTTTAAATTCTAAGTCAAATTTTTTATCAGAGATTTCTCAGAGATTTTATCAGAGATTTTATCAGAGATTTCTCAGAGATTTTATCAGAGATTTACCAAGGATTTTAACAAGGATTTTAATAAGAAATTAATTTTGTTATCATAGATTTTATCAGAGATTTTATCAGAGATTTTATCAATTAATTTCTTGGTTAATAAAGTATCACCAAAAAAATTAAAAATTAAAAAATGAATTTGAAAAGTGATTTAAAAGAATGAATATTAGTAAGAAAGATGGAACAGCAAACCGTGAAACAACTGAAACAACTTGCCAGTGAGCGGAATATTATAGGATATTCTAGAATGAATAAAGCTCAACTTATCGAAGCGTTGGGTAACGTGACAGACCTCAGAACTAATATTCTTGATGAACCGCAAAGACCTATCCCAGCCCCACGTACTAAACTTCCTCAAACCCCACCTATACCAGCCCCTAGAAAAAATATTCCAAACCAACCACAAAGACCCATTCCAGCACCTAGAACTAATATCCCCAACCAACCGCAAAGACCTATCCCAACTCCTAGAAAAAATATTGTATCTAATTTTATAGATAATCGTAATAGGTTAGTGAACACCACCCCTAAAACAACAAACAAAACTTTTAGTTGGATAAAGAATCAGAAATTTAAAGTAGCAGATCGAGTTAAGTTTTATGAATCTCTTAAAGATCGCACCAATAAAAATATTCCCAACCACCTGCAAAGACCCACCCCAACCCCCAGAACTAATATACCCAACAAACCGCAAAGACCTATCCCAACCCCTAGAAAAAATATTGTATCTAATTTTATTTGGATAAAGAATCAGAAATTTAAAGTGGTGGATCGAGTTAAGTTTTATGAATCTCTTAAAGATCTCACCAATAAAAATACCCTCAAACTTACTAATAACAGACAACCTCAACCTAGAAAACAGGTAAATATATCTGAGAGTGTTAGAGATGAAGAAAAAGAAGAAGAAGATTTCACTCCAAAAGAATTTCAATCAGCGATGAGGGGCTATTTGAAAAGCTACAAGATAGATGGAAATAAAGGGGGTGATGAAAAGGTGTTCATTGCTAAAATAAAACCAAAAGTTATAGATCTCATTAAACAGCAAAAGAAACCAATCAAGACTAAATTTATGTTAGCGTGTTTGTTCATAAAAGAAAATCTTGATGATGGAGATATCGATGAAATGGCTATGTCCTTTCCTTCCAAAAAAGCAGAAATGATTACTGAATCAACCGATTTATCAGACTTATTCAATATATTGACAAATTATCAACTTGTATTATTTGAGGAATTTTTAAAGAACAAATCCGGTTGGGTATTCGATCATGTACTATTCTTTGATATCTTCATCGACCCCTTTGAACCTCTTTCTGGAAGTTCCTATATTCCACTACCATCAAAATTAGCATACAAGAAGGCAATTATAAACGTTAAGAATGAGAAGGATCATGAGTGTTTCAAGTGGGCAGTAACCTCCGCCGTGTTTCCTAAAGAGAAAGACCCACAAAGACTAAATAAACAAATGAGAGAGAACTCTAAGAAGTTTGACTGGTCAGGAATAGAGTTCCCAGTTTCACTAAAACAGATTGATAAGTTTGAAAAGCAAAACCCCTACTATACGATAAACATCTTCGAATATGAAGGTGATGTAAACCCTCTAAGAATAAGTAAGAAACAAAGAGGTTATTTGATCAACTTACTTCTAATATCGAACGGTGAAACAAAACACTACTGTTGGATAAAGAATATGAGTAGACTTTTATCCTCTCAAGTCAATAATAATCAACACAAACGTGAATTTTGCTTTAGATGTCTCAACTCATTCAATTCAAAAGCCTCATTAGAAAAACATCTTGAATACTGCTCCACAAATGAAGAAGTTAAGATTGTTATGCCTAAAGATAAAGATGGTAATCCTATGTATATTTACTTTAAGAATTTCATCAGAGAAATGCGAGTCCCATTTGTTGTATATGGAGACTTTGAGAGCTACCCAGAGAAAATACATACCTGCTCTCCAGATGAAAGTAAAAGCTTTACTAAACAATACCAGAAGCACAAACCATCTGGATTCTGTTATTACATCAAGTGTTTTAATGATAACATATTTCCACCCATGCTTGTACGATACACCGCTAAATCCCCAGATGATGATATAGCACAGATATTTGTGGATAATTTAGAGTCAGATATTAGGGAAATTTATAATAAGTTCAAGTTTTCTAAGAAAGTTAAGATGACTCAACAGGATAAAATCAACTATGAAAATGCTAATCACTGTCATATCTGTAAGGGTGAATTGGTAGAAGATAAGGTATTAGACCACTGTCACCTTACAGGAAAGTATAGAGGAGCAGCTCATAAAGAATGTAACTTAAACTATAAAATTCCAAAGTTCTTCCCAGTAATATTTCACAACCTATCTGGATAAGATGGTACCTATCTGGATAAGTCTTAAATAAAAGTCAGTTTAAAAGCAAACTAAAGAATAAACTTTTTGAAATCCTTAAGAATGAAGACGATTACATCAGAATTTCTGATATACGAGTACAATTCTCAAAATCATAACATTGTATGTTACTCCCAATATTGACTATAGTCCGCCTCCCCATATCATTCTGCCTATAAACCACACGACAAACTAGATTGCTTCTAGGTTTGTTCTGTAGACAGTATTAATTGACTTTTAAATTGTTTTTTGCTCTTTTGCCCGCCTCGAATAGCCCTCGCTAATCGCGGGCAAAAGCTCTCTAATGTTAAATTCTTGTTTAGATCTAATGTTTAGATCAATTTAGATCAATTTAGATCAATAAAGGATTTGTGGATATGATTCACATCTATTTATCAAGAATCTTGGTACATCAGAAGGTAAAATAAACTGTATACCTAATAATGAGGAAAAGTATATTGCTTTCACAAAACAGATTGTAGTTGATACCTTTACAAATAAAGAAGGTAAGCAGGTTGATGTGAAACGAGACATAAGATTCATCGACTCATTTAAATTTATGGCAACCAGCCTTGACAGTTTAGTTAATAATCTTACTAAATGCGGAAAGTGTGATGTCTGTAGAGGTGTGTTATCTGGAAGTAAGTGTATTTCTCCAACAGATAAGAACCTACCTGAAACGAAAAATTATTTTGAAGATAAAATGAATATGATGTTGAGAAAGGGTGTATTTCCATACGATTGGTTTGATAGATTTGATAAACTAAACGAAACCCATCTTCCACCAAAGGAGGCATTCTATTCAAAACTCAACGATGAAGATATAACAGAAGATAACTACCAACATGCTAAAAAGGTATGGGAAACATTCAATATGAAAACAATGAGGGAATATCACAACCTATATCTTGAGTCAGATGTACTACTTTTAGCAGATGTATTTGAAAACTTTAGAGATGTTTGTCAAAAGAATTATAACCTTGATCCTGCCTGGTATTACACAGCACCTGGACTAGCTTGGGATGCAGCATTAAAGTTAACAAAAGTGAATTTAGAGTTGCTAACTGACATTAACATGCTACTTATGGTTGAGAAAGGTATTAGAGGTGGTGTCTCTATGATCTCTACTAGATATGGTAAAGCTAACAACCCGTACATGGATGAATATGATCCCAACCTACCCACAAAGTATATCGAATATCTTGACGCAAACAACTTATACGGTGGGGGAATGAGTAAACCACTACCTACTCACGGTTTTAGATGGATGACTGACCAAGAGCTTACAGACTGGAAAAATATATCATGCATACTCGAGGTTGATTTGCAATATCCCCATCACCTTCATGATTTACACAACGACTATCCACTAGCTCCAGAGAGACTTGTCGTTAATAATGTTGAGAAATTAATCCCAAACCTCAACAACAAAACAAAGTATGTAGTTCACCATGAAACCCTAAAACTTTACGAAAGTCTAGGATTAAAAATCACTAAGATTCATAGAGGTATTACATTCAAAGAATCTACATGGTTAAAACAATACATTGACTTGAATACCAAACTCAGAGCAAAAGCAACCAACGATTTTGAAAAAGATTTCTTCAAGCTGATGAATAACTCAGTCTTTGGGAAAACCATGGAAAACATTAGAAAAAGGGTGGATGTACGATTGGTTACAAATAAAAAAGATGCTAAAAAATTAATATCAAAGCCAAATTATCAGCATCGTACTATCTTTTGTGAAAATCTGGTAGCCATCCACATGAAAAAAACAAAGTTGGTCTTCATTAAACCTGTTTACTTAGGCATGTGTATTTTAGATCTAAGTAAAACAATAATGTATAACTTTCACTATAATTATTTTAAACCAAAATATGGTGAAATGGCTAAGTTGTTGTTCACAGATACGGATAGTCTTGCATATGAGATAGAAACAGATGATTTCTACAAGGATATTAGTCCAGATGTGAGAGACATGTTTGATACTAGTAATTATCCCAAAAACCACCCATCAGGTATTGAGACAGGTGTGAACAAGAAAGTCATCAATATGTTTAAGGATGAAGCTGGTGGTAAACAGATAGCTGAATTTGTAGGTCTACGAGCCAAGCTATACTCATACAGGATGGATAATGGAGAAGAGATAAAAAAGGACAAAGGGGTAAAAGCATCAGTCGTAAAAAAGACCATCAGTTTCGATAATTATAAGGATTGTCTATTCAATAAAAAACCTCAGATGAGAAAAATGAATGTAATAAGAAGCCACAAGCATGATGTTTACACTGAAACTGTTAACAAAGTTGCACTATCTGGTGATGATGACAAGCGAGTTATTTGTGAAGATGGAATACATACTTTTGCCTACGGACATTATCGTTTTAAAACAGAATTAGGTGGGAGTTCGGTATCATATGGTACAACCTGAAGTTCTTCCCTCACAAAACCACGCCTCGGTCCATCTAGTAAATAATACAACACTGGCTGATTAGATGAAACCACACTACGTGATATATCGTAAACCTGAATACTCCAAATAGGATCCGTAGCTCGTCTTCGTTCACCACCCTCAAGTTCACCTGGAGTGAGTAAGTATCTAACCCTGACCCCAAGCGGCAGCCTCACCTCATCAAGTCCAACAACTCGCTTATACTTTGGAGAATCGATATCAACTTCTTTCATTCTTATAGCTTTCTCAGGTTCTTTACCAGTTATTCTCGTTGGTACACTATTCAGAGTTTTCAAAATATCCGGTAATCGTTTCACCCATACTCTAGATCGATCATCACTAATCATTTCTTGTGCATATTGATGACTAAATAGTTTTTCTGATAATGTTCTATTTGCTCTTTCAACAAATGCTTGGGCTCTATGGTTTCCAGCTTCAGACCTTTGTATGTTTACATTATGTATGTTCATAAGTTTTGTTACATCTCCCATAAATTCTCTTCCAGGATCAACAATTAATGTTTTAGGATATTTTAACTTTCTGGAGTAAATATTACTGAAGGCTTTGGATACCTCATGACTTTCTTTTGATGTTAATGGTTCTGCATCTTTGTATCGACTAGCAATATCAATCACAACCAGAGCATATCGATATGTCTTTCTTCCTATGCTATCATGTGGTAAAAATAATAAATCTGCTTGGTGAATATGATTCGGTTTATCCACATTCCAATGAGGTCTAGGGATATATTTTGGAGCTGGTAGATAGATTTGCCATAGAGCCTGTTTCTCAAGCCATCTTTTAGCCTCAGCTTCACTAACTTTTGCTTTTTCAGCTAATTTAGGAATGGCAGAATACCCTTTCCAATATCCATAAGTTGAATAATATATTTTTGATAGCATGTTTTCGTTACTAATTTAAAAGAATACTCTACCTATCTTTAAAATAAATCAATATGTCGCAAGCTATATCTGAAGAAATTAACCCAAACAGGATTCCACTAGAGCCTCTCGGTTTGAAAGCGGAATCATCACTGAATCGAATTACACTAAATCCCTCATCAGCTAATCCTGAAGAAACACTATGTATAAATATTCCACAACTTTCTCAGAATGTAGTTATTGTTCCAGGAAGTGTATCTCTACTATTTGACTTGACTGTTGATGGTCATGTTAATAATACCCTTGTGAATAACGTAGGCAGTAATCACAGTTTCTCTAGTTCATTAATTCCACGACAAGACTTCCGGTAACTCCAGTGGAGAGGCAGCTGGAAGCTAGTCGAGTATATTGGACATGGATCACCACAATAAAGCC